>OZ025875.1:1805000-2265000 GCA_964019415.1 Ianthella basta | reverse complement strand
GATTAGCCACTGGAATCACTGATACATTCTGTTGGAAGAAATTTTGGTCACCAACTGAGAATGTTTTGCATATCATTGCATTAGTGTATTTCACTCAGGATTAATTTAAAAGCAAGCAGTGTAAAGTCGCTAAACATTGCACACATAACAGAATGCAATAAAACATTAATACACACAAAACTTGAAAATCGCTACCATTTAAGAGAACCAATCGAATCCTGGATTATTCAAACTAAATACTTGTACCTGCTAAAATTAGTAACTTCAAGGCATTAGCAAAGACAACATTTCTATTGACTACCATCCCTAGCTGCCTGTGCATCCTAGCTATCTAACTATGCACTTAACATTAGCCAAATTTGCTCCAGACAACTACATACAGCATTTAGGCTGTGGTAAAGTGAGATTAGCCACTGGAATCACTGATACATTCTGTTGGAAGTAATTTTGGTCACCAACTAAGAATGTTGTGCATATCATTGCATTAGTGTATTTCATTCAGGATTACTAATGCATGCAATTAACAGTGGCATAAGGTGCTCACGGAAAAATACAGCAGGCTCCTTCCAGGTCACTGACACAATGGTAGAACCAGTGCTGATGGCACTGACATTCTGAGGCATCAAGGGTACTGAAGTGAGGGAGAAAGAAGGAGAAACTGAAAGCAAATTATGTTTATTCTCTTCATTCCAGCATTATCCTTTACGATAGTAATGAGAGCTCATAAACTCCTCACCATCAGCAGTGTACAAGGTGAGCTCATCACTGTATGGTTCACAGCTGGAACAATTTTGTTTAAGTTTGTTCGTGCATGCCCTCAATGAGAAAATGTACTGGGTACCAGGCACTAAGTTGTTCAACATGATGATAGGATCATTTCTGTATCCTTTGAAACACCTTATGTTTTTCGAACTTGGAGCTGACTGCTGCATCTCATAGTTGTTAGCATTATTATCGTGATTCTGAAGGATAAATGTGATGCTGTCATTGAGGACACTTCCTAGAAGCAGTGTCTGGTTAAAGGGTACTAATTCAGAAGTAGCTGCATGGAGAGAGATATAGACATGACAGACACTTTAAACAAACTATACAACAGTTATTGCATATTTTACATGATAACCTAGGTACATACACAAAGGGGGAAGCTAATAATATATTTAATGTAACTTTCAGTTGAAATTTAATCACTGAAAGTCTTCTTTCTAGTGGAAATGCTCAGCACTTCCTGTATGCATTTAATTGCACAAACTAGTGCATACATTATGACTTGCACAACTTAATTGTATGACACCTTCCAGTTAAGAATTAGTGATGTGTATTATACAAAGTGCAGTGCTACATTTATCAAGGCAAATAGCGTTATTGAAATATTGAAGCACTCCATCACATACTGCATCAACATTTCCAATTGACCATTAATTTCTGAATACAATTTGCATTTAAATAGTTTGGAGGTTTCTAAGTATGTGGAAAGCCAATTAATATGGTATACACTAATATGGCAAATGTATCAACAACACATTCTGTGCTTGATGCATTGTGGTTAAAACAGCATTTTCAACAGCTCTCACACACAAGGTAGTCATGGATCTGAGTCATTAACTCTCCTAGTACCCTCCAAACAGGGGCACACCCTGACCATTCCGCCTTGAGATGAGCTCAGTGAAGGACAAGGCAGGCATGCCTCTGGAGTCCCACCCAAGTAGCATTTCTGATCATTTTCAAGTCTGATGAGAATGCTCAAATTTTAGCAATATTCAGCTTTTGTGTAGTATTATTTACACCTGCCAGGACACTTTTGCTCCATCCTACTCCATCCTACTCTGCCAGCACCACTCACCTCTTCCCAACGGTTGCGGTGGAGACAACCAAAGTGTTTGGCCTATGCACCAAGGCACTTCTCAAAGAACTGGGCCACCAGATGGCCCAGACCACGAGGAAGGGAGGCAGCAACCACTTACCTCATCCAGAGACTGTTGGTGGCAGCGCAGGATGTCTGAATTTTGACATTAATTTGAATGATCGCATGTGATTAGTAATTAATTGCCAGAATGTAATTTAGCACATTTATAGATATGAGGCTGTGCTTTGAATTTATTAATTATCCATTTAGCTGTACTGAACCTTATTGTTTTCTTTTTACATATAGTTAACAAACATTTTAAAAATTTTCTTGTACAAAAGAATTGCTTCAGGTACAATTATTAGCAATTTTGTACAACTCTCGCACACCAGACCCCCTTGCGGAAGGGCCTGGTATTGCTGCATGCTCCGACTTGTGTCCAGGACAAGATCCTGTCCTGGCCAATCAGATTCGTCGATTGCTGTATGACGTCAGTTTAAAATGTAGTGACACGGATTAGGCTTGCTCAAAGGATATGAATCCTGTTATGCACACGGAACTTGCCGGTTGAAGTAATTTAATAGTTTACTGCAGATGGGATACATATGATGGTAAGCTATAGCTACCGTGCACGAGCAACTCCAGTCATTGGCAAGGGCTAGATAGACCAGGTACAGCAGTACAATCGAGCTTTGTACAAGATAATCTGGACAGTCTTCTTGTCAGTGCCTCTGTCAACAAATGAAAGGCAGATCTTCTTGCCGCAGAAATCCATTAGTACATATCTTAGTTACTGTGTCAGTGGACTGCATGCAATGGAACATTAGCTACAACAATAGACAAGATCATACAGCAACGCAAACTATGACGTATTAACTTACCGTGTTACTGCTACAGCTCAAGCTGCTGATTATCGGTTTAAATTCGAACGTGGGAAGCTTTGTATATTAGACTAGCAGAGAGGCTCGTTTTCGGCGAGCGAGCTACGACGCTCGACGCCTGTCCCCCGATGCCCTCAGCAACCATGTTACTGCTACAGCTAGAATGATGATTGTCGGTTTAAATTCGAACGTGGGACGACAGCCAATCAAGTCCGGTAAAGAATGAAAGTCAACGGGAACGATATTTTGAAAGGGCGCTAGTCCGCGAAGGACATAGCGGAAATACACTGATAACTCTCTGCAAACCGCAAGAAGGGCGACATCAACCCCGCTATAACCTGACCCTCGGCACCCCCCGACTCCCCCCCCCCCCCCAGCAACTACAGCGAGTTTGACGGCGATGGAGCAAGAAACGCGTGCACGTGTCCAACACACACACACACACACACACACACACAAACTTTTGGCTTTATAATTATTATATTAGATACATAATTATATGGCACACATGCGCATTGCCTTAGAAAAGTATAAAAAAGTACATTGAAACATATTGGCATGCAGTTAGTAGCTAATAGACGAAGCATAGTTGTGAACAGAAGAGTGTTCCCAGGGGTTTGACGAACAAAGGATATGGATGGTTGTGGTATGACTTCGCTCGGTATATACTCGGGTCTGGCGTGAGACTAGATTTTGCAATCACGAAATTCACTGAATTAGATTCTGTCAAAATTAATGTCCTACACTCCAACCATATAGGGAGCATATGGTAACAGCTAATGCATACATGTATGCAGCTAACTACAACTGTACCTTTGCTGCATCTCCCAGCCAAGCTCAGTATAGGAAGGATACCTTTAACCCATGTGTATAATTACACAATGAGTTGGCGGAAGGCCAGGGTATGCAGCAAAAATTGTTTTATGGATTGTGAGTACCACTCAACAACCCCACCTAATGATATTGTGGTACAGTTCCATATGAGACACCCCATTCAAAGCCTGATGTAACATGATCACCGAGCTGCCAAGCCTATTTAAATTCAAACATGGTTACCAAGCAACCATGCTTGTGACTAAAAGATAGTTTTATAGAGCCTACTCTCCAAATAACCTGGATTTCCCATACAGATGTGCTTTGAAAATGTGGTATTAAATCACATGCTGCAACCCGTTTTGGCCTGATCACATCGATAAAAACAATGGAGATGACCCCACAGAACTTGGCTGGGAGAGCAAGAGTGGGGAACCCAAGGCGTGTAGCCAGTAAGGAATAGGCACCATGCATGCCAAGGGAGCAGCATACTGTCCGCATTACTGCATACTATTAGAAACAAAATTAATAACCTATGACAAAAGAGAAACTGAACAAGGAAGATAAGAAACATGATGCACTACTATCTACGGCAGCATACAACTCATAGGAATGTACCTCTAATTATACAGAGGATGGCAGTGTTAGCGACATTCTGCTAAGGTAAATTTAACCGAAGATTAATAGCCTTATTGCCTAAAGGCACTCGGCTCATTGGTGTCGCATCCAGTGGGTATCAAGTGGACTGAGTTGAAACTTTCTTAGCTCTAACCGTTGTGAGAGTTAAGTGCTTGACTCAAGTGTCCGTCCCGCTAACATATTGTACTGTAGGCTCATTGTGAGTTACAATTTGGTCTTGCTTGAAGTCGACAGCTTGAGTAGTTGCTGAGAACCAGGAGGCTGTCCCAAATTTGGTAAGTTAGCTACTCTATGATACATAAAGTGGCCAGCGTGCCTCATTCAAACCTACAGCCACTTCAACACAGCTGAGAAGACCTATGGAGGGGAAAGGGTAAATTCAAAGCCCGTGCAATTGATCATTGGACAGTGAAGGTAATAAAACATTGTTTTCTTGCCTGCAATTATGTTAAAGAGTAGTAGGAGACCCATCCTACATCTGAGAAAGAGTGAGTACGCGCTGTCTTTACTCACAAGCAGACGTATGGCTCAGTAGCTGCCAGCGGATGCGCTACGTGCACTGGAGTTCACAATAAGACAGCGTGCGCGCGCAACGGGAGGCATTATATATGTGAATGCGCTCGCAGGGGTGGAAGCGGAAATGTGTACCGCTTGTATCTTCACCCTATGTAGGCCTTACCATACATATCATATCACTAGCATCACTTCGATGTCACTTGATGTGTCATGTGCAACTTAAAGTGTTTTTGAATATCAAGACTGGCTTACATTACCTTTGAAGTGACTCCTCTGTCGTTGTAACCTGTCGACCGGTTAGTAATGATTGAGTGCTAAAACTGTGCGTCTGTGCATTTATGAGCGTGCATTTGGATGTGTGTGCATGTGTGTGTGTGTGTGTATGTGTGTGTGTGTGTGTGTGTGTTTTGTGTGTGTGTGTGTGTGTGTGTGTGCGTGTGTGTGTGAGCATGCAATGATGCATAACATAAACCTTGCATTGTGCACAGAAATCACAAGGTCTCCACCATTGTGTGCTAGGTAAGAAGGAATCTTCAGTAAGCAGTTACGTATGCTCACAGCACCTGCGCAGACCTTGTGTAAGGTACATACAGTACACATGCCCATAACAGCTAATTATAGCGGAACAGGTCTAAGATGGTCACTGCCTTAGGCAGCCATCTCTTTATAATAATGGTCAGTTAGAACTGGCTCACAGGTAGCTCAGTCTCAGTGTATGTACACAGCTGTTTCCGCCTATAGACAAAGGGGTCACACATGATGTCACACTATACATAGTTTTATTACTGTGGTGTAACCAGCTCCCAGCCTACAATCCCACAATCATGTCGTGTAGGAAAGATTGTTAGTACAGGTACTAATACAGTAACACTCAGTGCATACCAGCTAGCTTCACTTCCCAAAAGCAATGAAATGAACAAATGCCACTCTTAAGTCATCACCTTCATGGCCTGTTTGAGTTCATGAGTCATAACAAGGTTCTGAAACAGTATTTGAGAGAATTACCGCGGAATGACAAAATCTACAATTTGACTTCTGTAGCTATATTGTAATTGATATTTGTATCTGCCCCTCAATACGCGCTTGTCGCTGCGAACTATTCGGATTTCCTTCAGTTCTCATCAGATGGCCTCCCTAAAATGTAGGATTAACAGCAGACGGCGAAAGAGTGCAGCAAGAAGGCTCACAAGCGCCGGAGAGTTTGTTATTGGGCTTCCTGCATTGTCATTGGTTGCCAATGATGCAGACATCGGCAAGAAGAGAAAGGGGAGACGACTTTGATTGGACCGCTCAACACTCGAATACGTACTCGGGCAGTTTGCCCCTTCTAGCTTTGTGCTATAAATCCCACAGACATCATTCAATTGGGTGGCATCTAATCATACTTACTGTTACAACTGTTTTGGCAACATTAGAGAGATAAAAAATTCCTGTATCGTGTGCCGCGTAACCTAGGCATTATAACAGGTCACCTTTTTATGTGGTTAAAATTGTCCCCCAAGCGTAACCTGTAACATGTAAGAAGCCTTCGGTTACTTGGCTTATAAAGATAACACTGGAGTATCTTTTGCAGATGAGATGCAGAAGACAAGTTGCAAGTCCTCCTATGCAATAAAAGTGGAGACAGCAGTGACAAGGAGGACGTTTCATGTCTCTCTAAAATGTCTTGCACGCTTCCAAAGTCCCAGTCGAGCGAAACTCCTTTCCTTCAAAAATCTTGTTGTCGTAACATCTGCCCAGTCTTGAAGCTTACTGCGACAGTAGGAGATTACTTCACGGGCAAGATCCAGGTTGTACTTCATTTCAAAATGTATGATGTTTTGACTGCGAAGGCCTTTGTCTGGTACAAAACTGCTGAAATTCCTTGCCTGAGACAACCACAGTGAGTTTGACGCCAATGGCGCAAGAAGTGCGCATATAGTGGACACACAGACAGACAGACAGACAGGGTCAGCTTTATATATTCAATTTTTCGGTACAAATAATCTATTGTGGAACAATTTCTACCAATTTTGAACTACTCACCAAATTTGCTGAAATTAGTACCAGTTAAAATTAATAGCCTTAAGGTATTATATATTCAACGTTGTACCAGTGGCCCAGTGCATGGGTAACAAGTGGAATGCGCTGAAAGTAGAATATTTCTTAGAGGAGTCATCGATCTCAGGGCCGTACGCAGACTTCTGAAAAGGGGGTTACATTCTGGCAAAAAATGGCTTAGAAAATTATTTCTTGCCAGTGACGTCATAACAAAATGGAAGACGGTATGAAAAGGAATACTTGCCGGTTACGGAAATCGCTGAAAAGGAACGAGGAAGCTTCGAAAACACTGTTTCTGGCCCTAAATAAGGACTTGAGCTACTACATAACGGTTGTAGGTACTACATTTTATGCACCACAAATCCTGGTGGGGTGTTCGTCCGAACCCAACGAACCGCCCTTGCGTACGGCCCTGGATCTAACTGCTGTAAGAGTTATCATGTGAATGTCCATCTGAAACGGAGGTCGCAAGACTACAATTGTCTGTTTTGATCAGGCTGTCCAATTTCTATTGATAGTTATATTTAGGAACAGTAGAATAGTCGCTCGCTCTCTGCGACAATCAAACATAGCCCCAACTGTTATACGCATGCCAATTAGGCTAAACGAGAGTTAGAGGGTTAGGGCTAGGGTTAAGTCAATAGCCGAGTAGTCGCCGCATGAGAGCCAGGAGGCTGTCCCGAATCTGCTAAGTTACTCTATGATACGTGAAGTGGCCAGCGTGCCTCAAGCTTACCTACTGCCACTTGAAAGCAGCAGAGAAGTCCTGTGGAGGAGAAGGAGTGAAGCCCATGGAATGGACATCCGGACAGTGAGGGAAATAAAGCGTTGTGTTTGCTCGCCTGCAATGTAATTGAGGAGTAAGAGACCCATCCTACATCCAGGAGAGAGCGCCTTTACTCACCAGCAAAAAACGTACGGCTCAATAATGTTGCGCACAATGGAAGGCAATTTCAATATTTGTTGAGGATCGCGCTTGCGGGGGTGGAAGCGGAAATGTGTGCACGCCCTGTTACGCTAACACATGCGGATACGATGGTGTGCTTATGTTAACGCTGATTACCTACAGGCCCGCAGCCATTGATGATGTTGGACCATTCATACAGTCAAAATTTGCATAAACTAAGTAATTATACAGGTTAAGTTGTTTCCAATTTTCCTATTTTAATATCTAGCAGCTTAATTTTGTCACCTCTGATTCACTTGTACCACCTCAGTGACTTGGTGCAGACACAAGCAGTTTGGCACAAACAGCATACTCACAATATTATAAGCATTCAGCTTTATGTTAAGCAGTTACAGTCATGCTATATATATAACATTGGGTGTCACTAAGGTCATCCAATTATATGTATCTGCAAATACAGTTCATACTGCACGGATGGTATCATCTCTATTTCTTCTCACGATTTGTGCACATCACCATGGTTTTGTATTTATCATACGTTACAACTGTTTTGACAACTTACATCATCTATCAATGAACTTCTAGCTAAGTAAATCACAATGCCTCTACCTTTGTGCTAGGTAAGAAGGAATCTTCAGTAAGCAGTTACAAATGCTCACAACACCTGCGCACAACTTGTGTAAGGTACATACAGTATATGCACCCATAACAGATATAGTGGAACAAATCATGTCTAAGATGGTCACTGTGTTAGGCAGCCACCTCTCATAAACAGCCAGCCTCCCTAGCCCCAAATAGCCCAAAGCATTGCAATTAATGTACCTCTGTATAGCAGCCACCACTTTATAATGGTCAGTTAAAACTGGCCCACAGGTGGCTGTTTCAGTGTATGTACACAATACACAGCTGTTTATCCTACACAGAGGGCATGATATCACCTAGCCTACAATCCCACAATCATGTCATGTAGGAAAGATTGTTAGTACAGGTACTAATACAGTAACACTCGGTGCATACAAGCTAGTTTCACTCCCCAGAAGCAATGAAATGAACAAATGTCACTCTTAAGTCATCACCTTCATGGCCTGTTTGAGTTTATGAGTCATAACAAGGTTCTGAAAATGGTATTTGAGAGAATTACTATGGAATGACAAAATCTACTTTCACTGGACACTTTGCCAAACCTACCCCAGCGAGACACCAGTAGCTACTGGTGTAGTTGGTAGGTTAGGCATGATATCCAGCGATTACCATTCAATCTATTTACCTTTACAGTGGTAACTGCAAGCAATTGCCCCTCTCGATAACGCTATAGTGGAACAAATCATGTCTAAGAGGTCACTGTGTTAGGCTGCCACCTCTCAAAAACAGCCATCCTCCCTGGCCCCAAATAGCCCGAAGCATTGCAATTAAAGTATCTCTGTAGAGCAGCCACCTCTCTATAATAATGGTCAGTTAGAACTGGCTCACAGGTGGCTGTTTCAGTGTATGTATATACAGCTGTTTCCGCCTATACACAAAGGGGTGGCTGTTTCAGTGTATATACATATGTACACAATACACAGCTGTTTATCCTACACAGAGGGCATGATGTCACACACTATACATAGTTTTATTATTGTGGTGTAACCAGTTCCCAGCCTACAATCCCACAATCATGTTGTGTTACGATTGTTAGTACAGGTACTAATACAGTAACACTCGGTGCATACCAGCTAGTTTCACTTCCCAAATGTAATGAAATGAACAAATGCCACTCTTAAGTCATCACCTTCATGGCCTGTTTGAGTTCATGAGTCATAACGAGGTTCTGAAAATGATATTTTAGAGAATTACAATGGGGGAATGACAAAGTCTACCTTTACTGGACACTTTGCCAAACCTACCCCAGGGAGACACCAGTAGCTACTGGTGTAGTTGGTAGGTTTGGCATGATATCCAGTGATTACCATTCAATCTATTTACCGCTGCAGTGGTAACTGCAAGCAATTGCCCCTCTCGACAACACTTCAGTTGTGATGACAGCAACCTCCCTTTCCTTCTGCTGAAACCACAAGTGCTTAACCCTTTAGCGCCCAATGACACCTTTAGGTGTCATAAAACGCAATGTCGTTAAGGCCCATTGACACCTAAAGGTGTCATAACTAAAGAGGCCTAAAAACGTCGCTGCTTCAGTGGTTACAAGTCTTCTACGCAAGCAACTGTTTTCCAAGGACATGTACCAGTAGAAAAAGTTTCTCTCAGCGAGCGTACCTTGTCTTCTGGTTGCGCAAGCTGCATGCAGGCAACTGCTTTAGTTCGAGCGACATTACGCCGTGTCCCTTCTCGTTCGTAGTTAAAGCCAAAGAACGCGCGCTGTGTAACGAAATGGTGAAGTACGGGCTCTACATCTTCCTGTGATACTGCGCCAACAATTCGCTTACGTACGTACTTACATCATCACGTTTCATGGCCGAGAAAAGCTTGAAGAGTAGGCGTGCGACGTCTTCCTCAATGGCACCACGCACTCGCGCGAAGTGTCTGGATTTGGTCCAACTACACTGTCAAACGTCATGCAGTATATCACTCTACACTACCTTTCTCCTTATGTCGCTGTTTGGGCGAAGGAATGACCAGAAAGCGTGAAAATTTAGTGCACAAAATCTTCGTGTGCGCAGCCATTTTTAAACTCGGGCATTTAGAGTATGGCGCGAATTTTGAACTTGAGCACTATAGGGTTAACTTGTGGTGAAAACAGAAACCGCCATGCAGGGACCATCCAATATCAACCATCAGTATACACCACACTGAGCCCCAATCAGGATGAAACAGCACTGTTAACAATATGGTGTGACCGTCACACCACTCAGTGCTCACACCAGTGGTGTAATCAGTCACACTTTAAAGTGACATTCACACTGACACCAGTATCCACACTGTTAATTGTTCACATCATTTCTGATAGATTAAGAGACTTTCAAGTAATTTATACACAAAGATGAGAGTATACTTGGAATCCTACAAGCTATCTAAGTACATATATAGCTACCCAGGATACAGCTTAGCCTGATGGTATGTTGTGTACAGTGGGAGGACCTCGTCAAACTGAGTGTGCAATTTAATGTACCATTAGGTACTTTGTGTCAACCACAAACAATCCCACCAGGTGGTATGCTGTGTACCATATCTGTAGTGAAAGGTACCATGAAGTGCTTAGTCTCTTGAATACTGTTCCAATGAATGGTATGTTGTGTACTGCATGGTTGGAGTGAACATCACACTGCAAATGGGTGTGCTCACAGTGGCAACCAATTCACACCAATTATGGATGCAATCATCACTCCCTATTTAACATATGTTTGCATTTCCAGATTGAGTGTGTCAGGGCAGATTCCACATAAACATTAAGTGACCTCTTACACCAGCGTGCTTGTGTTTACCACGTGGCAGTTTGCGTGTTTGCATTGAGCAATGAGCGTTACGATATGATACCAGTTTTGTGGGCATTGCACAATGTTTGTGTTTCCAGATTGAGTGTGTCAGGGCTTTGTGATTTGGTTGCACTACACTGCACCTTTGCTGCAGTTTGAGCACTAACCCTAATTTGACACAACTCTGCAGTAAACTCCCGTGTTATGTGCTGTGACCTTTCATTTGACATGCGTGATGCACCCGCATGAGAAGCACCTGCTCACGCACTTTTGACTCCACCCTCAAAATGGCCGACAAGTACATGCATGAATTGTGTATTGCACATACTGTGCACAGCACTGACATGCGGAGCATGCCATAGGGTCCGTCATGATCAGCCAAATGTGCTCATGCAATTTACATGACCGTGGCCTTCATCGTTCTCATGACCTAGCTCTCCGCAGATTCCACACAAATATTAAATGAGCCCTTACTCCACCGCACTTAAGCTATTGAAATGATGGCCTTGTGTGAATGCAATGAGGGCTTCCATTTCATGCATGCCATTTTTGTGGATGTTGTGCAGCATTATAATTCTGCATTAGATTGTGGCAACACTCAGTGACTGGCTAGGCTTTTGTAGTTCAGTGGAAACCCTAACTAAATTGACGTGTTTATGCAATAAACGGCCATACTCAAGCCCATGCCCTTGTAATTGACATGCTGGATGCATGCATGAGGTGCACCCATGCACTCATGCACTTTTGACTCCACCCTCAACTGCATGCCCATTTACACGTAGACCTATATAAGTGTATTTATATAAAAGATTCACGTTACTGCCATTCAAGTAATTAATCCTGTGTGACATGTACACAATTAAGTAGCATGCAATTCCTAGAAACAAAATGGCTGCAATGCGTATGCTGCTATGCACGTGAATGATATCACTCAGGGGCATGACACAGACAATCAACAAGCAAATAAATGAATCAACAATTACACTACATGAATACATGACATTAATGAAAACATACAGGCTCAAGTACATCAAGATGTTCTACACTACCCATAAGTTCGGAAAGTACAGATTTTGCTTCTTGAGGAGCTACTGATGAGTCTTCAACGACAGGTGCTACTGTTGAAGATTCACCTGTTACTTCTCCAGCATGCTTATAGTGCTCCCTGCAAAATGATCTCCACAGTTTCACTACTTCAGGGTACTTCGTAAGAAACTTTCTTGCTTGCCCATCGGTGCCATATGAGAGCACAGAATGCCTTTTGGGATTTTCTTTGAAGCCTAATATAACAAAATCGTAGCCAGCCTGCTTCAAGCGATCAGCCTGCATGAAAGAAAATATATAAATAAAGCAACATGTAAAATATGGGACCATAAACATCAATCCACCAGTATACACACTATCGCAGAGCACCAAACACATTTATGACGCACATCAGCAGGTTGTCACACACAACACTACACATACATGTATACACATTAAAATGCACGTGTACAATCATAAACAGTACGTGACACAAAGAATTTGCCATTCTACAGGCGCACCAAGCCTGTAATCCAACCTGCATTATCACTCATTTCTCACGTTACTCCCATATGTGCACCGTTCGTACACACATGTACATAGTAGGTAAACTTTAGTTTACAAATGTACATAAGCTCACCTATTTGTTCCTATGTGACTGTCGCAGACAACCATTCATTCATTTTATCCTTATACTTCCAAAAGAAGGGCATCCAGGAATGGTTCAGAGATAATTCTAGCACAGAGATTTTCACATCCCACTAGCATATTTATTGTACTCCCATAGAACGAGAATGATTCTCTGGCACAGACTGTACGAAAGCACAAATTCACATACTAAATCATTCACACAACTGCACACACACACACACACACACACACACACACACACATACACACACACACACACACACACACACACGCACGCACATGCACACACATCTTAATTGTTGTGCACACACAAGTGCTTACAGTGCAAATACACACAAATACACACACAGCAGCGTACACATTCTTCTGAATGGTAGCCTCGGGATGAAGAAACGCTTGAGTCAGTAAGGGAGTCTATCTTCATACCACATGGCAAACTAATGTCAAATAAACTAATTATTCTTATGGGGTGACTTAATAAATGGGTTCCACAGTCCCTTGTGATATATGTAGACCATGCTTCCATGGTCAGCCCATAGAAAATGAAAATTTCAAACAGAAGTGCATAAAATACAGTATACTATGTGACAATATGTGGCAATTCAGGTTCGTTTCATTTTATGAAAAGCTTTGCTTCATGATAAAAGTGGTTGTGGGACAAAACAGTTCGAGGAGGCTGTGGGACGATTAGGCATAGTCCAAAGGGATTGGCGCATGCCATACTGTTTGATAAGTGACAGAGGCATACAGCAGCAGCCCATCTGTCCAAATTCATCTCTCCCGCCCATGTCTAATCATTATATTAAATGCCGAATGTCTCAATAATTTATTCACTGCAAAACTGTTCAAGAACCTTTGCATCCATTTCGTCATAACAGGGATGGCTTCTGTACTACGAATAAGAGCATTCCGTTTTTCCATCATTTTGTAAAACGAAAAATAATGTTATATTAACATATATTGTACAATGCTCTTACAAGGTTTATCATGTACAACACAAGTACATGGAGCATTGTTTGCAATGATAACCTGCATTAAATTACCTTATGGTACATCCTCTGCAACAAATCACTCGTTGCCTTTGGAGGGATGCTGTAAGGGGCCACATAAAATCTGCTACGACCCACATCAAACTTTTCTCCACAACGGGCTCTTCTCACCACAATGCTTGCAAGACTTCTTTGGCGGCAGTTGAGGTTCTACGTAACAGAGAGAAAACATGTGCCGTTACACAAGACCCTAACATCCAGCTACATCACTACCAATTATATGCTAATGGACCTGCTAGTTTGTAGCTAGAGAGTAGTGAAGTGTGTGGATGTGGGGAGACAATACTGAGGAATAATCCATACAGTTAACACAAGCACCATGTAAAGAATGAAAGTTATATGAAGTACAGATAAGCACATAAAATAAACATACAGTACATTCTATAAAAAAGTTAATGTTCCACGGGTGTGCATACGCCACACCCATTTTACATCCATACGATTCTAAAATGCGCCCATATCTACTGCACACCTGACCCGTACCATATGAAGACCGTCCTACCCCAAAAGTGTATGCTGATTAATGAAGGTGTAAATCGTTAGAAATCTTTGTCGATTACCCTGCAGAGGTGTTAGCTACCCACTTTAGTTCTCCGGCTTCTATTCTGAGTGGTGTTAGCTTTCGTCTATCTCCGGTTCTTCAGTGCGCGTCAGTGTGTCGACAGAGCATAATTTGGACAGGGACACGACGCTCACACAGCTCTCATTGGCTCTAGTTGACTTGTCACTATTCTTGCCTCAATTTTTATTCGGCAGGGTGAGGAAAAGGCGAATGCAGTTAGCACTTGTTTGCTCTTTGTTTGATGCCCATACGTATCGCTTTGTTTGTCCATACATGTCCCGTACTGATGCCGTACCATACCCGTAGCGATATTGAAAACGTCTGTACACATTACTGTATCCTAACTGTACGTACTTATGTGCTACGCCAGTGCACTGTCAACTTTAGTAGGATGCAAGGTCGTAAGAAGGGGGGCAGCCAGGTCGGCCATGGCCACCCCACTCTTTGGCCTGCTTCAGCTATTTTTATAGCAAGTAAATGCAAGCATTTGTTGATGACTATTACAGATGTTCATGATACTATATACAATACACACTAAACTGATATCCGGCGCTAAGTGATGAGTACGGTGGCAGAAATAGCTTGATTCCAGTAGCTCTGACGCTGGTCACTATATAATATCCATTGCCGTTGATCCTTTCCACCATGTTTTCTTTGCGCAACAACTCACTATTGCCCCAGTTCTGCAAAATAGTTGCCTCTACGCAATGAAACTCTTCTCCAGCAGCTGCTGCAAAAGTTTACTTGCGACGGCAGCCAAATCAAATCAATGACATTTACACCAGAAGTATGAAATGAAGAAATCACAATCTGATTCAGCATAGCTGCCATTCTACATATGTCTTCATCAGGACTGCACATTAGCAGAGCTACTATACGTCATGGTATGATAGAATGACTATCTACTATGCAGTACATGTTGGACCAGTGGTTCAGACCAGATTTTGCAATTGGCAATCAGTAAATATCAAGCTAGGGGTATGAGCAATAACAGGTCTAGATGTGAGGGTTTTTTTAGTGCCCCAGACTGCAGTTTCGGATGTATGTCATATACAGAATTAATCTCAAATCAGATCACCGCATTCTTCATCATTTTAATCATGGCTGTTTGTACACAAGGTAGAAGTCCTGTAGGACCCAGCAGGCTCGATCATCCATTAACAATTAACGTAAGTGAGGATAACATTGGGAAAATGACTTGCAAACTTCCTAAAAATTAGTTGTCAAAGCAAATTATTACTTCTTTCATGTGCCCTTATGTTCAGTAGCCTTTTTATACTGTCTAGTGATAATCTAGTTTGGGTACAGAAACATCAGTACGGACAATGTCAGAAATGACCACTAGCTAGCCTATCTCCAAGAGTGATTGTAGCAAAAGATAGGGCAGGTTAGGTTATCTTATTTGGATTGGTAAAGCCAATAGGCCAAGCCAATAGCCAAAGGCTACCCTAAAGACATCCAACAAGACGCAGTCTGAAATGTTCAAAGTGACTGGCAACTTGGATAGTGACCCAAATCCTGACCCTATCCTTTAGATTATTTACTCACCATTCAGATCACGCTGGGGACCTTGGGGCTGAGCACTATTCAGCCCTCCATTCACACCTCGCTCGACGCTTTGACCGGCCATTGTTACACATTAATACTGCTAGTACAGTGCTAGCATTATGTACTATATTTGCAATTATTGTACATTTGCTCATAATAAGATAGCGCATAATATGTTGTGTGTGCACACAATAGCGCTCAGACCAACATACGCTTATATGCCCAATTTTAGGAGTGATACTGGGTTGGAAATCCTGTTACAGCTGCGAAAGAGTACAGCAAGAGGCTCACAAGTGCCGGAAAGTTCTTTTATCGGGCTTCCCACATCGTCGTCGATGGCCAATGATGCGGACATCGTCAAGAAGAGAAAGGGGAGACGACTTTGATTTTACCACTCAACACTCGAGTACGTACTCGGGCACTTCGCCCCCTCCAGCTTCGTGCTTTAAATCCCGCAGACACTGCTTGGGCGGCATCTAATCATACTTACGGTTACAACTGTTTTGGCAACATTATCTGTCGATGAACGTCTAAGTAGAGAGGAGCATGTCACGCAGCTAAGTGTCCCCTGCCGAACCCCCCCGCTTACTCCATCCCCCCTATTTTGTATCCTCCCGGTTAAAATAAACTAGGATACGTTATCCCCCGACTTCGAATTTCTGAGTATTTCTTAACTCTTTTTGGCGTGTCTCATCTCGAGGGGTTGTTTTGACATCCATCAACCCTTCTTTGACAAGCAGTTGCTAAGATTCGGATCGTTTCATGCTCCTCAAATGCTAACGCTGTAGCGTCGATGTACCTGCACATCGATGTCCACCAGTTTGTAAAACTGCACGCCATGCTGCTACTCAAACACTTCTGCTCGTTGTATTAGTGCCCTCTTGACATCCTTTGAGTCTCAGAGCAAACTTCAATGAAAAGTGTTTTATCATGGTGTTGAGTTACTGTTGCTTGTTTTTTGCTTTTGCTGACCATTCCTAAATTCATTATAATTCTAAAGGGATTTTTATACACTAGTTTCCTCCTGCAGTGGTAACTGCAAGCAATTTCCTCTCTCTACAATGCTTCAGTCGCGATGACAGCAGCCTTCCCTTTCTCTGCTGAAACCACAAGTGTTTAACTTGTGGTGGAAACAGAAGCAGCCAAGCAGCCATCCAATATCAACCTTCAGTACGCCACTCTGAGCCCCATAATGCACTCTTCCATAATTGCATGAGGCTTCCTCCATATCCACTTAATCTTGACAATTAGACTTGCTCCATCTACCGTATCTAACTGATTGCTGCTTTCATCTTCCTCCTGAATGCACTCTGCAATAAGGTCCCACATGATTTTACAGACCATCTTCATACTGGAACAAGTTGGGAACTAAAACTATAGAAGTACATATATAAATCAGTGGTTTGTATGCATGTGCAAGGACAACCCTATTCATGACACTGCATATACTGTTACATAAGTGGAACCAAATGGATCTGCTAGTGTGCCATATAGCCTATTACCATGGACACACCTGATCAATGTTGTACTGTTGGTCAGCATCTGATAGGTGGATACAGGTATATTAATTCAAATTCCCTTTTGATTCATTTACCAGGACGTCCCAGTCCTCAAGAGTGTTGCATGCTGTTGGAACTATGAGATGTAATGGCTCTTTTCCTTCGTTGGAAAAGTAGATGTCATGCATCTCCAAATTCCCATTCTGTGAGCATTCCTAGGTCTGAGACTGGAGGCTCTGAAAATTGGATGTGCACGTGTGTATAGCTCTGACCAACTGATGGTACTAATCTTCGTTGCATCCAGCCATATAATGACTTCCAATGCTTTCCTTCTCCTCTAATGATATCAAATGAATGGAAAATGCACAGTCTGTCTATACCCATTTATGGAAAAATCAGTGACAACACTGTACACACAGTAACAATTCTAGTGGCCATGAGCATAATACATACATTGTGCCCAGACCAAATCTGCACAACTGTGACCCTGCTTGAACTCCCTTGTGAAGCACCAGTGAAGATGTTTACTTTTTTTCATCCGCATGTAATCTTCTCACTTAAATATAATACATATAATTCATTGATATGTTAAAACAGGTCACACAATGAAATCACAATTATCATCTTCTGGCCAAGGACTACTAAGTAGAAGCACACACTTAACAGCTATGATGCAAAATTACAGTATGCATATATTGGAAATCTTGCTACATCTGTATGTAAAATACAGTCTTGACATGTAATGCATGGTGTTGATTGACAGTTAGCATATAAAATATAGTGCATTCTATGTCACACCCAGGATATAGAATATACGTAGGTGCAGTTGCAATGGAATAGTGCCAGAGCCCTTCAGTCTCCTTGTTCTGGACTATGAATATAGCAATCTCCAGAGATATTTAAAGCCCAACAAAGAGGAGTTGTCATGGATTCGAAGCTCATGGTTTCAACAATGGACTCAGTGCCAATGTCCACTTTGACGAGTTCCTCATTGTTGGACTGTCCATCTTGGTCCAATCTGTGGACTAACTCAATCTCTACATGTGGCAAATAGGGCGATGTGGCCTCGGCAGAGATATTCTCCATCACAGAAGATTGCTCAACACAAGGGGAGGCAATGTCTGTCAGTCTTCCAGTAGGACTAGAGAAAGAGTATAGATTAGCTTTTTCAGCAGTTGTGTTGCATGTCAGAGTGTCAGTGCTTTTGCCAGCCTTCCTCAGTGTGCCAAGTTTCAAAGTTCCTCCCTAAGGATATGATAGCAGAAGTCATTGTTCCAAAGCGAGACTTGCTGGGACTGTTGAAACTAGATCTAGACACACCATGAGTAGGTATGAATGGTACAAATAGGCCAAATGAATATAGAAGGAGTACCCATACACATGGCAGCTGTAATTTGTATAGAGGAAGGGAAAACAATGCACATTTAGTATACTGCACATAATATTATAGTCAGTGTGGTGCAGCATTCTCTGAAAATTCCTAGCAATTTTGGACGGATGTATTTCTGGTATTATGGAGCCAAGGATAACACCACAATGAAAGCTGGAACAACTGTAGGAGGTAGGATTGCACATGAAGGCAATACAGTACAAAGATAACGCAAGTTATTGTGCTACTCTCCTTCTCCTCATGCACCAACCTACCCCAGCATATGGCCATGGCTATCTTGACATAGCTGGTGATGTCTGGTTTGAACACAGTCACCAACTTCCTGTGTAACTGAATTGCTTCTGCTGCCATCCAGAAGAACACAGCCGGGAAGAAGTAGTGCATGAGAGCAGAGACCACTCCACAGAGCACAGGTACACCAGTTGAGACAGTGCTGATGATGAAGGTGACATACAGCCCAGCCAGAGCAAAGCAGAGGTTGAGCAACAGCTTTACATGGACAGCCCATCTCAGGCGCCTGAATGAAGTATACATGAGTATGAAGGTAGAGATGATGGCAAACACTTTTCATGTACACTTAAGCAGATATCATTGATTCACATAGTCATTTTGACATGCTATTATTAGGTCTCTCTTTGTTCATTGTTTCTGTATACAGTGTCTGAGATTCACATACCATGCATACTGTGGACAGATTCTGCATCCATATGAATATGGCAGTATACAGAAAGAAACAATTAGCTTAAAACAATTTTAGGAGATCAGGTAGTGTCACTTTGCTCAAACGAAAGTGCACTGTAACAAAAAATAAAAGGTTTTGAACTATCATACATACTGCGTGTGGGCTGTCATGAACAAGTGATGGGAGGATTGGGCTATTGCAGTGTGTTGGATGGATGATTTATAGAGTGAAGGCCATGACATAGGCTAGAAGCTTTGCCATTACATGGTGCATATACCTGCATGGGCCATGTGGTCAGTACAATTTATAGCCATCTGCTCCAAATGCTTTCAACGCTAATACTGCCTTTAATTTAGAAAAGTTACAATGCAGAAATATTGCCATGCAGTCTCCTTACTAGCTGAGGAAGACCTTCATGTTCAAAACACCCTACACAAGAATCTGTTGCATTGCTATGTGTCTACTCACCAAGCACCCATATCAGTTCACTGATTGCCACAATTTACACCATTGCATGCTTGCACAATAGGAATCTACTTAGTACCAGAAACTCTCTCCCAAGTAGCAGCAGAGAGCGAACCGAGCACTGCACTGTAGTGTAATTGCTATACACTACCGAGAACTGATTCTTTGAGCATTCATGGAATACAGACGATAGAGGACTTGAACAGCTAAAAGAGCCCCAACGATTCAAACATTATGTTCCCCATAAATATGCTCTTTCACCAAATTAACATTAACCATTTCTTGTGTAGATTATCAGTAACTATAAACCCTTGAATGGTAATCACTGGATAGTATGCCAAACCTACCAACTACATCAGTATTGGTGTCTTAGTTGGTAAGGGGAGCACGAAGCCCCACTGAGTTGGAAACCAGTGATCGCCTCCCCCCGTCATCCAATAAAGACGGTAGAGCTACAGACAGCTGTTTCGCCCTGATTGGGGCTCATCAGTGTGGTGT
Organism: Ianthella basta; assembly: GCA_964019415.1. NCBI lineage: Eukaryota > Metazoa > Porifera > Demospongiae > Verongiida > Ianthellidae > Ianthella > Ianthella basta. The sequence goes on along the minus strand of OZ025875.1, from coordinate 2,244,584 downwards.
ACTGGTGGTTGATGGTTGGATGACTGGCTTCTTCTGAATCCACCACAAGTTAAACGCTTGTGGCTTGAACAGAAACAAACAAGTGAGGCTACAGTCATCGCATCTGAAGCATTGTTTAAAGGGATGAATGCTTGCAGTTAGCCACTGCAGAGTCAATAGAATGAATGGCAATCACTGGATATCAGAGCCTCAAAGATTTGAACAATTTGCTGCCTATAATTAATATGTTCTTTCACCAAATTAAACACAATAAATTACACCTTGTAATAGGAAAGAATTAACATTAATAAAATCTTATTGTTCACATAATGCACATCTCTCCTGCAACCAAGTTGTCATGTAATGCAGTCTCCATATAATTACTTCCTGCTTTCATCACCACAGGGTGTGCCCACATACATACTACCACATACGTACTTATGCATAGACATTTGCACAGAAGAATGGCTTCATACCCCAGCAAATAGTTGCATATATATGCTCTAGCAACACAGTACTACTCACGTCTCTCCAAGGTATGTGATGATTGTAATGATGAGGCCAATGATGGAGAGTACAGTGCCAATGTAAGACACTCCTTCAAGGGCAGTACTAGCTGGGGTAGACACTTTTGGTGGGTCAGGGGTGCATGATGTACTATACAAGTGGAATGGAGATATACTCTGAAACAAGGGGAATATGTTTACATGATACATAACAGGAAGGAAATACAGCCTGCCAGCAATGGTAAAGTTGCACAATCCTATTAATGTAGGTGCATAGTTTGTGAGCAGTGACATAGCAGATTAAACAACAACTGAATGCAGGACGTTTCAGCCCAAAGGCCTTCATCAGCTGCGTACAGAAGCTGCCAAAGGCCTTCAGGTTGAAACGTCCTGCATTCAGTTGTAGATTAATCATATACATCATTGCTCGCAAACTATTTGCCTACATTGAACAACGTAGCAATGAGCATTGTCTTCTATATTAATCCTATTAATAGTATTATTTTGTATTATTGTAAACTGTTGGTCACTCATCTGGTCCAGCAGAATGTGTGAGATGATCACAGCCACACTGCACTTCCTCTGCAATTTCATTGAGCACTCTGCAGCTACTGCTGTCCCATGCACCAAAGCCAGCTGTATTTAAAGGATACCAGTACACTTACACATACTGTTGACAGATAGGAGTGTATTATATGCTCTCAATTTGTGTAATAGACATGTTTCAAGCAGTCAGATATATACATGTGTGTGCAATGCCATATGTCATGTACATGTGTGTACAGTCATACATCATGTACACACTGCCATAAATAGGCTGACTGAAAAACTCCAGTTCATGGATGTGAGTTGTTCACCATCAGCAGTGAAATTCCAACATTGGCAGCTTGTGTTGCTTCCTTCCTCTCTAACAAGCTGAATGCGAGAAGAGACCACAAGCAGTGCTAGAACACACAGTCTGCAATACTATAATTCTCACGGTCTCATTTGTAACAGCTTACCATTGATTTAGCGAATCGTGGCCACACTACATTGCTGTTTGGAGGTTGAACATCCTCCTTCACTTTTCCACAGCTAAGATAAATCAACTACAATGCCTCCAACAATCTCTCTGGTACAGTTGTTCAATGCCATACCAGCTCGTGGTTGAAACTGAGAATCACGTACAAGTTAACAGATGTTGATATATGTGGTTTATTTCCATTTCTATCTTGACTCAGAAGTGTCGAGGGGAGAGATATTGTGGCAGATGGCATTTCTGACATTTCGTCCATTTGCATGCTTGCTGCAGTGCTGGTCATTATTTGGCTCATCAAGGCTCCTAAATCAGGGACATATGGTTTATCTATCCCTAGGTATTCAGGGGGCTCCTCAACTCAAACACCAAAGTCAGGAGCAGCAAACTCAAATGGTTCGTAAGGAGCCACCTCAACAACACTCGGCACATTGCAATTGTCCACAAACCCAAAATTCTGAAAATGAATCAAATTACGATAAACATGCAGTAAAAATACTTTCTCTTTCATCTGTGTTGTATCTTAGTCCTTCTGATAAGGGGCACGCGTACCGTCACTCTCAGTTCGATCAGCAACCAACCAACTCAATGAATAAAACAGGCATATATATAGGCAAGCAAGCAAATCAGAAACTGTCATGAACAATACACAATAACAGGTAGGTCAATCGTGTTCAATCATAGACAATACACAATAACATGTTCAAGGTTCGCTTCAATACACATCACTCCTTCCTCCTATTTCCATGAAGCTTGAAACCGGTCTGGCTCTCTGGTCACCCGGCTTGATCGTCGAGGTAGACTTTCCAACTCTGGCTGTGATGGAGATGATGGGAGCAGTGGTGGATGAGAAGGATTGTCTGGCAACGCCTCAGGGGTTGGCGTTGATTCTGATCTCTCCTGTGATGATGGCCAATCACAATCCTCCATGTAGCTCCGCTTCACCTGATCTACATGGCGATGGACAAGGTCTTGGCATGTCTGAATCTCCAGATTCACATGCCCCCGGTAACCAACCACCTTCCCAGGCAGCCATTTTGGTCTGCTCCCCCAACTGCGAACCAGGACATTGTCTCCAATAACAAATCTCCGCTCTTCTGAATTGGCCAGGGTCTGAAATTGTTTAGCTTTCACTTTCTGGGCAATGTCGGGCTTTACCATGTCCAGATGTGTTCTCAGCTTCCTCTTCATCAGTAATTCTGAAGGAGCAACACCTGTCACCGAGTGAGGAGTCATTCTGTACTGGAACAGGAATCGCGACAATCTGGTGTTAATGTCACCCATGTGCTGAGCCATCAAGCCCCGTTTCAGAGTGTGAACAGCTCGTTCGGCTAGGCCATTGGAGGCTGGATGGTATGGGGCTGACCGGCAGTGCTGGATTCCATTCCTGTCCACGAATGTCTGAAACTCGGAGCTGGTGAATGGCGTGCCATTGTCTGTGACCATTGTCTCTGGAATTCCATGTCTGGCGAACATCTCTCTCAGCTTGTCGATAGTGTTTCTGCTGGTGGCAGCAGATACCACAGCAACCTCCAGCCACTTTGAAAAGGAATCCACCACCACAAGGAACATATGCCCTTGAAATGGGCCTGCGAAATCCAGATGGAGCCTTGACCACGGCTGACTGGGGAACTCCCATGGATGTGAAGCAGCTGAGGGTGGAGACTCTGAGTGCATTTGGCAGTGCCCACACTTTCTCACCAGGCTCTCAATCTCCGCATCCATGTTGGGCCACCAGACGTAACTTCGAGCTAGCGACTTCATCCGGGACATGCCCAAGTGTCCATCATGTAGCAGAGCCAGAACCTTGGACCTCAGTGTTGGTGGGATGATTACTCGCGTTCCCCACTGCAAACACCCATCCACGGTAGACAATTCATCCTTCCTTTGTGAATAGGGCTTCAAGGCTTCCTCACTGCTGTTCCTCCAGCCAGAGACCACCTGATCCAGCACACGTGCTAGCACTGGATCCCGCCTGGTGTGCTGTTTGATGCTCTGTACTGTGACCTTCCCTGTCTCCAGGGCATCCAACATCAATAGTGTCTCCCCAGCTTCTGGTACCTCCGTTGGAGAACCTGGAAGAGGCAGTCGGCTGAGACAGTCTGCATGGGGAATAGAGGGACCTGGCTTATAGATCACCTGGTAATCATAGGTACCTAGCGTGAGAACCCATCTCTGGATTCGGGCAGTCGCCATGGATGACAACTGCCGAGAACTGTGGAAGATGCCTTCGAATCACCAATCATTTGGCATCCACTGGCCAAGGACTACAAACTACAAGCACACACCTTAAGGCTATACAGGAATCACTGTATGTAATACTGAAAATCTCACTACATGACAATACAGCCTAGATGTACATGTAGCATGGTGCTGTTTAGCATACATTATAGTGCATTCTGTGTCACACTGAGGATATACAGTATAGGTGCAGTTACAATGGAATAGTGTCATAGTCCTTCAGTCTCCTTGTTCTGGACTGTGTAGCAATCTCCATCTGTGCCGGTTGGAGTTGGGTCTTGCTGAGCAGAGAGAGCATTGAAGCCCAACAAAGAGGAGTTGTCATGGAAGCTCATAGTTTCAATGATGGATTCAGTATCAATGTCCACTTTTACCGGTTCCTCGTTGTTGGATGGTCCATCTGGGTCCAATCTACGGACCAATGTTAACTCAACCTCCACTGGTGGCAAATAGGGAGATGCGGCCCCGGCAGAGATATTCTCCATCACAGAAGATTGCTCAACACAAGGGGAGGCAATGTCTGGCAATCTTCCAGTAGGACTGGAGAAAGAGTATAGATTAGCTTGTTCAGCAGTTGTGTTGTGTGTCAGAGTGTCAGGGCTTTTGCCAGCCTTCCTCAGTGTGCCATGTTTCAAAGTTCCCCACAAGGACGTGATGGCAGAAGTCATTGTTCCAAAGCGAGACCTGGGACTGTTGATACTAGATCTAGACACACCATGAGTAGCCTTCTTGCACTGGCAGAGAAGCCACCTCTTCCAAAGTTTACGTGCTTCTGGAGACCTCACAACATAGAGTATAAACAGGTACACACCCAGGAAGGCAGTAGTCAGGGTGAAGACCCACTCGGCAGGGTAGCGCACTGCATCAGGAAGATCACTGGTGGCTAGCAGACCAATGGCCCAGCCCATTCCAAAGAGAAGGGACAGTCCCAGGGCAATCATGAAGTTCTCCTTCAGTTTGTGAAGGTTTCCATTGTTGCTTGTCTCCTTCCTAACGTTGGGCCTACACAGCAGACTGGCAAAAATGAGGATGAATATGACCCAGTTCATGATGTAGATGACACCAAATGGTATGAGCAGACCAATATAGAAGGAGTATCCATACACACGGCAGCTGTAATTTGTAGAGAGAGAAAACACCAACTTTAAGTACACTGAATACAGGCATTACTGTGCAGTATTCTGTCAAGCTCCTTACAATCTTGAATGAATGTAGTTATGGTAGTATGGAGCCAAGGAGAACACCACAATGAAAGCTGGAACAACTGTAGAAGGTAGGATTGCACATGAAGGCAATACGATACAAAGAGAATGCAAGTTATTGTGTTACTCTCCTTCTCCCCATGCACCAACCTACCCCAGCATATTGCCATGGCAATGGTGACATAGCTGGAGATGTCTGGTTTGAACACAGTCACCAACTTCCTGTGTAAGTGAATGGCTTCTGCTGTCATCCAGAAGAACACAACCAGGAAGAAGTAGTGCATGAGAGCAGAGACCACTCCACAGAGCACAGGTACACCAGTTGAGACAGTGCTGATGATGAAGATGACATACAGCCCCAACAGAGCAAAGCAGAGGTTGAGTAACAGCTTTACATGGACAACCTCTTTCAAGCTCCTGATTGTGAGTGGAGTAAAGGAGTATGAAGGTAGAGATGATATCAAACAGCTTTCTTGCACACTATTACAAATAACATCCATGCACATTTATAATCTATTAGGCTCACATCTTTGCAGAAAATACCAGAAATAATAGTAACAACTTAAACTAGCTTAAACAAAGAATGCTATTTTGCTAGCCATTCAAATGAATGTATACAATAACTGAAATCTTACCAATTGCAAACATTTGTGTTGTAATTGAATATAAAATATCAGAATGAATCATAAGAACAGCTGCAACATAATTTTATTCCATTTCAAATGGATTTAACTACAGGACCATTGGAATGTTGGGGAACACATTCAACTTGTTCAAAACTGCTGTTGTGTGAGCAGTCATGAAGAAGAAACAGGAGATACTCTGAATTTTGACTATTACAGTGTGTTGGATGGATGACAGATATAGAAGTGTAGTCCATGAGATAGGCTAGTAAGTTTAGTTAGTTCAATACTCTAGCAATATTGTCGTATGTCTGTTTGGAGGTGCATATGTAGCTAGCCTTGGCCAAAGATAGCTTGCATACCGTTTGAAGGAAAGTCACAGTTGTGCATTTCCCCACCATTTTTACTTATACTGCACAGTTATGTATATAGCTTTTATAGATACTGTTTCTGCAGTCTTTTTGGTGGGCTACTGCAGAACCTAGGAGCTACACCACACCTTAAGCTCCAGGATTACAGAAAAAAGGTCCAACACTTACACCAATGTCCTATGGTTGTAGGTTAGTAGCTATCTAGCTACAACTGAGCTAGCTAGCTAGCTACACACTGAAAACAGTACAGTAACTAGAAACAATATAAAGTTCTATAATAATAGTGAGGACATAGGATGGCATAAAATCACAGAAATGAGTTAATCCTGCTGCACAGCAAAGCACTAACAATGGTCCCAACATTCAAGGATGGTGCTAGCTACATTCCTGCATGTAAGGACCATTGCTAATGCATCACAGTGTAGCAGCATTCAGTAATACTTGTTTATGTCATTTTTATGCCATCCCTACATCACTACTATTATTACCGAAAACATTTATTGCTTCTAGTTTCTGTACTTTTATAGTGTGTTATAATATGTGGCAATCAGCTTTCAGCAAATGATCACAGTACACTGCATTCAAATAAGGTTTGTTTGTTACATTTCATCGTGAGGTGTGAGCAGGTGCAGGAAATAGCAATGTAAAACTCATTGACTTGGCATAAAAACAACTTCTAGAAAGGTAAACTCAACCGTTAGTGGTCATTAAAAGTCGCATTCATGATCATCACCATTTCCCCTATTGCATGTGTTTGTGCATGTGAAAGCTAATTTCATTTCAGACAGAATTGTTTTTAATTACTTCATCATTTTTAAATATTGCAGTTGGCTTCTGAATGCTGTTTCTCACTGGGTTAGTGCGGAACACATATAGATACTAGCCCACACCTTGAGCTCCAGGATTATAAAGAAATAAGGTATTATACCTGCACCATTGCCTTATGGTTGAGACTAAGTGTGTTGCTTCAGCTTCACTGTCCAATATAATAAGCACAGAAACTAGAAATAATAAAAATTTTCTACAAAAATTGTAAGGATGTAGGGATGGCATAAAAAGGACAGAAACAAGTAAAGGCTGTTACACAGTGGAGCATTAACCATGGTCCATACATTCAAGGGTGTAGGACTATACGGTGAGACATTCTTGCATGTAGGGACCATGGTTAATGCTCCACTGTGTAACAGCCTATACCTGTTTTTGTCCTTATTATGCCATCCCTACATCATTACAATTTTGCAGAAAATTATATTATTTGTATATTGGTGGTATTTGCAATGTATTTAAATACTGGAACTGTAAAGCATGAAATATTCACAAGTATATATTTTTGCAAATGCCAACAGTCTCACCAAATTTGTAAAAATAAAGTCCCGCAAAAATCAGAGCTTACACGATATTCTGTCTCATAATAATTACTTCCTGCTTTCATTACAACAGGGGCAACCACATATATAACTATGTACTGACATGTATAGGCATCTGTACACATGTTAAGAATGGCTTTCACATATACCAGCAATTGGTTGCAACACACTGAATAATTACTTCCTGCTTCCATCACCACAGGGTGTGCCCACATACGTATGTACTTACGCATAGATATTTGCACAGAAGAATGGCTTCATACCCCAGCAATTGGTTGCATATATTATATGCTCTAGTAATACAGTACTCACTCCTCTCCAAGATAGGTGATGATAACAATGATGAGGCCAATAATGGAGAGTACAGTGCCAATGTAAGACACTCCTTCAAGGGCAGTACTAGCTGGAGTAGACATTGTTGGTGAGTCAGGGGTGATGTCCTACCGATGAGAAGTGGAAAGGAAGGACACTATGAGGCAAGCGGAATACTTGCATGGTAACAGGAAAGAAGAACAACCTGGTAATGGGAAAGTTGCTATGTATAGACTGTGCACACTGAGGATGGCACACAAGAACAGCCCATTTCACTATTCATGGTAAAAAGTGTACTGCTGGCATTATTTCATGGAAGTTGTCGGTCATGATCACTCACCAGCAGAATGGCAAAGTGAGTGAGATGATCACAGCCACACTCCACTTCCTCTGCAGTTTCAGTGAGCACTCTGCAGTTACGGTTGTCCCATGCACCAAAACCACCTGCATTATAGGAAGATATGCACATATAGTTGAGGAATCGGAATGCGCTACAAAAACAGTATACAGTTAATGCACACTGTCATAAACAGGCCGAGAGAGAAATTCCTATGAATAGATCTGAGTACGTAGCTCACCATCAGCTGTAAAGTTCCAAAATTGACAGCTAGTGTTGTTTCCTTTCTCTCTAGCAAGCTGAATGAGAAGAGACCACAAGCAGTGCTAGAACACACAGTCTGCAGTATTGTAATTCTCATGTTCTCATTTGTAACAGCTTACCATTGTTTTAGTGAAGTGTGGCCGCACTACATTGCTGTTTGGAGGTTTTGCAATTGCAATTATTTTTCCACCTGACCGCAAAGATAAATTAACTACAATGCTTCCAACAATCTCTCTGGTGCGGTTGTCCATTGTCATACTTGCCCGTTTTTGAAACAGAGAATCACGTACAAACACTGATATTGATATAAGTAGTGTCGTTCCATTGTCACCTCTCAGAATAGTTGGTAAGAGAGAAATTGCTGCAGATGGCACATCTGGCATTTCTTCCATCTGCATACTTGCTGCAGTGCTGGTCATTACTTGGCTCAACAAGGCTCCTAAATCAGGGGCAAAGGGTTTCTCGTCGCTTAGATCTTCAGGAGGCTCCTCAACTCGAACACCAAAGTCAGGAGCAGCAAACTCAAACGGTTTTTCAGGAGCCACCTCAACAACATTTAGTATGTCATTCACAATTCTTAAAATTCTGTAAGTGCACCAAAATGACAATAAACAAGGAGTTACTCACACTTTCGGCTGGTCAAAGTATTTACCTAAAAGCATGCAAATGATAAGGATTTGAACTAAATATATATTTTGTAGTGAACATCATAAATGGAAGAATAGGATAAAATTCATGACTAGCGTTAACCATTGTGTGCCAAGACTTTGTTGACAACGCTCCCTTACATACTGTATTGGTACATAGTGGTACTTATGTATATAGGAAAGGATATGTCTTCATTACGGTGCCTGTAAAATATGCCTTTGGTTAAGTGGAGTTCCAAGCTACATTCATTTTCAGCCATCAGCAACACAAACCTGTTTGATGAATCTGTCTCTTCCTGACTGGCTGCCAGCTGGTCAGGAGGCACTTGCTGAACATTGCTCACAATCAAGAGGACATCCATCTGAACCTACAACATGCAGAATACAACCAACAGCAACAATAGTGAAGAATGACATTGACTAGTCATCAGAGGGTTTAGCCACTAACATCCTCCTGTTGTAGGTCTTCTGTGGATTGTGTGACAGTGTCCAGCAGCCCCACAGTGAGGGAGACATCTGCACTCTCAATCTCAGCACTACCAGAACCAGTTATATTCACCAGAACAGTGGCCAGCTGGGCTGGGTTATCAATCTAAATAGTGGCAGAATAATGCATGCAATAGTATACTCAGTGACATATACATAAGATATCTGATATTCCCTCATTCCACTCATAACCACAACCTCTCACTGAATCAACCAACCTCAGCTAAGGCACAAAGCATTCTCCTTGTCTCGCTGAACTGGCAGCTCTCACACTGTGGTTCCTCCCACACTGCACCAGTTTCATACCTCCCACCACATCTCCGAGTGCCTCTCAGCTGCTGGATCAGCGTGTCATCTAATCCACACCGGCATTGGACTGAGGCTACCTGGCCTATCTCAGTCTGAGGCCAAGTCACTGGACCAACATTACCACAGGGTGAGTCAGGCAGTTCAGGACAGCCATCTTGATAAAGGAAAAGGAGGTGATTTTGCCAATGAATGCATGTTTACCACAATGTCATTCAATGTAAAGAAACAGCTACTGACATGCAATCACATACACAATGCACCACATTCATTGTACTGCAGTGTCACGCAAACTGATTCGCACTTAAGTTAGACAAATGCATACCATATCTCTCAGTGGTCTCTACAGTAAATGAGATTTGCTCGTTGATGTCTGTAACTTCTTCCAGTGTTTGTTCAAGAGGCTGTGTCAGCTGATCAGCAAGTATCATTGGAGGTTCAGAGCTGTTTGTTGCCACGGTGATCACGATGTCAGTGGTGTTGTCCCCAGCAGGTTCCACTGAGTACACAGTGGCTGTATAGTCTCCTTCCACTGCTAGAGGTTGGTTCACTGTTTGCAACTGCAGCTAATAACAGGGAATATACAAAAGCACACATCTAATGGTTACCTAGTATGTACCAGTATGTTAAGTCACTCACAGTCTCTATAATATCAGCATTGGAATTGGATTGTCGTTTTCTTCTACTCCCTAAGTCAATTCGGACACGGAGTTGAACTATGCCTGCACAATGATACATTGACACAAAATTTCTCAGTTGCAGTCTCAGTTGAGTATCAAAATGTTCTCACCATTGATTAATATTGATACTTCATCAGATCTTGCTGGTGTACCAAAGCTGCTGAAGGCTACACATTGATAGAATCCTCGTTGTTTGGGGGTTGTTTCTGTGATCACAAATTCACTTCCAAAGGCCTGAGGGCTCTTAATTTCTAAGCTATCCTTGTACCACTGAATGTTTGGGGTGGGATTGCCAGTAGCAGAGCAGCTCAGGACTACCTTGTCATTGAGATCCACCGTCATACTTATGGGAGTGCTGGTAAGAGAAGGGGCTACTCGATTGTCAACCTCTGTGGATGATGTACATGAAGTAGTATAATGTATATAATGTGGAGCAATTCATGCCAGGTAACCTAGTTCCTCACTTTCAGCACAGTTCCTTCCTGTGTAGAAATTCCTAATCCCATCCTCAAGGAGGGATATGCAATTGCATGTGTAGTTTTGTACTCCATCTATACACTTGCCATTGTTCATACAGGGGTTGGGGTCACATTCATTTGTTTCTGAAAGGAATACAACACAAATGGTGATATAAGCGCAATGGGATTAGTGGGAAAGAACCACACGAAGTACAGCAAGCTTCAAAACTAAGTGCATTCGACTACCAGGATAAAACACTCACCAGTGACAGCAAATGTGAATGTCCATGCTGTGGCCCCAGGGATGGGGGACACATTGCCACTGATTGCTCTACAAGTGTACTTTCCTGCATCAGATAGCTGCACCTCTGAGAGGCCGAGAGTGGACCGGGTGATGGTACCCAGTTCACCAAGTGATCCTCCATCTTCAACTGTGAAGTTCCTTCTACCCGAAATGTTCTGCAGAGCAATGCCATTAATTAGCCAGATGACATCAGGTGGAGGATCGCCGTAAGCTTCACATGTCAGAACAAGCTGGGGAGTGAATTCAGCCAATGTCAACATCCCTTGATGAAACAGAACTGGTCTTTCTACGCCACCAACAGTTTGATTAATACTGGTAATGTTTGGTTTCACTGCATACAGAGAATAGTAATGTAGCATCAGAGCCAATGCTAGGGCAGGAAACAGTTGACAGTCTGTTTACCAAGCTGTCATTGACAGAAATTTAGTATAGCCAACTCACCAATTGTATTGACTTGAAATGACCTAGAATCATTCCCCAGACTGTTGATGGCTACACAAGAGTACACTCCTTCCCCTTCAGATGTGATCCCAGTAATAGTGAGCTGGCTGCTGAGAGTCATGCCTTCAAAGCTTAATTTTGTGATATTGATACATTTCTTAATTGGTCTCCATCATTAAGCATATCTGGTCTCCTCTGAACCACTGAATCATTGGTGGTGGATCAGCACTAGCTCGACAAGAAACAACCAAGGTTTCACCCCTCACAACATCACGGACAGCAGAAGGGGAGAAGACAATAGTTGGGGGAACTGAGAAACAAAGTGTAGATTATCAGAAGGCAATGAGGATTGCAGGCATATGCTAATACATTGCAAGCATATCATGGCATCACTCACACAATGCATCTACTACCAAAATGCAACACAGATCCAAATCTCCAAATCCCAACCCAAACACACCTTCCACTGTTCTCACGATATGATATGATCTGTGCTCACGCTAGCATATCTTCACTGATGAAGGTGGCTGAAAGCTGCCGAAACGTCTGGAAAATTGTGAAATTTTGGCTAGTGCGAACGAACTTGGATGATGAACATACATACATACCTTATATCAACCCATGCACATTCTCTAGCCCACAACTATGCACTTGCACTCACCATCTTCTAAGGTTCTAACATAAACTGCATTTTCTAGGCCTTCAGTTTGAGAACTCTCAGCAATAGAATAGAGTTCTCAAGTATTCACATCAGTCTCATAATGTATTAACCTCTGCATGCTCAGATGTAGGTTGTTAACTATACTATAAACTACTTATACCACAACGAATGACCTCTATTACTTTCAAGAGGCTCTTGACCTGGCCCTATTTGAGCCCGGCCTCTATATGGACAAATACAGTACATTATACAAGTGCACATGCCCTCCTGCATTCACACTCACCATCTTCTAAAGTCCTAACAGATACCTCTGCACTGTAAAGACCAGGTCCAGCTCCAGTGGAGGCCCTGACTGAAATGTTGTAGTCTGAGAAGGGAACCAAGTCCTGCAGCAGTGCTATAGTGCTAGGAACTGAAAACATCTGGACCTGGGAGAAGTTACTTGGAACTGCGTTTACACTGCTGATTCCTCTGTACTGTATATCGTAAGATGATAAATTTCCATTAGTTATCACTGGTTCGGTCCAAGTTATGGTAAGTCTTTGGGACTCCCTCAGATTGTCTATTGCCATGAGATCCACTGGTGAAGTTGGGGCTAGCATCAAATTAGGAGAGAAGTTCAAGTATAATCTTATAATGACATAGTATTTTGTGGAAGTTATTAGGCATGTTGAGTGGGTAATAGCTTAAATCTTCTTTTAGATAATCGAGCACACCATGAACACTTGACAATTCAATTCGATTCAATGCAACGTTTCGCTCATCACCGGCTTCATCAGGCATACAACTGAGAATGAGAGAAGAGGTGACAGCTATTTATACCAGCACAGTGAGCAATGATTGGTTGGTTTCTGACCAATTGGATGGATAAATTGTTTTCGAATTGTCAAGTGTTCATTCAATGCTCGATTATCCAAAAGAAGATTTAAGCTATTACCAATGACATATTATCCTTGCACATAGCAGCAAGTCGTGAATACTACATGTGTGCACAAACAGACACACACACTCACTTCCTTCTGCAGTCATTACTATCATGGGCACACTTGGTGCACTGACCCCAATACTGTTCACAGCCACCACTTGCACAGAGTACACGGTGAATGGGGTTAGACCATGCACATACAGTTCATGATCATTAGTGTTTGTTCTGAACGTATTTCTTCTTTCATCCTCCACCACTTGCAACGTGATGTGGTACCTCAGAATAGGAGCGTTGTTGTCTACTGGCTTCTCCCAGGACAAATAGAGAGATGTAGTGTCAGCCTGTAGCTGCATTATCACAGGTCTGTCAGGAGGACCTGGAGGAGAAAGAAACAGAGACAGCAAATACATCGAATGTGTATACAGTATATTCTAAGCTGAGCACAGTACATGCTAATTCAGTAACATTCATCCTATGCACTTAGGGCTGTGGGCACTGTGGAAGGGAGAGCAATGGGAGAGACACACAGGTTGACAGTTAAGTGGCAATAACACTACACATGTCAGTTACAGATTTCACATCTGGGGAGTAGGCTGAAAAAGGGGTAGTTAAAGTACAGTAAGCTAGCTATGTAGCTACTGGCGAAAAAATTACTGTGTCTCTACTATCTTTGTTTTCATGACTGGGGAGGCAATCACTGCATGGTTGCCAATCAGTAGGATGGAGCAACAGTCTCTTAGACACAGAAGCATATCAGTGCAATAGGCTGGTTTGCGGTAAAGCAGCACTTTATATTGATTGACATTGCCTAGCTCTGTCACAGTAACATACGTATACTGTCCAACCATTCTTTACATTAATTTTGAAGTTTTGAAGGACAGTAACTGTACTTGTCCATTGTACGGCTCGTGTACTGCATACCTTGTACAGTAATGGTTGCTGAGGTGCTTTCATCAACTTCAGGAGGGAATCCCTCACTAGTGGTAATACTGAGGCAGCGATACATTCCAGTGAGATTCACACTTGCACTTGTTATTGTGAGGGAGCTCTTAGTTGTGTGGAGACCATGTGGCAAGGTCTTTATTTCTATTCTACTACTTCCTTGGATTTTCATTCCATCTCTGGTCCAGTCAACATCAGGAACAGGGAAGCCAACAGCAGAGCAGGAGAGAGTAGTATTCTCTCCCACTAAGATCACTGCTGACAGTGGGTGCTGTACAAAGGAGGCATTGACTGCAAGTAGAAGAGGAAAGAGCCAACATGTCAGAATCACTGTGAAACTATTGCTAATTGTTTGTGATACTGACACATATGCTCTTTGAGCATGGGTTGAGCAATGAGACTTACCATAGAGTATCCCTTCATCCATGCCACTCCCAGCTACATTGACAACTGAACAAGTGTAGTTCCCTCCTTGTGCCGCAGTGACAGCATTCACATTCAGCAAGGACTGGCTCTGTCCCGGCAGCACCACACCATTGTGGCTCCACTGCAATTCGCTGCCAGCCACGTCAACCACACACATGAAATTGACACTGTTCCCTTCGCTGATAAACACATTCTGAGGCATCACAAACACACTGCCTTCTGGAGTCACTGCACACAGGGAGCAGGGCAAATGGGAATGCACACTAGAGTATCAATGACATCGTATTTTGTCACTGCACTGTACGTATTTCATGCAGTTACCTGAACTACAGTAATCACAATAGAAAAGCACCAACACATAGCATGCATGTCAGTGTTACCACTCACAGTGAGGAGTTGTCACAGCTAGGGAGATAGCTTCACCAGTGCCTCCTGAAGTCATGCCTCTAACAGTCACAACATACATTGCAGCTGGACTAAGGCCTCCAAACTCCTCAGTGGTGTCAGCTGACACTCTTGATGTAAATGGAGAAGAACCTGAGATTTGTATGTCAACTGTGTAACTTAAAATTTCTCCATTTGGAATCAGTGGAGGGTCCCACACTACCAATGTAGCAGTGGCATTGATAGAATCAGTCAACAGAGACTGAGGCTGTGATGGAGCTGTGGAGAGAAGTGAGAAAGTGTCAGAAGCATACAAAGCCTGTTCACCATAATCTTTATAATTCCAGAAAAGACAGTATATGTGCTCAAATATAATAGATGATAAGAATCAATTTTTGAAACAAGGGACTTGAAACTGTCAGAAGTAATCAGTACTATATGCAGTGTGTGTGTGTGTGTGTGTGTGTGTGTGTGTGTGTGTGTGTGTGTGTGTGTGTGTGTGTGTGTGTGTGTGTGTGTGTGTATTGTGCATTTCTGCATCAACACTTTCCCTTGTGAAAGCTCACTGCTATCACTCACCGGCTGCTGCAGTAGTGGCATTGATGAATGCAGTGGGACCAGCACCTACACTTGTGCTAGCTCTCACTCCAATGGTATAGGTGGAGAATGGCACAAGGCCACTGATGGTCACTGAAGTAGTGCTGCTCTCCAGGAAGAAGGTCATGAAGAATGAGTCATTCACTGGATTCTCTGTATCCACACCTGTGTACTCCACACGATATGTGAGGTTGGGTCCATTACTGAAAGTGGGTGTGGACCAAGAAACTTGCAGGGAGGTGGATGTACTGTTCTGTAGTACAACCCCAAGATGAATAGATGGAACTGTGGAGGTGACACAGAGAGCTTATAAGATATGCATAACATGTTGCACTGAATATGCATCCATGATGTGACTTCGAAGCCACCACTAGCACACTATGCAATGTACACATTTCATGATCTGCACTTGATGTGGCATGCACTAACCTCCCTCTTCTGTCCGCACAGTCACTTCCTCACTAAACTCTCCCACTCCATACTGGTTTGTTGCTCTCACAGACACATTGTAGGTAGAGTAGGCCACCAGACCAAGAATGTTATAGGACAATATCATCCCAGCAGCTTCAGTGACTGCCTCAAAGAAAGCTCCACTCACAGTATTAGGAGTGGCTACTCCTCGGTACTGCACCTCATAAGTGGTCAGGCTGTTATCATGAGCTGAGAGAGGGAGGAGGTGTTAGCATAAACTACAATATAATAATCAAACTTACACACACTACAGTTAAGAGTCAGATCCAATTCAGAAGTTGTCATTGTTCAAACAAGCAACCACCAACTCACTCATGTATGGAAGTAATACACACAGCTATGTTCAAGGAGCTCATTTAGCCACATTGTTGCAATTATGCATGCACTCACGGAAAAACACCTCAGGCTCAATCCAAGTCACCAAGACAGTGGTACAATTAATGCTGGTGTCATTGACAACTTGAGGCACTAAAGGAACTACACAGGAGGAGGAAGGAAGAGAAGAGTGATAAGCAATTGATTTCTCTTCAACTCTCTGTTAAGCAGGAAGGTACTCGCCCTGGCCTGCAGTCACAGGCAGAGCATGCATCCTCACCATCAGCAGTGTGTAAGTAATTATTTGTTAGTTTAATTTTTAGTTTGTTTACAATTTTCCTAGTATAAAACCTAGCAGCTAGATAGTGAATCTTGGCTAGTCCATAGTTGAACATGTTTGTGTGTCTGTCCATGTAGCTACAATTAAATCTAGAAATGTGCTTGTGCTCACATTGCTCCATATAAAAAAAGTGTTCATTCATACCCATCCATTCTTGGACAATCAATTTCATGTATCTGCCAATGTATAAGGCCCGTACGCAGTTCTGAGACTGAGGGGTCTTTTACTCTCAGAGTGGAACTCATCATATAGATTAGCATGTAGCACAATTCTAGTGTCTGTAAAGAGATTGTCCAGCTTGTGCTTGCTAGCAGCTAAGCTGGTCTTCTCAAGCTTAACAGGGTTTGGAGTGACACTGCCCATTGTAAGACTACTGTGTAGTAATACAACACAGATTCTGTATATATGATTATGACTAAAAGTTATAGGAGCTGCTTCTCAGGCGGAAATCCTAGGCACCGAACCCCCCAACCCCCCGAACCCCCTGCGTACAGGCTTGTGTATATAGTTTACACTATGTGGATGGTATCATCACTAGCTATTGCAAACAGCCAAACCCATTCCAGCTGCAGGTTGAGGTGTGCAGCTATTAGTGGCATATACTGCCTGGTGCTCTACCTTTGAGCTGAAATGAATTGTTAGAATACTACAGCTAGTGATGCAACCTAAACTGCAGTGCACAGCTTTCCTACATAGCTCTTAACAGTGCACTGTTTAAAATACAGAGATATTCACACCCAAATTTAGTGTGGTTAGTTGCCATAGTGAGGACACCCATTTGCAGTGTGATGCTCACTCCAATCATGCAGTACATAACATACCATTATGGGAACAATCTGTAAGAGATATAGTCACTTCACGATACATTTCACTGCTGATATGGTATGCTACTTTGAAGATTTGCATAGTACAACATGCAGCTAACCATTTATTAGAACAGTTTGTAACAAGACTAATCACTAAATAATTCAGCTTCACGGTGCATTTCACTGCAGATATGGTACACTACGATATGCATATATGTAGTATGCAGAATACCACCTGGTGGGATTGTTAAGTAACTCATGGTACATTACACTGGGCACAGATTATACTTAGTTTGAGGAGGTCCTCCCACTGTACACAACATAGCATACAGCTAAGCCATCTCTGACAGTAGCTATTATACTTAGATCTTATAGGATTTATAGTTAACACTCATCTTTGTGTGTGACATTCTTCCTTTAAGCTATCAGAAATGATGTGAGCAACAGTGCGATGGTGTCAGTGTGAGCTTCGATCACAGTAAAGTAAAGATGTGAGTGACCACACTTTTGGTGTGAGCACTGACTAGCCATGGTGTGATGGTCAAACCATATGTTTAACAGTGTGGTGCAGCTGACCAACTGACCAACTGATGATCATCTTCATTGTATCTAGCCATATCTTGGACTTCCAGTGCTTTTGCTTCCTTCTCCTGATGATGGTATATATCTAATACATGAAGAATGCATAGATATATGTCTATGCCTCTTTATGGAAATCCCAGCTGACAACACTGTACATCTGGTGGCAATGAGCATAATACACACACCATATGCATGCCCAAACCAAATCTGTACAGCTGTGGTCTGCTTGCAACTCCCTTGAGAAGAACCATGAAGTGAAGATGGTTACTTTCCATTTATTTTAACCTTCTCAATCAACTGCTTTCAGGAATTGTTATCAGTGATCACAAGCCAAACTTAGCTGAGCAGCTTCTGACTAGCCAACCTCCCTTCACTTCAGTTAAACTATATTCATACATTAAAACAGTGCACACGTTCAAGTACATTATATTTTGGCA
Source organism: Ianthella basta (assembly GCA_964019415.1). NCBI lineage: Eukaryota > Metazoa > Porifera > Demospongiae > Verongiida > Ianthellidae > Ianthella > Ianthella basta. The sequence continues at coordinate 2,226,159 of OZ025875.1, read as the reverse complement.
TCCTCTATAATAGGACTATAAAATAGAAGCACGCACTTAATACAATAAAGCAATCAGTGTATGTACTGATTATCTTACTACATTTGCATGCATAACACAGCCTAGATAATTATTGTGAGTTATTATGAGTCATTGTGTCAGGGCTTTTGCCATCCTCCCTCAGTGTGCTACGTCTAAAAGTCCTTGTCCAGGATACGAGAGTGGAAGTCAAGCGAGACTTGCTTGTATTACTGGTTGACATGCCATAAGCAGCCCGCTTACGCTGGCAGAGTAGCCACCTCTTCCAAAGTCTACGTGCTTCTTGAGATTTTAGAACATGCAGGACAAACAGGTACACACCCAGGAAGGCAGTAGTCAGGGTGAAGACCCACTCAGCAGGGTAGCGCACTGCATCAGGAAGATCACTGGTGGCTAGCAGACCAATGGCCCAGCCCATTCCAAAGATAAGAGACAGTCCCAGGGCAATCATAAAGTTCTCCTTCAATTTGCGAAGGTTCCCATTCTTGCTTGTCTCCTCCCTAACATTGGACTTACACACCAGATTGGCAAAGATGAGGATGAATATGACCCAGTTCATGATGTAGATGACACCAAATGGTACAAGCAGACCAATATAGAAGGAGTATCCATACACACGGCAGCTGCAATTTGTAGAAAGAGAAAACACCAACTTTAAGTACACTGAACACATGCAGGCATTACAGTGCAGTATTCTGTCAAGCTCCTTACAATCTTGAATGAATGTAGTTGTGGTAGTATGGAGCCAAAGAGAACACCACAATGAAAGCTGGAACCACTGTAGGAGGTAGGATTGCACATGAAGGCAATAAAGTACAAAGAAAATGCAAGTTATTGTGTTCCTTTCCCTCTCCACATGCACCAACCTACCCCAGCATATTGCCATGGTAATCTTGACATAGCTTGTGATGTCCGGTTTGAACACAGTCACCAACTTCCTGTGCAACTGGATGGCTTCTGCTGCCATCCAGAAGAACACAGCCAGGAAGAAGTAGTGCATGAGAACAGAGACCACTCCACAGAGCACAGGTACACCAGTTGAGACAGTGCTGATGATGAAGGTGACATACAGTCCCAACAGAGCAAAGGAGAGGTTGAGCAACAGCTTTACATGGATAGCCTTCCTCAGTTTCCTGAGTGGAGTACAGGAGTATAAAGGTAAAGATGATGACAAATACTTTCATGTACAGTATGTACAAAGGAAACATAATGTTTGAAACTACACATGGTAAAGAAAGAAGGGGGGAAGGGAAAATGGCAGTGAACCGGACCAGCACTGGCAACCTCCAGTGCTGATAACCTGATTAGTCAGTGCGGAAGTTTCAGAGGAGGCTCTGGATGGAGCCTGCCCAGATTGGTATATAAGGAAGGAATGGATTGGTGGCTGTTGGCGGTGACTAGTGACCTGGCTGCTAAAGGGTTGGCTTATGATCTGGAGGTCGCCATTGCTGGTCCAAGAAAGGGTTGGTTCTCTAATACTAGCTTCACAACAGGGTTGAAAACCTTGCTGACGTTTCGACCAGATGCTCTGGTCTTCTTCAGGGCGAAGATCAATTTATACAATAAGTGCTCATCTTCGCCCTGAAGAAGACCAGAGCATCTGGTCGAAACGTCGGCAAGGTTTTCAACCCTGTTGTGAAGCTGGTATTAGAGAACCAACCCTTTCTGATGCCTGAGCCAGCTGAGAAGCCCTCACTTCATTGCTGGTCCAGTTCACTGCCATTTTCCCCTTCCCCCTTTCTTTCCTTACCATGTTTAGTTTCAAACGTTATCTTTCATTTGTGTTACCATGGTACATAGACCATTGTAATTAACTCTTCACATACACTTAGGCAAATATTATTGACTTACATAGCCATTTTATATTGTCATTATTAGGTCATTCTCAGTCCATTGTATCTCTATACAGTATCTGAGATTCACATACCATGCATACAGTGCACAGATTCCGCATCCATATAAATATGGCAGTATATGTAAAAGTACATTAAGTTTAAAGCAATTTTAAGAGATTAGGTAAAGTCACTTTGCTCAAACGAAAGTGCACTGAAACAGAAAATGAAGTGTTATGTTACATGGCACTGGACTGGTAGGGAGGACTTGCTCCCATGCATACTGTGTGTGGGCTGTAGTGAACACGTGTCAGGAGGAACTTATTGGACTATTATAGTGTGTTGGATGGATGATTTATACAGTGAAGTCCGTGACATATATAGGCTATATAGAAGCTTTGCCACAACATGGTTCATACACCTGGGCCAAATGTGGTCAGTACAATGTATAACCATCTGCTCCAAAGGCTTTCAACACTAATATTGCCTTAGAAAAGTTACAATGCAGAAGCATTGCCATGCAGTCTCCTTGCTAGCTGAGGAAGACCTTCATGATTGTTAATGCTGAAGCGTCAAAATTTGTTCGAACAAGCCCTCGAAAAGAACAGCGTAACCATCTTCATGCTGCGCACGGACGTCTTGCTGCAACGAAAAATGCTTTTATTCGTAACTGCTTCAGACAGGCAGGACAAATTTTGCATTTCTGTTCAATTCAACTGTCAAATCATGCGCATATCACACACATTCACATGCGTAGCCATGGTAACATAGAAGAATGTGTTTAACCACACGGTTCACCCTATGTAAACAGTGTTTGCCATAACCCACATGCAATACATACCGTATATGTCCGTATAGAGGCCAGGCTCAAATAGAGGCCGGGGGTCAGAGCAGTGAATCTTTAATAGAAACCGGGGCTAGAATAGAAGCCAAGTTCGAATTGAAGCCAGATCCGGAACCCACACACTGGCACTCTGCAGCATCTGAGATGCACGCTTTAGGTACGAATTGAACACAGTGCACACGCGTTACTTACTTAGTTCCTGCTGCAGTAGCAATGTCCAAGTCAGAAGAGAAGCACACTGCGTAGCTAGTTCTTCCTGAGGGTATGAAGCGAATGTAGTGGAGATGCGAAAGAAGCCGCTGCATGCGAGAGAGATGGGAGTTGCTGGATGAGACCAAATTGCAAGCTTGGAGACTTCTGAGAACTCATGCCTTCTCAGCACATGTGGATCCTCAACGACAGCCATGTCTTTTCAGAGATTTTATATAGGAAACATGGCTAGAAATCAGTTCATTTTAATAGAGGCCCGGGCTTGAATAGAGGCCAGGTCAAAAACCTCTTGAAAGAAATAGAGGCTCGGGCCTCTATTCGGTACATATGCACAGAAGAATGGCTTCATACACCAACAATTAGTTGCATATATTATATGCTCTAGCAACACAGTACTCACTCCTCTACAGTACTACTCACTTCTCTCCAAGATAGGTGATGATAACAATGATGAGACCAATGATGGAGAGTACAGTGCCAATGTAAGACACTCCTTCAAGGGCAGTACTAGCTGGAGTAGACATTGTTGGTGAGTCAGGGGTGATGTCCTACCAATGAGAAATGGAAGGAAGGACACGTGAGGCAAGCAGAATACTTGCATGGTAACAGGAAAGAAGAACAGCCTGGTAATGGGAAGGTTGCTATATATAGACTGTGTACACTGAGGATGGCATGCAAGAACAGACCATTACACTATTCATGGCAAGAAGTGTACTGCTGGCATTATTTCGTGCAAGTTGTCAGTCACTCACTAGCAGAATGGCAAAGTGAGTGAGATGATCACAGCCACACTCCACTTCCTCTGCAGTTTCATTGAGCACTCTGCAGCTACTGCTGTCCCATGCACCAGAACCACCTGCATTATAGGAAGATATGCACATATAGTTGAGGAATCAGAATGCACTATACCTATACAGTTAAAGCACACTGTCATTAACAGGCCGAGTGAGCAATTCCTATGAATGGATCTGAGTAGCTCACCATCAACAGTGAAATTCCAAAATCGGCAGCTTGTGTTGCTTCCTTTCTCTCTAGCAAGCTGAATGTGAGAAGAGACCACAGGCAGTGCTAGAACACACAGTCTGCAGTATTGTAATTCTCATGTTCTCATTTGTAACAGCTTACCATTGTTTTAGTAAAGCGTGGCCGCACTACATTGCTGTTTGGAGGTGCAGCAATTGGAATTATTTTTCCACTTGATCGCAAAGATAAATCAACTATGATGCTTCCAACAATTACTCTGGTGCAGTTGTTCGTTGTCATACTTGCCCGTTCTTGAAACAGAGAATCACGTACGAATAGTGATATTGATATAAGTCGTCTCGTTCCATTGTCACCTCTCAGAAGAGTTGATGAGAGAGAAATCGCAGCCGATGGCACTTCCGGCATTTCTTCCATTTGCATGCTTGCTGTGGTTCTGTTCATTACTTGGCTCAACAAGGCTCCTAAATCAGGGGCAAAGAGTTTCTCATCATTTAGATGTTCAGGAGGCTCCTCAACACGAACACCAAAGTATGGAGCAGCAAACTCAAAAGGTTTTTCAGGAGCCACCTCAACAACATTCAGTACGTCATCCACAATCCTTAAAATTCTGTAAGTGCACCAAAATGACAATAAACAAGCAGTTACCCTCACTGTCAGCTGGTCAAGGTATTTACCCTTGCAAGAGCATGCACAAACCTGTTTGATGAATCCGTCTCTTCCTGACTGGCTGCCAGCTGGTCAGGAGACACTTGCTGAACATTGCTCACAATCAATAGGACATCCATCTGAACCTACAACATGCAGAATACAACCAACAGCAACAATAGTGAAGAATGACATTGACTAGCCATCAGAGGATTTAGCCACTCACATCCTCCTGTTGTAGGTCTTCTGTGGATTGTGTGACAGTTTCCAGCAGCCCCACAATAAGTGAGACATCTGCACTCTCAATCTCAGCACTACCAGAACCAGTTATATTCACCAGAATGGCGGCAAGCTGGGCTGGGTTATCAATCTATAGAGAGTGGCATCATATGCATGGATAGACCAAGAAAATGGCCGAATCGGAATCCGGTAACATGCACATGAGATGTCCATAGCCAATGTATATCTCTAATCTTTCTCATAACCACCTGTCCAATGAATCAACCAACCTTAGCAAGTGCACAAAGCATTCTCCTCGTCTTGCTGAAACTGCAGCTCTCACACTGTGGATCCTCCCATGCTGCACCAGTTTCATACCTACCACCACATCTCCGAGTCCCTGTTAGTTGCTGGATCAGTGGGACATTTAATCCACACCGGCAGGGGACTGAGGCTACCTGGCCTATCTCAGTCTGAGGCCAAGTCACTGGACCAACATTACCACAGGGTGAGTCAGGCAGTTTGGGACAGCCATCTTGGTAAAGAGGAGTAGTGAATGAGATATGAGTGCTGCATGATCACTACAACACATTCACTGTAGTCATAGCCATTGTAAGGAATCAGCTACTGGCATGAAATTACATTCAGGATGCTCGAGATCTGCATTCATTGTACACAGGATCATACGTCAGTTGGCTAGACAAATGCATACCATATCTCTCAGTGGTCTCTACAGTAAATGAGATTTGCTCGTTGATATCTGTAACTTCTTCCAGTGTTTGTTCAAGAGGCTGTATCAGCTGAGCAGTGAGATTTGCAGGAGTATCAGAGCTGTTGGTTGCCACGGTGATCACAATGTCATCAGTGGTGTTGTCTCCAGCAGGTTCCACTGAGTACACAGTGGCTGTATAGTCTCCTTCCACTGCTAGAGGTTGGTTCACTGTTTGCAACTGCAGCTAATAACAGGGAATATACAAAAGCACACATCTAATGGTTACCTAGTATGTACCAGTATGTTAAGTCACTCACAGTCTCTATAATATCAGCATTGGAATTGGATTGTCGTTTTCTTCTACTCCCTAAGTCAATTCGGACACGGAGTTGAACTATGCCTGCACAATGATACATTGACACAAAATTTCTCAGTTGCAGTCTCAGTTGAGTATCAAAATGTTCTCACCATTGATTAATATTGATACTTCATCAGATCTTGCTGGTGTACCAAAGCTGCTGAAGGCTACACATTGATAGAATCCTCGTTGTTTGGGGGTTGTTTCTGTGATCACAAATTCACTTCCAAAGGCCTGAGGGCCCTTAATTGCAATGCCATCCTTGTACCACTGAATGTTTGGGGTGGGGTTGCCAGTAGCAGAGCAGCTCAGGGTAACCCTGTCATTGAGATCTACCTTCTGACTTGTAGGAGATGTGGTAAGAGAGGGGGCTACTCGATTGTCAACCTCTGTGTATGCAAAGAGTATAATGTAATGTGGAACAAGTCATGCTGTGATAACCCATCCTCCCTCACTTTCAGCACAGTTCCTTCCTGTGTAGAAATTCAGAACGCCATCCTCAAGGAGGGATGTGCAATTGCATGTGTAGTTTTGTACTCCATCTATACACTTGCCATTGTTTATACAGGGGTTGGGGTCACATTCATTTGTTTCTGAAAGAAATACAACACAAATGGTAATATAAGCACAGTGGGATTGGAAGGACGGAACCACGAAAAGTACAGCATGCTTCAAAATGAAGTACATTTGATGACCAAGGTTAAATACTCACCATTGACTCTGATTTTGAATGTCCATGCTGTGGTACCAGAGATGGGGGACACATTGCCACTGATTGCTCTACAAGTGTACTCTCCTGCATCAGATAGCTGTACTTCTGAGAGGCTGAGAGTGGATCGGGTGATGTTACCCAGTTCACCAAGTGATCCTCCATCTTCAACTGTGATGGTCCTTCTACCTGGAATGTTTTGCAGAGCAATGCCATTATTTAGCCAGGCAATGTCAGGTAGAGGAGTGCCATAAGCTTTACATGTCAGCACAAGTTGGGGAGTGAACTCTTCCAATGTCAACGTCCCTTCATGATACAGGGCTTCTTCCTCTGAACCATTCACACTACTCATAATACCAGTTATGTTGGGCCTCACTGCATACAGAGAATGGATGTGGACCAGAATGATTACAGCACTGGGAGGATAGCATTGCTGCTGAATACCAACTTGTAATGGATTGGATCTGACTCACCCACAACATTGACTTGAAATGCCTTGGAATCTTTTCCCAGACTGTTGACTGCCAGGCAGGAATATACCCTTGTATCATCAGATGTGACGTCTGTCACAGTGAGCTGACTGCTGCGATCAGAGCCTTTGAAACTTTGTGATATTGATACATTTCCTAACTGGACTCCATCATTAAGCATCTGGTCTCCCCTGAACCACTGAATCATTGGTGGTGGATCAGCACTAGCTCGACATGAGGCAACCAAGTTTTCTCCCCTCACAACATCACGGACAGCAGAAGGAGAGAAGACAATAGTGGGGGAAACTGCAAAGAAAGATGAATCAATATCAACTGCAGCATAAGATGGCACGTAACAATTTGTATTGACCTGTGCTATGGTGGAGTGCACATACATAGGTACATATGTACAAATTACACACACACCATCTCACACAACTCACCTCCACTGACTGATATCCCAACTGCACTCATACCTACTCCACCTTCAGTTGTGATTGTTATCTGATACAGGCCAGCATCACTGCCCACTGTGTTGTTCACAGTGAAGTTGAGGCAGTCATCAGAGAAGGTGTACTTGAGGGTATTAGGGCAGGAGAGGTTGACAGCACCTCCACTTCCCATGAACACCCACTGGATACTCTCCCTTGTGACAGGTGGAATAGGCTCATTCATAACAGCAAAGGAGATGGTCACTGGGTCTCCCGTGTGTATTGGCTTGTTGCTTATTCCATCTGAGGGGGATACTTTGGGGGGCACTGGAACAAACAGTATTATACAATAAATATTGCAATTAAGCTTCAATAAAATGTAATGTGTTATCAGTACAAGTACGTACATAGATTGTGTGGCACTCTGCCCAGCTATTGTTGAATACATTTCTCGCTCACCTCCCAATGTTGTAGCATTCAAGGTAGCAATGTCACCACATCCAATGGTGTAGGCACACACTTGGACTGAATACCCAGTGAAAGGTGCCAGGCCAGTGAAGGTGTATGATGTACTGCTAACATTGATTGGGCTCAATGCAGGCAGGTCTAGGTTGTTGGCTGTGAACAGTGCCACTTGGTAAAATTCAATGATTCCATTTGGAGTGCTGAGAGGGTTCCACTCAAGAGTGAACCCATTGGCAGTGATATCCGGAATGCGTAAACCCAACAGAGCAGAGGGAACTGCATAAACACATGAAGAAAGACTGAATGCCTCATTCTTGTGAAAAGCACCCACAACACAACTGTGACAGACTGCCAGTGAGTTAGTGACTCTATAGCATTTCATACAATAATCATTTTATTATTGCATGTTTGAGGCAGGACTAGACATTACTTGTACAATATATAGCTTGTAACCAACCTCGAGCTCCCTCCTCTGTCCGCACAGTCACTTCCTCACTAAAGTTTCCCACTCCATACTGGTTTGTTGCTCTCACAGACACATTGTAGGTAGAGTAGGCCATCAGATCAAGAATGTCATAGGACAACATCATCCCAGCAGGTTCAGTGACTGCTTTAAAGAAAGCTCCACTCACATTATTAGGAGTGGCTACTCCTCGGTACTGCACCTCATAAGTGGTCAGGCTGTTGTTCTGAGCTATAGGAGAAACTATCAGCTAACAAACAGTGCAGAATAATATTATTTACTCTATTCCAACCAGAAATGGTAGTGATGCTATTGAGTAGACTCAAATTTTAGCTACATACATGTCATACAGAATGTAGTCATCTGGTGCAAAATTGTCAGAGCATAGTACAGGCAAGGAGGGATGGTGAAGCTATGTGTCTGCAAGGTGACCAATTTTAACAGGTATCTAGGTGACCAATTTTTATTCTTATTTTATTAGGTATTTTTGGGTATTCATTTTAGCAAATTTAACGAGCAATGCCATAATTGCTGCAAAATATTCATACAGTAAATTCCTGGGTAAAATCCTGCTTAACGCATCTGTCTCCAATACTTCCTTGTCTGCGTATTCTTTGACTGATCTGCCACCAACCTGTCTGTCTGTGTCTTCACCAACCAGGCTATCCTTGTCTCCTCTGTCCCAGCTGTCTGTGTCTGGCTCTGGGACAGTCTGGTTTTGTACCCAAAGCCTTCACATTACTTTGTATTGTGTCATGGTTATTAGACACACCTATACTGAACTGCCACGTACAGATCCTTTCTTTCCTGCTACAAGTAGCCATATAACTGTTGTGGCTGTTGGCCAATCACCTTGATGTCATTTATTATTGCTGGGTTCAGATATTTACTCAACTGGAACTGCATTAATTTAAGTCTTGTATAGTTAGTCTTCCAAATTCGCTAATTGTAATACGCACAGAAACCATCCTTAACATAATTTGACCAATTTAGCAAGCAGTGTAAAGTCGCTCAACATTGCACACAAAAAATTAATGCAATAAAACATTAATACACACAAAACTTGAAAATCGTTACAATTTAGAGAACCAATCAAATCCTGGATTATTCAAACTAAAAAATTGTACCTGTTAAAATTAGTAACTTTTAAGGTATTAGTAAAGCCAACATTTCTATTGACTACCATCCCTAGCTGCCTGTGCATCCTAGCTATCTAACTATGCACTTAACATTAGCCAAATTTGCTCCAGACAACTACATACAGCATTTAGGCTGTGGTAAAGTGAGATTAGCCACTGGAATCACTGATACATTCTGTTGGAAAACATTTTGGTCACCAACTGAGAAGGTTCTGCATATCATTGCATTAGTGTATTTCACTCAGGATTACTAATGCATGCAATTAACAGTGGCATAAGGTGCTCACGGAAAAATACAGCAGGCTCCTTCCAGGTCACTGACACAATGGTAGAACCAGCGCTGATGGCACTGACATTCTGAGGCATCAAGGGTACTGAAGTGAGGAAGAAAAAAGAAGAAATTGAAAGCAAATTATGTTCATTCTCTTCATTGCAGCATTACACTTCATGATAGTAATGAGAGCTCATAAACTCCTCACCATCAGCAGTGTACAAGGTGAGCTGATCACTGAATGGTCCACAGGTGGAACAAATTTTATTACTTTTGGTCTCGCATGCCCTCAATGAGAACATGTACTGGGTACCAGGCACTAAGTTGTTCAACGTGACGTTAGGATTCAATTTATTTCCACGGAAACACTTTAAGTTTTTAGAACTAGGAGCTGACTGCTGCAGCTCATAGTACATGACACCATTACTGGGGTTCTGAGGGGTAAATGTGATGCTGTCATTGAGGACACTTCCTGGAAGCAGGATCCGGTTAAAGGGTACTAATTCAGAAGTAGCTGAATGGAGAGAGATATAGACATGACTGGCGCTTTAAACGAACTATACAACAGTTATTGCATATTTTGCATGATAGCCTAGGTACATACACAAAGGGGGAAGCTAATAACATATTTAATGTAACTTCCAGTTGAAATTTAATCACTGAAAGTCTTCTTTCTAGTGGAAATGCTCAGCACTTCCTGTATGCATTTAATTGCACAAACTAGTGCATACATTATGACTTGTACAACTTAATTGCATGGCACCTTCCAGTTAAGAATTAGTGATGTGTATTATACAAAGTGCAGTGCTACATTTATCAAGGCAAATAGCATTATTGAAATATTGAAGCACTCCATCACATACTGCATGAACATTTCAAATTGACAATTAATTTCTGAATACAATTTCTGAATACAATTTGCATTTAAATAGTTTGGAGGTTTTAAGTATGTGGAAACCCAAATTAATATTGTATACAGCCGATGCAAGGGCAAATGTATTCTGTGCTTGATGCATTGTGGTTAAAACAGCATTTTTAACAGCTCACACACACGAAGCAGTCATGGATCTGAGTCATTAACTCTCCCTGTACCCTCCAAACAGGGGCACACCCTGACCATTCCGCCTTGAGATGAGCTCAGTGAAGGACAAGGCAGGCATGCATGCCTCTGGAGTCCCACCCAAGTAGCATTTCTGATCTTATCCAAGTCTGATGAGAACACTCAAACCATAGCAATATTCGGCTTTTGTGTATTATTTTTTAAACCTGCCAGGACATTTGTGCTACATCCTACTCTGCCAGCACCACTCACCTCTTCCCTCAGTTGTGGAGGAGACAACTGAAGTGTTTGGCCCATGCACCAAGGCACTCCTCAAAGAACTGGGCTACCGGATGACCCAGACCACGGGGAGGGAAGGCAGCAACCACTTACCTCATCCAGAGACTGTCATTGGCAGCACAGGATGTCAATTGTGCCTCAGTGATGGGAACCACAGGCCAGCTCGAGTCTGGCATGATTGACTGAATTTGAATTTTGGGATGAATTTGAATGAGTGCTCGTGATTAGTAATCAATTGCCAGAATGCAATTTAGCAAATTTATAGATACTAGCTGAATGCCCGCCCTTCGGGTGGGTTCCCAGCATATCGTTTGAAATTTGAGCGTTTAACCATTCAGAACGTCCATTTAATTGGGAGTATTCCGTAGACTCGTTCCGTAAAACTCCATACCTACAGAATTTACTTTTGTTACTTTTGTTAATCCATTTCGTCTAAAGGAGTACAGTGGCGAAGGCACTAACCACCTTAGGTCACCCCCCGTATTGCCGTGATATACTCTTCCGCGTTTGGCAAAGATTGGTGAAAAATTGAAGGAGGAGTTCGTGCAAAACCAAATACGATCTTTTCACTATCTCTTAGATATGGCAGCGACCGTAAAAGTGGCAAGAACTCGGACGGAACGACCTTAAACCAAATTTCGGCTCGGCGAGGTTACTCACAGCCCCCCTCTTCGTAATCCTACCAAGGTTCGTGACGCTTCGTCCAGAATTGAAGGAGATTATCCCGAACAACGAAAATGTGCGTTACGTTTATTATAATAAGATAAGGCTGCATGTGTTTTAAATTTATTTATTATCCCTTTAATTGTTCTGAACCTCATTGTTTTCTTTTTATGTACAGTTCTATTAATTATTATTTAATAAAATTCTTGTACAAAACAAATATTTGGGCACAGTGTTTAGCGATTTTGTACTAGTCTTGTGCACCAGACCCCTTTGCGGAAGGGCCTGGTATTATTGCATGCACCAATTTGCATGTCCAGGACAAGATCCTGTCCTGGCCAATCAGATTTGCCGACTGCTGTATGACATCAGCCTGAAATTTAGAAACACAGCTTTGGCTTGCTCAAAGGATACGAATCCTGTTATGCACACAGAACCTCCGGGTCGAAATAGTTAACTTAATAGTTTACTGTAGATGGGATACGTATGATGGTAAGCTATAGTGCGTGAGCACCTCCAGTCATTGGCAAGGGCTAGATAGACCAGGTACAGCAGTACAATCGAGCTTTGTACAAGATAATCTGGACAGTCTTCTTGCCAGTGCCTCTATCAACAAACAAAAGGCAGATCTTCTTGTCACAGAAATCTATTAGTTCATATCTTAGTTACTGTGTCAGTGGACTGCATGCAATGGAACAGCTGATACAACAATAGACAAGATCATACAGCAATGCAAACTAAGACTTAACTTACCCTTATAGTATGCTAAGAATGTGGGTCAAAAACTAAATTTATGAAGCCAATTCAGTGCTCTCACTGTGACATAATCATGATAGCTATAGCTACTCCAGACATGCTCATCTAAAGCAGCATCAACAAAAGTCCAAGGGGAGAGCTCCCAGCAGCACTGAAGTAAATGTCTCTTCCACTGCACTGTCATTCCCTTCCACAGAGTGGTAGGCCTTTGAGAAGGCTCATAAAGAAATCTTAATAGCTACTATTCTTCTTTATGCCCCACGCTGCACTGCGACCTACAATCATTATGCAATGTTGTACAATTCCGACCAGCGGGTTCTGTGTGCATAATATGATTCATTGGATGTCTTTTACAGTAATTAATCACCTGAATCATATTATTAATACATACATGGCTCACAAGCGCACTGCCTTAGAAAAGAAACATAGTACAGTGAAACATATTGGCCTGCAGTTAGTAGCTAATAGACAAAGCATAGTTATATAGAAGAGTGTTTCGAGTTAGCTATTGTTTACGCAATTCTGCCCTCAGCCATAGCCAAGGGGATCAACAAACAAAAAATGTTGGTGGTCGCGGTATGACTTCACTCGGTCGGGTACTCGGGTCTGGAGTGAGACTAGATTTTACACTCACTAAATTCGCTGAATTAGATTCTGTCAGAATTAATGTCCTACACTCCAACCATATAGGGAGCATATGCTAACAGCTGATGCATACATGACGTATGCAGCTAACTACAACTGTACCTTTGCTGCATCTCCCAGCCAAAAAAGCTCAGTATAGGAAGGATACCTTTAACCCATGTGTATTATTACACAATGAGTTGGCGGAAGGTCACGGTATGCAGCAATAATTGTTCTGTGGGTTGTGAGTATCACTCAACAACCCCATCTAATGATATTGTGTTACAGTTCCATATATGAGATCATTCAGAGCCTGACGTAACATGGTCACCTAGCCGCCAAGCCTATTCAAATTCAGACATGGTTACCAAGCAACTGAAAGATTCCAATTAACTACAAATGTAGTTGCCAAGCAACCATGACGAAAGCATAGTTATGTAGAGCCTACTCTCCAAATAACTTGGATTTCCCATACAAATGTGCTTTGAAAGTGTCGTATTAAACCACATGCTGCAACCCGTTTTGGTGTGTATGTGATAGCTATCTAGACTGACAAATGCAAGGGAGTGAGTGGTAGGTGGGTGGGAGTTGCTTCAGTAGCTGTTACCAAGCGAATGAACCGTTGCTAAGGACCGTGAGTTATGCGACGTCGGCCTATTGCATTCAAAAACGTTATTGCTTGAGCTCACTGGGATTGCGCTAACTTGGCAGCACCACAGCCGGGGGAGCGCACGAGCTTGAGGGCTTGTTGTTCTGGACATTACCCTTGTTTAACCTTTGGTTAAATGAGGTTTAACCAAAGGTTAATAGCCTTATTGTCTAAAGGCACTAGGCTCATTGGTGTGTCGCATTCAGTGGGTATCTAGTGGTCTGTGTTGAAACTTTCTAAGAGAAAGCATTGCTCTAACTGCTGTGAGGGTCACAGCCCGTTTACACTACGCGGTGGAACGGTTTTGGAACGGTTCTTACTGTAGTGTAAACAGGCGTGGAACGGTTATAAAGCGAGCCGTTCCGTGTGGAACGGTATCGCCTTGTGTAAGTGGTCCAATTAAACCGGTCCAGAACCGTTCCGTTGGCAAGTGAAACATGCAGTTACCATTCGTAAGCGGCTGTTCACGCCACTTGTCTCGCGCGTAACTGGGTAGTTGGAGAGCACAGAGAAGCTACAGTAGTTCAATTCTTCAGCAGCGACCTGTGTGGTGCTCTAAGCAGGTAAAAGCAATGGCTGGTGTCTGGAGCGACGCAAAGGTGCTTCTTTCGATCGAAGTGTGTGGGAGAGGGCCGTTCAGGCGGCAATAATATTACCGATAACTGCGCCTTTCGTTCAGAAATTCGGCGCCTACGCAATGGAAATCGTCTGTTGGAGACTGCTATAGTCCTTTTCCACACTTCATTTGCATTACTCGAACCTGTTTCGATGTAATTAGTGTAAACGGGGGCCAAACCGTTGAGAACTGATCCATAGAACGGTTCTCTTAACCGGTTACGGAACTGTTCCACTAGTGTAAATGGGCTGTAAGGTGCTTGACTCAAGAGTCCGTCCCGCTAACGTATGCCAATTGTAGGCTCGTCGCGAGTTACAATTCGGTCTTGTTTGAAGTCGACATCCCGAGTAGTGGCTGAGAACCAGGAGGCTGTCCCAAATTTGGTACGTTATAGCTACTCTACGATACGTGAAGTGGCCAGCGTGCCTCTAGCTTACCTACTGCCACTTGAAAACAGCTGAGAAGTCCTGTGGAAGGGAAAGGGCGAAATCTGTTGTCATGAATTCGAAGCCAGTGAAATTGATCATTGTACAGTGAAGGTTATAAAGCGTTGTTTCTCACCTGCAATTATGTGAATGAGAAGTAGGAGACCCATCCTACATCCGAGAGAGAGAGTGCCTTTACTCACAAGCCAAGACTACGGCTCAGTAGCTGCCAGCGGATGCGCTACGCGCACTGGAGTTCATAATAAGACTGCGCGACGGGAGGCATTTTATAGAGCTAGCCTAAGGAATGCGCTCGCGGGGGTGGAAACGGAAATGTGTACTTCTTGTATCTTCACCCTATATAGGCTTTACCATACATATCATATCACTAGCATCACTTTGATGTCACATGATGTGTCATGTGCAGCTTTAATTGTTTTTGAATATCAAGACTGGCTTACATTGCTTTTGAAGTGACTCCTCTGTCGTAACCTGTTGACCGCTTAGTAATGATTGAGTGATTAAACTGTGTGTCTGTGCATTTGTGTGTGTGTGTGTGTGTGTGTGTGTGTGTGTGTGTGTGTGTGTGTGTGTGTGTGTGTGTGTGTGTGTGTGTGTGTGTGTGTGTGTGTGCTAAATTAATTGTGCTAGGTAAGAAGGAATCTTCAGTAAGCAGTTACGAATGCTATATAACAGCACCTGCGCAGACCTTGTGTAAGGTACACAACAGATGATTATAGTGGAACAGGTCTAAGATGGTCACTGCCTTAGGCAGCCACCTCTTTATAATAATGGTCAGTTAGAACTGACTCACAGGTGGCTGTTTCAGTGTATGTACACAGCTGTTTCCGCCTATAGACAAAGGGGTCACGCATGATGTTACACTATACATAGTTTTATTACTGTGGTGCATAACCAGTTCCCAGCCTACAATCCTACAGTCATGTTGTGTAGGAAAGATTGTTAGTATGGGTACTAATACATTAACACTCGGTGCATACCAGCTAGTTTCACTCCCCAAAAGCAATGAAATGAACAAATGCCGCTTTTACTTCATCACCTTCATGGCCTGCTTGAGTTCATGAGTCATAACGAGGTTCTGAAAATGGTATTATTGAGAGAATTACTGCGGAATGACAAAATCTATTATTTGACTTCTGTAGCTATAATTGAAATCTACATCTGCCCCACAATACGCGCTTGTCGCTGCGAACTATTCGGATTTCCTTCAGTTCTCATCGCGGATGGCCTCCCTAAAATGTAGGATTAACAGCAGACGGCGATGGACGTCTAAGTAGGGGGGGCATGTCACGCAGGTAAGTGTCCACGCCGAAAACGTCCCCCTCGCGTCCGTTTTCGGCGAGAGGCGCTTGCCGTAAGTGCAGGGTTCGCAGATATCGTCACCTAACAGTCTCTTCTGGTAATGGTAAGCCTCATCCTGCAGTAGGGTGCATTTTACTAGCTTCTATCAGCATTTCTGTGTTGTTTAACCAATCTTCGGTTACCCGGGGGGATACTTTATACGGGGGATAAAATAAACTGTGACACCGGTGTCACCGTTTACTCCATCCCCCTATAGGATAACATTTCCACATTGCGTCAGAAATGTTATGGGGACACTCTCGAAGCTACGAAGATTCAGGAAGGTTCTGCCTATTGCCTTACAGAGGAAGCTCTTTCAGGCTTTTGTACTGCCGCATGCAGACTACCGTGCAGTTGTTTGGCAGAAATGTACTAAAGAGCTACAGATTAAAGTAGAGATGATCCTAAACTATGGTGTGCGACTGATCCTATCACAACCACCCAGGACACCTAGTGGGGAGATGAGGCGTACTCTGCATTGGATGCCCCTTGAAAGACGTAGAGTTATGTTTCGGCTTATCCTTCTAAACAGATGCTTGAACAATCTGGCCCCAGCCTATACCTTACTCAATCTTTTCGCAGAAATTGTTCCTTGGGCTATGCCAGGACAAGGGGCTCTGACAACTCTCACCTCTTCCCTGTTAAGTCTGAATGGGGAAGGAGATCGTTCTTTTTATAGTCTCGCGAGGGCAGACCCTTTTCTTCCGGTCTTGCGTAACCCGCCCGGCCGAAGAATAGGGTGTGGGAGTTAGCCTATGCAGAAGTCGTGGAGGCTCCTGACTTCGATTATCGATCGACGCCTCTTATCGTGCGAGATTCGAAGTGTTACCAGCAATCAGCTTCGTCGGCTATTCTTCTGTGGCTTGTTACTGATGGCGTTCCATACGTACGATGAAGATGGAACACTGCTGCTTTTGTAAGCATCCTGCACTAAACAAGAAGCACTACCAGAGACTTTTTGGCACTGCTATAAGGATTCGCTGCGCGTCGCCATCACTGACAAACTTAGAGATCTCCTTGGCAGGCGACTGAGCCTGGAAGACGCTTTCTCTCGAATCATTATCATTTGTAAAGACTGTCGCATACTGTAGCAGCCACTCTACGGGCAACTGCTTCGATCCTTGCGCCTTCTTCGCACACCGCCACACCACGTTGGGCTGAACTTGACCCACAACAAAGAGGTGTTATGAAACAGTCGAGCTAACTCCCAGACCCTTTCTCGGGCGATTGCGCAATAACGGAAAGGGTCTGGTCCCGCGAGACTATCTTTTTTAGAGCATCGGTAAACTGGTCAAATCTTCCTTCGGAGATCAGAAGTATCAAGTCCATTCCACTTTTCAGGAGTGCATTAAATTCCTATCTTATGAATTAACTTTCAATTACAGGCCATTTTTGTCAAGCACAATCACATTCTATTCTTATCATCATTAGCTGGACATATATAGCATTGCTATTGCTTGTGTGTATTGTATATGTTTTCAGGACTCCCAGGCAGACCAGCCATATGAGCTGATGGGACTATCCTGTTTCAATAAAAATAACCTAACCTAACCTAACCCTATTTTGTATCCTCCCGGCTTAATGAACAAGGATACTTTATCCCCTGACTTCGAATTTCTGAATATTTTATAACTCTTTTTGATGTGTTTCACCTCGAGGGGTTGTTTTGACATCCATCAACCTGCTTTGACAAGCAGTTGCTAAGATTCAGATCGTTTCATGCTCCTCACATGCAACATTTGTAGTGTCAATGTACCAGTACATTGATGTCTACCAGTTTGCAAAACTGCACGCCGTACTGCTACTCAAACACTTCTGCTCGTTGTAGTAGTACCCTCTTGACATCCTTTGAGTCTCAGAGCGAAATTCACGAATATTAATGTGTTTTATCATGGTGTTGAGTTACTGTTGTTTGTTTCTTTGCCTTTTCTACTGACCATTCCTAAATTCATTTCAATTCTAAAGGAATTTTCATACACTAGTTTCCCTCTGCAGTGGTAACTGCAAGCAATTCCCCCTCTCTACAATGCTTCAGTCGCGATAACAGCAGCCTCCCTGTTCTTCAGCTGAAACCACAAGTGCTTATATAACTTGTGGTGGAAACAGAAGCAGCCATGCAGCCATCCAATATCAATCTTCAGTACTCCACACTGGGCCACACTGGGCCCCAATCAGGGTGAATTCGACACTGAGCCCCATAATGCCCACTTCCATAATTGCATGATGCTTCCTCCATATCCACTTAATCTTGACAATTAAACTTGCTCCATCTACAGTCTCTAACTGTCACTGATTGCTGCTTTCATCTTCCTCCTGAATGCACTCTGTGGGTACAGCAAAAAGGTCCCACATGATTACAGACCATCTTCATACTGGAACAAGTTGGGAACTAAAACTATAAAAGTACATACATAAACAAGTGGTTTGTGTGCATGTATAAGGACAATCCCATTCATGACCTTTCTTTCCTTACCATGTGTAGTTTCAAATGTTATCTTTCATTCGTGTTACCATGGTACATAGACCATTGTAATTAACTCTTCACATACACTTATGCAAATATTATTGACTTACATAGTCATTTTATATTGTTATTATTAGGACACTCTCTGTTCATTGTTTCTGTATACAGTATCTGAAATTCACACACCATGCATACTGTGGGCAGATTCCGCATTCATATGAATATGACAGTATATGTAAAAGTACATTAAGTTTAAAGCAATTTTAGGAGATTAGGTAAAGTCACTTTGCTCAAACAAAAGTGCACTGAAACAGAAAATGAAGCGTTATGTTACTGGACTGGTAGGGAGGACTTGCTCCCATGCATACTGTATGTGGGCTGTCGTGAACACATGTCAGGAGGAACTTATTGGACTATTATAGTGTGTTGGTTGGATGATTTATAAAGTGAAGGCCATGACATGTATACGTAGGCTATATAGAAGCTTTACCATTACATTGTACATATGCCTGTGCCTGATGTGGTCAGTACAATTTATAACCGCCTGCTCCAAAGGCTTTCAACACTAATATTGCCTTAGAAAGTTACAATGCAGAAGTATTGCCATGCAGTCTCCTTACTAGCTGAGGAAGACCTTCATGATTGTTAATGCTGAAACATCATAATTTGTTCGAACAAGCCCTCAAAAATGACCGCGTAACCATCTTCACGCCGCACACGGACGTCTTGCTGCAACAAAAAACGCTTTTATTCGTAACTGCTTCAGACAGGCAGGATGAATTTTGCATTTCTGTTCAATTCAGCTCTCAAATCATGTGCACATCATGCACAGTCACATGCGTAGCCATGGTAACATAGAAGAATGTGATTATCCACACGGTTTTCACCCTATGTAAACAGTGTTTGCCATAACCCACATGCAATACATACCGTATATGTCCGTATAGAGGCCAGGCTCAAATAGAGGCCGGGGGTCAGAGCAGCGAATCTTTAATAGAACCCCGGGCTTGAATAGAAGCCAGGTTCGAATTGAAGCCGGATCCGGAACCCACACACTGGCACTCTGCAGCATCTGAGATGCACGCTTTAGGTACGAATTGAACACAGTGCACACGCGATACTTAGTTCCTGCTGCAGTAGCAATGTCCAAGTCAGAAGAGAAGCACACTGCGTAGCTAATTCTTCCTGAGGGTATGGAGTGAATGTAGTGGAGATGCGAAAGAAGCCGCTGCATGCGAGAGAGATGGGAGTTGCTGGATGAGACCAAATTGCGAGCTTGACGACTTCTGAGAACTCGTGCCTTCTCAGCACATGTGGATCCTCGACAACAGCCATGTCTTTTCAGAGATTTTATATAGGAAACATGGCTAGGAATCAGTTCATTTAAATAGAAGCGGGCTTGAATAGAGGCCAGGTCAAAAACCTCTTGAAAGAAATAGAGGCACGGGCCTTTATTCGGACACATATGGTACATATGCATAGACATTTGCACAGAAGAATGGCTTCATACACCAGCAAATAGTTGCATATTATATGCTCTAGCAACACAGTACTACTCACGTCTCTCCAAGATATGTGATGATTGTAATGATGAGGCCAATGATGGAGAGTACAGTGCCAATGTAAGACACTCCTTCAAGGGTAGTACTAGCTGGAGTAGACACTTTTGGTGGGTCAGGGGTGACGTCCTACCGATGAGAAATGGAAAGGAAGGACACTGTGAAGCAAGCGGAATACTTGCATGGTAACAGGAAAGAAGAACAGCCTGGTAATGGGAAAGTTGCTATATATACTGAGGATACACTGAGGATGGCATGCTAGAACAGCCCATTACACTATTCATGGCAAGAAGTGTACTGCTGGCATTATTTCATGCATGTTGTTGGTTACTCACCAGCAGAATGGCAAAGTGAGTGAGATGATCACAGCCACACTCCACTTCCTCTACAGTTTCATTGAGCACTCTGCAGTTGCAACCGTCCCATGCACCAGAACCACCTGCATTATAGGAAGATATGAACATTATAGTTGAGGAATCAGAATGCACTATACCTATACAGTTAATGCACACTGTCATAAACAGGCCGAGTGAGCAATTCCTATGAATGGATCTGAGTAGCTCACCATCAGCAGTGAAGTTCCAAAATTGGCAGCTTGTGTTGCTTCCTTTCTCTCTAGCAAGCTGAATGTGAGAAGAGACCACAAGCAGTGCTAGAACACACAGTCTGCACTATTGTAATTCTCATGTTCTCATTTGTAACAGCTTACCATTGTTTTAGTGAAGCGTGACCGCACTACATTGCTGTTTGGAGGTTTAGCAATTGGAATTACTTTTCCACTTGATCGCAAAGATAAATCAACTACAATGCTTCCAACAATTTCTCTGGTGCGGTTGTCCGTTGTCATACTTGCCCGTTCTTGAAACAGAGAATCACGTACGAATAGTGATATTGATATAAGTCGTCTCGTTCCATTGTCACCTCTCAGAAGAGTTGATGAGAGAGAAATCGCAGCCGATGGCACTTCCGGCATTTCTTCCATCTGCATGCTTGCCGCAGTGCTGGTCATTACTTGGCTCAACAAGGCTCCTAAATCAGGGGCAAAGAGTTTCTCATCATCTAGATCTTCAGAAGGTTCCCCAACTCGAACACCAAAGTATGGAGTAGCAAACTCAAAAGGCTTTTCAGGAGCCACCTCAACAACATTCAGCACGTCATCCACAATCCTTAAAATTCTGTAAGTGCACCAAAATGACAATGAACAAGCAGTTACTCTCACTTTCAACTGGTCAAGCTATTTACCCTAGAGTATGCACAAACCTATTTGATGAATCTGTCTCTTCCTGACTGGCTGCCAGCTGGTCAGGAGGCACTTGCTGAACATTGCTCACAATCAAGAGGACATCCATCTGAACCTACAACATGCAGAATACAACCAACAGCAACAATAGTGAAGAATGACATTGACTAGCCATCAGCGGATTTATCCACTCACATCCTCCTGTTGTAGGTCTTCTGTGGATTGTGTGACAGTTTCCAGCAGCCCCACAATAAGGGAGACATCTGCACTCTCAATCTCAGCACTACCAGAACCAGTTATATTCACCAGAATGACGGCAAGCTGGGCTGGGTTATCAATCTATAGAGAGTGGCATCATATGCATGGATAGACCAAGAAAATGGCCGAATCGGAATCCGGTAACATGCACATGAGATGTCCATAGCCAATGTATATCTCTAATCTTTCTCATAACCACAACCTGTCACTCCATTGAGTCAACCAACCTCAGCTAATGCACAAAGCATTCTCCTCGTCTCGCTGAACTGGCAGCTCTCACACTGTGGCTCCTCCCACACTGCACCAGTTTCATGCCTACCACTACACCTCCGAGTGCCTGTCAATTGCTGGATCAGTGGGTCATCCAACCCACACTGGCATTGGACTGAGGCTACTTGGCCTATCTCAGTCTGAGGCCAAGTCACTGGACCAACATTACCACAGGGTGAGTCAGGCAGTTCAGGACAGCCGTCTTGGTAAGGAAGAGGAGTGAATGAGGTATGAGTAAACCCAACAGAGCAGAGGGAACTGCATAAACACATGAAGAAAGACTGAATGCTTCATTCTTGTGAAAGGCACCCCACAACACAACTATGACAGACTGCCATGAACCCCCCTTGTTAGTGACTCTATAGCATTTCATACTATAATCATTTAATTATTGCATGTTTGAAGCAGGACTAGACATTACTTGTACAATATAAAGCTTGTAACTAACCTCGAGCTCCCTCCTCTGTCTGCACAGTCACTTCCTCACTAAAGTTTCCTACTCCATACTGGTTTGTTGCTCTCACAGACACATTGTAGGTAGAGTAGGCCATCAGACCAAGAATATTATAGGACAACATCATCCCAGCAGGTTCAGTGACTGCTTGAAAGAAAGCTTCACTTTCATTATTAGGAGCGGCTACTCCTCGGTACTGCACCTCATAAGTGGTCAGGCTGTTGTTCTGAGCTGTAGGAGAAACTATCAGCTAACAAACAATGCAGAATATTATTCTCTCTATTCCAACCAGAAATGGGTGGCGATGCTATTAAAAGAACTCAAAATTTAGCTACATACATGTCATACTAAATGTACGTAGCTGTCTGATGCAAAATTGCCAGAGCATAGTACAGGCAAGGAGGAATGGTGAAGCTATGTGTCTGCAAGGTGACCAATTTTAACAGGTTCATATCTATAGGTATTCATTTTAGCAAATTTAGCGAGCAATGCCATAATTGCTACAAAATGTCCATATAATACATTTCTCAGTAAAATCCTGCTTAACGCATCTGCCTCCAATACTTCCTTGTCCGTGTATTCTTTGACTGATCTGCCACCAACTTGTCTGTCTGTGACTTCACCAACCAGGCTATCCTTGTCTCCTCTGTCCCAGCTGTCTGTGTCTGGCTCTGGGACAGTCTGGATTTGTACCCAAAGCCTTCACATTACTTTGCATTGTGTCGTGGTTATTAGACGCACCTATATACTAACTGCCACTTACAGTATACTGAACTATTAGTCCTCGCTCGCTCGCGCGCTCTTCGGAAGGGTTTCAGAATGAGACTACTGAACTACCACATACAGATCCTTTCTTTCCAGCTACAAGTAGCCATATAACTGTTGTGGCTGTTGGCCAATCACCTTGATGTCGTTTATTATTGTTGGGTTCATATATTTACTCTACTAGATCTGCTTAAATTTCGTCTAGTAAAGTTTGTCTTCCAAATTCGCTAAATGTAATACACACAGAAACCATCCTTAACATAATTTGACCAATTTAGCAAGCAGAGAAACAATCAAATCTTGGATTATTCAAACTAAAAATTGCATATACCTGTTAAAGTAAGTAACTTCAGGGTATTAGCAAAGACAACATTTCTATTGACTACCATCCCTAGCTGCCTGCGCATCCTAGCTATCTAACTATGCACTTAACATTAGCCAAATTTGCTCCAGACAACTACATACAGCATTTAGGCTGTGGTAAAGTGAGATTAGCCACTGGAATCACTGATACATTCTGTTGGAAGAAATTTTGGTCACCAACTGAGAATGTTCTGCATATCATTGCATTAGTGTATTTCACTCAGGATTGCTAATGCATGCAATTAACAGTGGCATAAGGTGCTCACGGAAAAATATAGCAGGCTCCTTCCAGGTCACTGACACAATGGTAGAACCAGCGCTGATGGCATTGACATTCTGAGGCATCCAGGGTACTGAAGTGAGAGTGAAGAAGAAGAAACTTTTAATTTTAAAATTATGTTCATTCTTTTCATTCCAGCATTAGCCTTTACGATAGTAATGAGAGCTCATAAACTCCTCACCATCAGCAGTGTACAAGGTGAGTGGTTCACTGTATGATACACAGTCGGAACAAGTTTTATTACTTTTGTCCGTGCAATTCCTCAATGAGAAAATGTACTGGGTACCAGGCACTAAGTTGTCCAACATGATAGGACTCAATTTACTTTCACGGAAACACCTTAAGTTTTTCAAACTAGGAGCTGACTGCTGCAGCTCAAAGAACAAGACACCAGTACTGCGGTTCTGAAGGGTAAATGTGATGCTGTCATTGAGGACACTTCCTAGAAGCAGGATCCGGTTAAAGGGTGCTAATTCGGAAGTAGCTGCATGGAGAGATATACAGACATGACAGACACTTTAAACGAACTATACAACAGTAATTGCATATTTTGCATGATAACCTAGGTACATACACAAAGGGGGAAGCTAATAACATATTTAATGTAACTTCCAGTTGAAATTTAATCACTGAAAGTCTTCTTTCTAGTGGAAATGCTCAGCACTTCCTGTATGCATTTAATTGCACAAACTAGTGCATACATTATATGACTTGCACAACTTAATTGCATTGCACCTTCCAGTTAAGAATTAGTGATGTGTATTATACAAAGTGCAGTGCTACATTTATCAAGGCAAATAGCATTATTGAAATATTGAAGCACTCCATCACATACTGCATGAACATTTCAAATTGACAATTAATATCTAAAAACAATTTGCATTTAGATAGTTTTGGAGGTTTTAAGTATGTGGAAATCCCAAATTTTGTAAAAACCCAAATTAATATCGTATACAGCCCATGCAAGGGCAAATGTATCAACAACATATTCTGTGCTTGATGCATTGTGGTTAAAACAGCATTTTCAACAGCTCACGCACACAAAGCAGTCATGGATCTGAGTCATTGATCTGAGTCATTAACTCTCCTAGTACCCTCCAAACAGGGGCACACCCTGACCATTCCGCCTTGAGATGAGCTCAGTGAAGGACAAGGCAGGCATGCCTCTAGATCTGGAGTCCCACCCAAGTAGCATTTCTGATCTTATCCAAGTCTGATGGAAATACTCAAATCATAGCGATATTCAGCTTTTGTGTATTATTTTTTAAACCTGCCAGGACACTTTTGCTCCATCCTACTCTGCCAGCACCACTTACCTCTTCCCAACGGTCGCGGAGGAGACAACCAAAGTGTTTGGCTCATGCACCAAGGCACTCCTCAAAGAACTGGGCCAACGGATGACCCAGGCCACGGGGAAGGGAGCCAGCAACCACTTACCTCTTCCAGAGACTGTCGGTGGCGGTGCAGCATGTCAATTGTGCCTCAGTGATAGGAACCACAGGCCAGCTTGAGTCTGGCTTAATTGACTGGATTTGAATTTTGACATGAATTTGAATGAGTGCTCGTGATTAGTAATTAATTGCAAGAATGCAATTTAGCAAATTTATGGATATAAGGCTTAAGGCTATGTTTTGAATTTATTTATTATCCATTTAATTGTTCTGAACCTCGTTGTTTTCTTGTTATATATAGTTATATTAATTATTTAGAAAATTTCCTGTACAAAAGAAATGTTTTGGGTACAATTTTTAGCGATTTTGTACTAGTCTGCGCACCAGACTCCCTTGCGGAAGGGCCTTGTATTATTGCATGTGCCGACTTGCATGTCCAGAGCAAGATCCTGTCTTGGCCAATCAGATTTGCCAATGGCTGTATGACATCAGCCTAAAATTTTGAGACAGAGCTTTGGCTTGCTCAAAGGATATGAATCCTGTTTACTGCAGATGGGATACATGTGTTGGTAAGCTAGATACCGTCACTGGAAAAATCTGTGACTTTACTAGCTTTACTGAGAGTTAAATCTATCTTAAATGTGATGGCATTTAACTTTAAGACAACTTTAAGTTCTAACTTTCACCTTTAAGGAGTTCCAACTTTCACGAACTTTAAAACACAAATACTGTGATCTAAAGCTAACTTATAGTTGACAAGAATAACTATAATAGATCTTTAAGTTTCAACTTTCAGCTATAAGGTATGACTAATTCAGCAACTTTAGCATGTATTTAACTGTGAGCTAAAGCTAACTTAAATTAGGAAACAACTACCTTTAAGATGACTTTAAATTCAACTTTCACTTATAGGTGAGCAGTACCTCGTTAGCTTTAGTGTGTATATACTGTGAGCTAAAGCTAACTTAAATTCGGACAACTATACCTTTAAGATGACTTTAAATTCAACTTTCACTTATAAGTGAGCAGTACCTTGTTAGCTTTAGTGTGTATATACTGTGAGCTAAAGCTAACTTAAATTCGGAACAACTACCTTTAAGATGACTTTAAATTCAACTTTCACTTATAGGTGAGCAGTACCTCGTTAGCTTTAGTGTGTATATACTGTGAGCTAAAGCTAACTTAAATTCGGAACAACTATACCTTTAAGATGACTTTAAATTCAACTTTCACTTATAAGTGAGCAGTACCTCGTTAGCTTTAGTGTGTATATACTGTGAGCTAAAGCTAACTTAAATTCGGAACAACTATACCTTTAAGATGACTTTAAATTCAACTTTCACTTATAGGTGAGCAGTACCTCGTTAGCTTTAGTGTATATACTGTGAGCTAAAGCTAACTTAAATTTGGAACAACTACCTTTAAGATGACTTTTAAGTTCCAACTTTCATGTATAGGCGAGCAGCATATTATAATTATATCTACTTATTCGACTTCACTCTGCACATGATTATATGAAGTTAGGCCTATATGCCTGACACTGCATGCGTAAGCCCAATATGTCATAACTGATCACATGGTTGTCTCTTGCGTGACCAGTGAAGATGTCACATGCAAGATTGATCACCTTACTGGACTATATGCATGATCCTGCATTCCACACAACAACATGCAGTCCATGGCCAGGAAGTGAAGCAATCATGCACAAGGACTGCACCTAAAATGCACACTATGCATGCTATAGTTATAGCCACTACTTTTTATGTCATCCCTTAGAGAGAACTGCAGACAGCCACAATCAATGTAGCTGTTTCGCCCTGTTTGGGGACTCATCAGTGCAGTGCACTCTCAACCCTTGCATGCAAGGTGCAGCTAGTGTGTTAATAACATGCAAGCATCAGTTGTGCAATACGCACATCATGTACTGAAATAAGGCAATCTTAGGCAGATTTACATAAACTCCAGTGCAAATGACACACATAGGTGTATTCCAGGCAATACCAAGCCATCGTCAGGTTTGCTGGGAGCGAATGTGGCTGTCTGAACTTCACAGTGAAACACAGACCTACTATTAGTTGAGGCAAGCAAAGTCGTTCACAGATGCAGACTAGGGCACACACAGAGGCAGACTAGGGCGAAGAGGCGCAAACAGCTACACACTGTAATACACCACAGTCTGCAAGCAAACATGACTGGGCAGTCTGTTTAGAAAACAACACAAGTTTACTGGACACTAGAACACGACACCAGTAGGACTAGGCACCTACTTACTAAAACTAGCTCTTGCACTATTAATTTTACGACTCAGTATGCTTTAATGATTTGAAACTGCATCACTAATATCATGCATAGAATCATGTGTACTTGTAAAGTAATCAACAGGAGACTTTCTATATACTCATATGACATGAGACGAAGAGTAGGACCCTTCATATGTATACCTATATCAAATAGCTATGCCCCTTGTGCATCACTAGACACCTATGCCACATGAATGGTGTACAGGCACAAACCACCAACCTATCATATGATCAGAGCTAACTAAACAGCTGCAGGCTAGCAAAAATAAGTTTGAGTTCGAATCCATCGGGTAAGAAGAAATTCCCTAAAAAGGAAAGACACTTAGCTAGCCAGTACATGCGAGTACTAGTCTCGCGTAGGCTATGCGAGTACACCATGTGGGTTTGTTACATAATCACGTGAACATACTGAATCAGTGAAGTGCGCACACACATTCGCGGACACGCACGTACCCACTGTAGCTACGTACTAATTTTACCTTTCCTTTCCAAAGTAAGGGGACGGCGTTAGCCCTGTACCAGCAACAAGTGAAGAAAGCGGGAAAGGTAAAAGAAATCTAGCCGTTGTGCTACCGCCATTTTGTTGTAATGACGTCATCAGCCCGCGCGGTTCTTTTAAATTTGAAGATGCATCTTGGGCGGAATCTGGCTGACCGGGGTTGTGTTTAAGATCTATGTGCTATTGTAAGCACACACGTTAGAATGTTAGGCTCAGCAGCTTCTCGAAAAGCAGTAATCAAGGTCTTTTGGTGAGTCTTTGGTTATGTTGCTACTAGCTGGCCATCTGCTGAATAGATTGTAACTAGGTAGTTTAGAGGTAGTTTGCTAGCTTATTCACAATCAAGTAAGTTGTATGAGATTGGAACTTGATTGCGATGCTCACCGTGCATGTATATTCGCGTTTGTCATCAGTGTCTCCATTGCCCCTGGCCTTCGGTAGCAGGGATTTCTCAGCTGGATAGCTATTTGTTCAGGTGAGACTATAGCTGATGAGAAAGCAGCCAGTAACTCAAATCATTGGCACTACATTAACATGCAAGAGCCTTGAAACACTTTAGTAAATGATTAATAGCTAGTAGCTGTGTTGCTGACCTGTTTCATCAGAATAGGTATGGGATATGTATTTCATAGACCTGTAGCCTGTGCCACTGACTGCATTTTTACTGCATGCTGCAGGTGGTACACCATCAGCTATCCATGGAGAGCAATATGGAGTGGAAGTTTGATTGTGAACCACCCTGAGAAGACACACATCTCATTGGAGAGCTGGTGTGCTCCTTGTGTGTGTGTGTGTGTGTGTGTGTGTGTGTGTGTGTGTGTGTGTGTGTGTGTGTGTGTGTGTGTGTGTGTGTGTGTGTGTGTGTGTGTGTGTGTGTGTGTGTGTGTGTGTGTGTGTGTGTGTGCTTACCTCCATGCCTGTGGTTGTTGCATACATTGTAGACATATCATATGCATTGCAGCAGGCTGTACTCACTGATTGTCTCATTTTATTGCCACCAGGCTCCAAGGCATGGAGAGCTCTCATCAATATCCATGCAAGCTCTCAACAGCAAAACGATCATCAAGAGCTGTAGGGCTGAGTGTTGTATCGCTCATACAACCATGCACCTGCAATTTTACAGAAGCAGCTTATGCTCCTTGTCACTACGCCTGTCAAGTAACTTTACTGCATGTTCTTGCCTGTTTGACTACAGCAAACCTCACTGTTTCATTCTTTATCATTCATCTTTAAATGTACACACAATGTCCTGTACCAAACTATAACTTTATTATACAGATCATCACTCTTAAAGTTACTGAGAGGTACACTTTAAAGTCTTTCTTTACTGTATTTAAGGTTGTGACCATCTGTCATATTTACTAACTGTTTAAATACGCTTTAAAGCTAGTAAATGCCCGATTTAAGGGTTACCTTATAGATGACATAAATTTAGTAAAGATAATAACATTTAAAGATGAATTAAAGCTTACTTAAAGGTACCCTTATAGGTGTCACTGCATTGCATTTAAGTTGCCTTTAAGCATTCCTTTAAGGCACATTTAAGTGACCATCTTTACTATAAGTTTAAGTCATCAAAAAGTCAACGCTTAAATCGGGCATTTACTAGCTTTATGACTTACTTAAACATTCAGTAAATGTGAAAGCTAGTGACAGCCTTAAATTCAGTAAAGCCATCTTTAAGTCCACTTTAAGGTACCTTTAAGTGATACTTATAGGTAAGAATTTTTCCAGTGCGTGGGCGAGCACCTCCAGTCATTGGCAAGGACTAGATAGACCAGGTACAGCAGTACAATCGAGCTTTGTACAAGATAATCTGGACAGTCTTCTTGTCAATGCCTCTGTCAACAAACGAAAGGCAGATCTTTTTGTCGCAGACATCCATTAGTACATATCTTAGTTACTGTGTCAGTGGACTGCATGCAATGGAACATTAGCTACAACAATAGACAAGATCATACAGCAATGCAAACTATGACTTATTAACTTACCCTTATGGTATGCTAAGAATGTGGGTCAAAAACTAAATTAATTTCATAAAGCCACTTCAGTGCTCTCAATGTGACACAAGCATGATAGCTATAGCTACTCCAGACATGCTCATCTAAAGCAGCATCAACAAAAGTCCAAGGGGAGAGCTCCCAGCAGCACCAAATTAAGTATCCCTTCCACTGCACTGTTATCCCTTCCACAGAGTGGTAGGCCTTTGCATCACTGTGAGAAGGCTCATAAAGAAACCTTAATAGCTACTATCCTCCTTTATGCACCACTCTGCACTGCAACCTACTATCACCAGCAATGTTGTACAATTCCGACCCGCGGGTTCTGTGTGCATAATGGGATTCATAGGATGTCTTTTGCAGTAATTAATCACCTGAATCATATTATTAATACATACATGGCTCACAAGCACACTGCCTTAGAAAAGAAACATAGTAAAGTGAAACATATTGGCCTGCAGTTAGTAGCTAATAGACAAAGCATAGTTATATAGAAGAGTGTTTTGAGTTAGCTATTGTTTACGTGATTCTTCCCTCAGCCACAGCCAAGGGAATTGACGAACAAAGGATAATTGCGGTCACGGTATGACTTCACTCAGCGGGTACTCGGGTCTGGCGTTAGATTAGATTTTGCACTCACAAAATTCGCTGAATTAGATTATGTCAGAATTAATGTCCTATACTCCAACCATATAGGGAGCATATGCTAACAGCTAATGCATACATGTATGCAGCTAACTACAACTGTACCTTTGCTGCATCTCCCAGCCAAAAAAGCTCAGTATAGGAAGGATACCTTTAACCCATGTGTATAATTACACAATGAGTTGGCGGAAGGTCAGGGTATGCAGCAATAATTGTTCTGTGGGTTGTGAGTACCACTCAACAACCCCATCTAATGATATTGTGTTACAGTTCCATATATGAGACCATTCAAAGCCTGACGTAACATGGTCACCTAGCCGCCAAGCCTATTCAAATTCAGACATGGTTACCAAGCAACTGAAAGATTCCAATTAACTGCAAACGTAGTTGCCAAGCAACCATGACGAAAGCATAGCTATGTAGAGCCTACTCTCCAAATAACTTGGATTTCCCATACAAATGTGCTTTGAAAATGTGGTATTAAACCACATGCTGCAACCCGTTTTGGTGTGTATGTGATAGCTATCTAGACTGACAAATGCAAGGGAGTGAGTGGTAGGTGGGTGGGAGTTGCTTCAGTAGCTGTTACCAAGCAAATCAACCGTTGCTAAGGACCATGAGTTATGTGACGTCGCATATCGGATTCAAAAACGATATTGCTTGAACTCACCGGGATTGCGCTAACTTGGCAGCACCACAGCCGGGGGAGCGCACGAGCTTGAGGGCTTGTTGTTCTGGACATTAACCTTGTTTAACCTTCGGTTAAATGAGGTTTAACCAAAGGTTAATAGCCTTATTGTCTAAAGGCACTAGACTCATTGGTGTGTCGCATTCAGTGGGTATCTAGTGGTCTGTGTTGAAACTTTCTTAGAGAAGGCATTGCTCTAACTGCTGTGAGAGTCACAGCCCGTTTACACTACGCGGTGGAACGGTTTTGGAACGATTCTTACTGTAATATAAACAGGCGTGGAACGGTTATAAATCGAACCGTTCCGTGTGGAACGGTATCGCCTTGGGTAAGTGGTCCAATTACACCGGTCCAGAACCGTTCCGTTGGCAAGTGAAACAGGTACCATTCGTAAGCGGCTGTTCACGCCACTCGTCTCGCGCGTAACTGGGTAGTTGGAGAGCACAGAGAAGCTACAGCAGTTCAATTCTTCAGCAGCGACCTGTGTGGTGCTCTAAGCAGGTAAACGCAATGGCTGGTGGCTGGAGCGACGCAAAGGTGCTTCTTTCAATCGAAGTGTGTGGGAGAGGGCCGCTCAGGCGGCATTAATATTACCGATAACTGCGCCTTTCGTTCAGAAATTCGGCGCCTACGCAATGGAAATCGTCTGTTGGAGACTGCTATAGTCCTTTATCCACACTTCATCTGCAATACTCGAACCTGTTTCGATGTAATTAGTGTAAACGGGGGCCGAACCGTTGAGAACTGATCCATAGAACGGTTCTCTTAACCGGTTACGGAACTGTTCCACTAGTGTAAATGGGCTGTAAGGTGCTTGACTCAGGAGTCCGTCCCGCTAACGTATGCCAATTGTAGGCTCGTCGCGAGTTACAATTCGGTCTTGTTTGAAGTCGACATCCCGAGTAGTGGCTGAGAACCAGGAGAATTATGTCTTATCTTTTCTTTTCCCCAGGTACATATTTCACTAGAACTCACCCAAGTACTGAATGAGGGTCCCTTGTTTCCCTTTTGGGTCATCAGCCAGGTGGTATATGACCTTCTTGAACTCATTATTCTTGGCTGGACCCGCATCTCCATCAACAAGCAGTACGTAATAAGTCTTCTCCACCACTGGATTAGAAGTTGGTAGACGTTTGCGCCCGTTTTGGAACCAACGGTAACCATCAGCTTTCCAGTCACCTGTAAAGTCCACATGACATTGTTATTTAGCTAATTCATGCTATTAGTACTTGATGTAATTCGATTATTTGTATTTATGTTTTATTACAACTATTGTGTCTGTAGCTATCCTATTGGCTTGTTGTATCATGCATATCATTTCTTAGTGATGAAAACTGTATTATATTCCATACAGGAGATTGCTTAATCACATGCGTGCGCGATATTCTTGCACTACGACCGCAGCTCTGGATGCTCACCTTCTTTCCCTGGATTGTAGTACAGGAAGACAGTTCCTCCTAGGGGGCTGATGGGCGTTAGGGCTGCTGCGTTCTCTGTATCTTGCAGAAGATCGTGCGCTCTTGATGCAGAAAGTTCTTGATTCGTTCTTTCTAACATGGGTATCTCCCCACTTGCAGGTTCCATATCACTCAGGGTTATCACCTAGATCGCACCTTCTTGCTTTATATATACCGTCGTCTATCGCCTTACAGTTTAACACCAGTCACTAGCACTATGCAAAATCTTGTTCGCACTTAGCTAGCTGTTTACAAGAAAGACGGCGAAGTGCGGCTCTAGCTATTCTTCGCGGAAGCGCTGCACCGGCGGTAACATATCAGGCTTCCAGCAGCCTTTTTGTTCAAATGGTCAAATGTATGTTCAGGATCGACTGAACTTGGTCCGAATTTTATACCGGCGGTCCGACATTTATACCGATTCAGCCATTTTTCGGACCGTCCTATTTAATGTATGGTCCGGTCCGGTCCGTTACGGTCCGTAAATTATACCGAACCCTGTTCCACTAGTGTAAATGGGCTGTAAGGTGCTTGAATCAAGAGTCCATACCGCTAACGTATGCCAATTGTAGGCTCGTCGCGAGTTACAATTCGGTCTTGTTTGAAGTCGACATCCCGAGTAGTCGCTGAGAACCAGGAGGCTGTCCCAAATTTGGTACGTTATAGCTACTTTATGATACGTGAAGTGGCCAGCTTGCCTCAAGCTTACCTACTGCCACTTGAAAACAGCTGAGAACTCCTGTGGAAGGGAAAGGGTGAAATCTGTTGTCATGAATTCGAAGCCAGTGAAATTGATCATTTGACAGTGAAGGTTATAAAGCGTTGTTTTCTCACCTGCAATTACGTGAATGAGAAGTAGGAGACCCATCCTACATCCGAGAGAGAGTGCCTTTACTCACAAGCAAAGACTACGGCTCAGTAGCTGCCAGCGGATGCGCTACGCGCACGGGAGTTCATAATAAGACTGCGCGACGGGAGGCATTTTATAGAGCTAGCCTAAGGAATGCGCTCGCGGGGGTGGAAACGGAAATGTGTACCTCTTGTATCTTCACCCTATATAGGCTTTACCATTATCATATTACTAGCATCACTTTGATGTCACATGATGTGTCATGTGCAACTTAAATTGCTTTTGAATATCAAGACTGGCTTACATTACCTTTGAAATGACTCCTCTGTCGCAGTAACCTGTCGACTGCTTAGTAATGATTGAGTGCTAAAACTGTGTGTGTGTGTGTGTGTGTGTGTGTGTGTGTGTGTGTGTGTGTGTGTGTGTGTGTGTGTGTGTGTGTGTGTGTGTGTGTGTGCGTGTGCGTGTGCGTGTGTGTGTGTGTGTGTGTGTGTGTGTGTGTGTGTGTGTGTGTGTGTGCTAAATAAATTGTGCTAGGTAAGAAGGAATCTTCAGTAAGCAGTTACGAATGCTATATAACAGCACCTGCGCAGACCTTGTGTAAGGTACACAACAGATGATTATAGTGGAACAGGTCTAAGATGGTCATTGCCTTAGGCAGCCACCTCTTTATAATAATGGTCAGTTAGAACTGGCTCACAGGTGGCTGTTTCAGTGTATGTACACAGCTGTTTCCGCCAATAGACAAAGGGGTCACACATGACATCACACTATACATAGTTTTATTACTGTGGTGTAACCAGTTCCCAGCCTACAATCCCACAATCATGTTGTGTAGGAAAGATTGTTAGTACAGGTACTAATACAGTAACACTCGGTGCATACCAGCTAGTTTCACTCCCCAAAAGCAATGAAATGAACAAATGCCACTTTTACTTCATCACCTTCATGGCCTGCTTGAGTTCACGAGTCATAACGAGGTTCTGAATATAGTATTATTGAGAGAATTACTGCGGAATGAAAAAATCTACTATTTGACTTCTGTAGCTATAATTGATATCTACATCTGCCCCACAAAACGCGCTTGTCGCTGCGAACTATTCGGATATCCTTCAGTTCTCGTCGCGGATGGCCTCCCTAAAACATTGGATTAACAGCAGACAGCGAAAGAGTACAGCAAGAGGCTCACAAGTGCCGGAGTTCTTTTATCGGGCTTCCCACATCGTCGTCGGTTGCCAATGACATCGTCAAGAAGAGAACGGAGAGACGACTTTGATTGTATCACTTAACACTCCTTCAGTTTCAAGTTTCAACACTCATTCAGATTTCCTTCAGTTCTCGTCGCGGATGGCCTCCCTAAGACGTATGTAGAATCAACATCAGACGGAGAAAGAGTACAGCAAGAAGGCTCACAAGTGCCGGAGAGTTCTTTTATCGTCGTCGGTTGCCAATGACGCGGACATCGTCAAGAAGAGAAAGGGGAGACGACTTTGATTGGACTTCTCAACACTCGAGTACGTACTCGGGCACTTTGCCCCCTCCAGCTTCGTGCATGCTTTAAATCCCGCAGACACTGCTTGAGGGGGGGGCATCTAATCATACTTACGGTTACAACTGTTTTGGCAACATTATCTGTCGGTGGACGTCTAAGTAAAGGGGCATGTCACGCAGGTAAGTGTTCCCGCCAAAAACGTCCCCTCGCGGACCGTTTTCGGCGAGAGGCACTTGCCGTAACCGGTGTCACCACTCCATCCCCCTATAGGATTACATTTCCAGATTGCGTCAGAAATGTTATGGGGCACTCTCGAAGCTACGTACGAAGATACAGGTGGCTCTGCCTATTGCCTTAAAGAGGAAGCTCTTTCAGGTTTTTGTACTGCCGCATGCAGACTACTGTGCCGTTGTTTGGCAGGAATGTACTAAAGAGCTACAGATTAAAGTAGATGGGGATCCTAAACTATGGTGTGCGACTGATCCTATCACAACCACCCAGGACACCTAGTGGGGAGATGAGGCGTACTCTGCATTGGATGCCCCTAGAAAGACGTAGAGTTATGTTTCGGCTTATCCTTCTAAACAGATGCTTGAACAATCTGGCCCCAGCCTATACCTTACTCAATTTTTTCGCAGAAATTGTTCCTTGGGCTATGCCAGGACAAGGGGCTCTGACAACCCTCACCTCTTCCCTGTTAAGTCTGAATGGGGAAGGAGATCGTTCTTTTTTATAGTCTCGCGGGGCCTAGTCTCGTTCCCAGCCCCCCAAAAGGTGGTCTGGCACATTTGCTCGATATTGTGATTAATTAAAAACTTTCGGTATGTTGCGTCTCCTGCCTGCAAGAAGCACAATGATCGGGGCGCTTGCTAGAATCGCCTCAAAGGGCGGTAACGGACATTGAGAAACTGTACCAGGCCACCCTTCAAAATTGTGAAAGCGGTAAAATTGGGTACAGTTTGATCTCATTTGATAGAATACCTAAATATGACTCACGTAGGTGAGCGAATGAAGCTGCTAAATTGCGTATCGCAAGACATGAAGGCGCTTGCCAAAATTTTGGCAAGCGCCCCAAGGGCGGTATCAAAATATCGAGCAAATGTGCCAGACCACCTTTCGGGCCATTGCAAAATGGCGGCCGGAAGTGGGCTGGGGACGAGACTACGCGGGGCCAGGCCCTTTGTTCCGGTCTTGCGTAACCCGTCCGCCCGAAGAATAGGGTGTGGGAGTTAGCTACAGGAAATTGTGTAATCTTTGCAACAAAAGAAGTGGTTTCAGTCACGTGCACCCCCACAAAGGGATATACACTAGCGGTACTACGTCACCTGCTTAGAGGGATTTCATTGGTGAACGTGAACAACCGCTTTTCGGTTTGCGTGCAAAGATTCCACAATCTCCTGTAGTCTCGTCCCAGACCCACCTCCGCCGTTCCGCCGTTTTTATTTAGATAGGGGGGCTAAATAAAATTGGCGGAACGGCGGAGGTGGGTCTGGGAACGAGACTAGGAGTTAGCCTATGCAGAAGTCGTGGAGGCTCTCAACTTCGATTATCGATCGACGCCTCCTTATTGTGCGAGATTCGAAGTGTTACTAGCAATCAGCTTCGTCGGCTATTCTTCTGTGGCTTGTTACTGATGGCGTTCCATACGTACGATGAAGATGGAACACTGCTGCTTTTGTAAGCATCCTGCGCTGAACAAGAAGCACTACCAGAGGCTTTTTGGCACAGCTATAACGATTCGCTGCGCGTCGCCATCACTGACAAACTTAGAGATCTCCTTGGCAGGCGACTGAGCCTGGAAGACGCTTTCTCTCGAATCATTATCATTTGTAAAGACTGTCGCATACTGCATGTAGCAGCTACTCTACGGGCAACTGCTTCGATCCTTGCGCCTTCTTCGCACACCGCCACACAACGTTAGTCTCGTTCCCAGACCCACCTCCGCCGTTCCGCCAATCTAAATAAAAATGGCGGAACGGCGGAGGTGGGTCTGGGAACGAGACTAACACCACGTTGGGTTGAACTTAGTCTGGTGCGCTAGCCCCAACTTCCTGCCCCCGATTGCGCAATCGGGGGCAGGAAGTTGGGGCTAGCGCGCCAGACTAGGTTGAACTTGACCCACAACAAAGAGGTGTTATGAAACACCTAGTCCGGCATTCCCACGGATATTACACTACAACAGTCGAGCTAACTCCCAGACCCTTTCTCGGGCGCTTGCGCAATAACGGAAAGAGTTAGTCTCGTTCCCAGACCCACCTCCGCCGTTCCGCCATTTTTATTTAGATAGGGAAGCGGAGGAAGGGCGTTCTGTGATCTGATTGGTCGCGCCAGGATTCAGGCGCAGGTACAGAAACGGTATGGCAATGTTACCAGACCCTTCCTCCGCCCCCCTATCTAAATAAAATTGGCGGAACGGCGGAGGTGGGTCTGGGAACGAGACTAGGAAAGGGTCTGGTCCCGCGAGACTATCTTTTAGAGCATCGGTAAACTGGTCAAATCTTCCTTCGGAGATCAGAAGTATCAAGTCCGTTCCATCCTACCCGTTCCGTCCGTTCTATCTTATGAATTAACTTTCAATTGCAGACCATTTTTGTCAATCACAATCATATTCTATTCTTATCATCATTAGCTGGACATATATAGCATTGCTATTGCTTGTGTGTATTGTATATGTTTTCAGGACTCCCAGGCAGACCAACCATATGAGCTGATCGGACTATCCTGTTTCAATAAAAATAACCTAAGCTAACCCTATTTTGTATCCTCCCAGCTAAATGAACAAGGATACTTATCCCTTGACTTCGAATTTCTGAATATTGGATAACTTTTTTTGGTGTGTTTCACCTCGAGGGGTTGTTTTGATATCCATCAACCCTGCTTTGACAAGCAGTTGCTAAGATTCAGATCGTTTCATGCTCCTCACATGCTAAATTTGTAGCATCGATGTACCTGCACATCGATGTCCACCAGTTTGCAAAACTGCACGCCATGCTGCTACTCAAACACTTCTGCTCGTTGTAGTAGTACCCTCTTGACATCCTTTGAGTCTCAGAGCGAAATTCACGAATATTAATGTGTTTTATCATGGTGTTGAGTTACTGTTGTTTGTTTCTTTGCCTTTTCTACTGACCATTCCTAAATTCATTTCAATTCTAAAGGAATTTTTACACACTAGTTTCCATCTGCAGTGGTAACTGCAAGCAATTGCCCCTCTCTACAACGCTTCGTCGCGATGACAGCAGCCTCCCTGTTCTTCAGCTGAAACCACAAGTGCTTTATATATATAACTTGTGGTGGAAACAGAAGCAGCCATGCAGCCATCCAATATCAATCTTCAGTACTCCACACTGGGCCACACTGGGCCCCAATCAGGGTGAATTCGACACTGAGCCCCATAATGCCCACTTCCATAATTGCATGAGGCTTCCTCCATATCCACTTATAATCTTGACAAATTGAATTAAACTTGCTCCATCTACAGTCTCTAACTGTCACTGATTGCTGCTTTCAACTTCCTCCTGAATGCACTCTGTGGGTACAGCAAAAAGGTCTCACATGATTACAGACCATCTTCATACTGGAACAAGTTGGGAACTAAAACTATAAAAGTACATACATAAACAAGTGGTTTGTGTGCATGTATAAGGACAATCCCATTCATGACCCTGCATACTGTAGCATAAGTGGAACCAAAGGGATCTGCTAGTGTGCCATTGCCTATTACCATGGATACACCTACCAATGTTGTACTATTGGTCAGCATCTGATAGGTGGATGCAGGTAGTAATTCAAATTCCCTTTTGATTTATTCACCAGGAGGTCCCAGTCCTCAAGAGTGTTGCATGCTGTTGGAAGTAAGAGATGTAATGGCTCTTTTCCTTCATTGGGAAAGTGGACGTCATGCATCTCCAAATTCCCATTCTGTGAGCATTCCTAGGTCTGAGACTGGAGGCTCTGACAATTGGATGTCAACAGAGCAAAGAAGAGGTTGAGCAACAGCTTTACATGGACAGCCTGTCTCAGGTGCCTGAATGAAGTATACATGAATATGAAGGTAGAATTGACGGCAAACACTTTTCATGTACACATACACAAATATCATTGGCTCAAATAGTCATTTTAACATGCTATCATTAGGTCACTCTCTGTTGCATGGATGATTTACTGATTGAAGGCCATGACATAGGCTAGAAGCTTTGCCATTACATTGTACATATGCCTGTGCCAGATGTGGCAGTACAATTTATAACCGCCTGCTCCAATGGCCTTCAACACTAATACTGCCTTAGAAAAGTTACAATGCAGAAGTATTGCCATGCAGTCTCCTTACTAGCTGAGGAAGACCTTCATGATCGTTCAAAACACCCTACACAAGAATCTGTTGCATTGCTATGTGTCTATTCACCAAGCACCCATATCAGTTCACTGATTGCCACAATTTACACCATTGCATGCTTGCACAGTAGGAATCTACTTAGTACCAGAAACTCTCTCCCAAGTAGCAGCAGAGAGCGAACCGAGCACTGCACTGTAGTGTAATTGCTATACACTACTGAGAACAGATTCTTTGAGCATTCACATCATTCTCTATCTCACCTAAGGACATTACACACCTGCTAATAAGGAATTTATTACATAACTCAACAAAGAATCAATTTTAGCAAAGGTCAGATCAACAGTTCATGGTGAACTCTCATGCATTAATTTTATTGTTAATTTGCTCATTTACATGACATTGTGTCTATATGCTTGTTCAAATTGCTTTGAATACAGAAGATAGAGGACTTGATCAGCTAAAGAGCCTCAAATATTTGAACAATTTGCTGTCCATAAATATGCTCTTTCACCAACAAAACACAATATATTACACCTTGTAACGGGAAAGAATTAACATTAACCATTTCTTATGTAGATTATCAGTAACTATAAACTCTTGAATGGTAATCACTGGATATTATGCCAAACCTACCAACTTCACCATGTCTCAGTTGGTGGGGGGGGGGGGGGGGGGGGGGCACAAAGCCCTGGCCCATTGAGTTGGCAGCCAGTGATTGCATCTGGACCCCAGTCACCCAACAAAGACAGTAGAGCTACAGACAGCTGTTTTGCCCTAATTGGGGGCTCATCAGTGTGGTACTGATGGTTGATGGTTGGATGACTGGCTGCTTCTGTATCCACCACAACTTAAACACTTGTGGTTTGAACAGAAAAAGACAAGGGAGGCTACAGTCATCACAACTGAAGCATTGTTTAAAGGAATGAATGCTTGCAGTTAGCCACTGCAGAGGCAATAGATTGAATGGCAATCACTGGATATCAGAGCCTCAAAGATTTGAACAATTTGCTGCCTATAATTATGTTCTTTCACCAAATTAAACACAGAAATCAGAATCCAGTAACATGTACATGAGATGCCTATAGCCATATCCAGGCTGCACAAGCATTAGGATCAACCTTCTCAGGTGCTTCTTCTCCTATGGACAGCTCTGCATACATGGGATCAGCCAGGCCAGTATTTACATTTTCTACTCTGTCCTCTCTAATACTTTCTAGCATGGCAATTGATGCCTCGGGGTGAAAGATTCGCTGCAATGCCACTCCTCTGGTTTCTCTTTCTCCTCCAGTGACAGATCACCACCACATGCATCAGTATGACTTGAAGTTGGATAACTCCTGCTTTGGTTGAGAGTGGAAGAGAAGGAAAATCTTTAGAATTTGTTATGCTGGCAGAGAAGCCACCTCTTCCAAAGTTTACGTGCTTCTGGAGACCTCACAACATAGAGTATAAACAGGTATACACCCAGGAAGGCAGTAGTCAGGGTGAAGACCCACTCAGCAGGGTATCACACTGCATAAGGAAGATCACTGGTAGCTAGCAGACCAATGGCCCAGCCCATTCCAAAGAGAAGGGACAGTCTCATGGCAATCACGACCTTCTTCAGTTTGTACAAGTCTTCCTTAGCACTCTCCTGCATAGAAATGCTGGGCCTGCATAGCAGACTGATAAAAATTAGGATGAATATAATCCAGTTCATGATGTAGATGATGATAAACGGAATAAGCAGACCGATCCAGAAAGAGTAGCCATACACACGGCAGCTGTAAGTAAGGGAGGGAGAAGAGTAACCTTGCATATTACTGTACGTATAGATTTATTGCTAGAACAATAACGCTCACATTCCCTCAGTTTACTTAAATTTACAATTGAGAATGGATGTAGTTCTGGTATCGAGGAGCCAGAGAGAATGCAACAATGAATGCTAGGACCACTGCATGAGAAATGAAGGGATATAATTGGTTACAGAGTATGACTGTGCATAACAATGACACAGGCCAGTCAATATCAAGTAACTGCGCACACATGAAACTTGAAAGCTGCCCACAGCACATATTACTGTGACAGCAGGATCCTAGGAATTCTGGGCCAGTGGTAGGAAGCAGGTCCAGGATGACAGAAACTTCCACCACTCTCTTGCACATAGAAGATGGCACTCCCTTGGGCTGTGATGCCAAAAGCAAGTTAGTGAACTGCTACAGAACCTGGACTACTCCACACGAGACAGTAATGGCTGTGGAGCCTGGGCCTGGCAACTATAGGGCACCAAATTAATAGCTAGCCATCTGGCCATAGAATGGGTAAAAACCAGCTCGATTGATCCCATGCGCAGTCTTTGATAGCTGACATAGTTTCCAGTCACGAATCTGCTCCAAATGAATCCAGGGGGTGTGGTGGGAATGATGAAAAACAGGCTGCGAAGCCTGTGTTGCAGGCTAGATGGCCTTCTTTTGCTAACATGTGGATAACTACTGCCATTTTGATGACATCTCACACATACAAGTCCACTCACACACACACACATGCATGCATGCACATACTATGTATTTACTCACACATACATGCACGCATGCACATATGTGCACCACACATACGCAGACACACTGACATACCCCAGTATATGGCCATGGCAATCGTGAGGTAGCTCTTGATGTCTGGTTTCAATGCAATTACCAGTTTTCTATGCAAATGGATGGCTTCTGCTACCATCTAGAAGAACACAGCCAGGAAGAAGTAGTGCATGAGAGCAGAGACCACTCCACAGACCACAGGTACAGCAGTTGAGACAGTGCTGATGATGAAGATGACATACAGCCCCAACAGAGCAAAGCAGAGGTTGAGCAACAGCTTTACATGGACAGCCTCTTTCAGTTTCCTGAGTGGAGTATGCCAAACACCTTTTATGCACTAGGTCATTCTCTACTGGTCACACAATATTTTGGAGTTCATATTGTTTGCTGTAGGCACCACCTGAGGTACATTTATCGCATACGATTTACTCAAAAAGCCTCAAAGATTCAAACAATAATTTGTTACCCATATGTAGTGCATGCTGTGTATGTATTATCATATATTGTACGTGCATTATGATTCCTTTTGTGCATGCATGGTGCTTTGTGTACTTGTCTTAAGAGCCAGTTTTAGGACATTGAGTGAATTGTTGATGCAAGTGTTCTATTTCTGTTTAGTAAGTTGTTTGCTTGAGTTGTTTGTTTGCATTGATTTGAATGCAGCCGAAGAGACCACACTATATTATGCTCTTTCACCAAAAATGCAGAATAAATCACATCATAAAACCGATCAATTCTGTATTGGGTATTAACATTAATCATTTCTTCTGTGAATTATCAGTAACTATTAATTATTCCTGTTCACTGAATGCACATCTATACTGCAACCAAGTTGTCATGTAATGCAGTCTATTGTAATTACTTCCTGCTTTCATCACCACAGGGGTGACCACGTATAATTATACGTACACGGTACTCACTCCTCTCCAAGATAGGTGATGATAATGATGATGAGGCCACTGATGGAGAGCAATGGTAAAGTTGTACAATCCTTATTTTTGTAACTGAATAGTTTGCGAGCAATGATGTAGCAGGTTAATCAACAACTGAACGCAGGGCGTTTCAGCCCGAAGGCCTTCATCAGCTGCATACAGAAGCTGCCAAAGGCCTTCGGGCTGAAACGTCCTGCATTCAGTTGTAGGTTAATCTTCAGTGTCAATGCTCACAAACTCTTTGCCTACATTTAGCGATTCCAAACCGATTCCCATTCCAAATTCCTCGCGTGCCTTTGAGCAACATTTATAAACAAAATGGCACCCTCTACCGTGTTCACGTGAAGCGATTTCCACAAACGAGAAGCAATCTTTGTGTTTTTTAAGTTTCCCAAGTGTAAAAGATAGATTAAGGCTTCCTAAACTGGTTGAAGCTAGTTTGCAACGTTTACCTTGTATTTTGTGTCGCTGATTAAAGGAGAAAACTGCATTTTTCTTAGTAGCTGGAGCTGCACATACTAGCTTCATTCTGATATTATTTGTCCAACTCCTGAGGAGTAGGTATAATGTAGTTGTTCGGCCATCTAACTCACTTCTGATTGTGGTAATGAGTTTGAAGCTATGGTACTGGTCCTAAATTTAGGCTGTGGCTATCCGAAACCGATTCCTGTTCCTTCCATTCACCGCACCAACTGCCTTAGAATGCAGAGTTGTAAAAGATCTTGTTAACTTGCAATGACAGCTTACTTAATGTGGTTTAAGAGACTTGCTTAACACTGTTAATCCAAGTAATGAATGTATAATCAAATATTCATAATATCAATATTGATATTCATGGTGCCATATACAAACTGTACAAATGTACTGTAGGTTTCAGGCTAGGAACATATATAATGTTTTGGAAACCACTGCACCCTGGAGCAAGATGGAGGACTGCCCATTGCTCCTATGGCTTGCATGCTGCAAGATAAATAAACAATTTGCTTTGCACATACTCCCAGGCATCAATCAAACAGTAGACATTCAGCTGCCTTTATACATTCCATGCATGCATGCATGTAGACTTCAGGAAGGTGTACTTGTGTGCTTCTGTGTGTGCAATCATGTACATTGCTGGCTTCTGCATGCTACAAAATGAGTAGAAGAACTAGTACTAGAATGCAAAACTAGAATGCAGCAGTCAGTACACACATGCAAGCTCATGAATTAAGCTACTATACTGCTGTATGTACATACATTTGTGTGCATATGGTTGAATGAGAATATACTGTGAGGTATATGCACATTTGTGTGTTGTTAGTACTGTTCTAGCTATGGTGTACTTGAGGCATGCAAGCCATTTACAGGCACGAGAACGGAATGGAGGGCATTTTGTGTACAGTAAGCTGATAGTGAAGAGGCATGCCACGTACAGCAGTTACAGCCCACTTAGTTTGGAAAGGTTGGAAGGTAACTATTGCTATACTCAGGGGTTATTTCAAG
The DNA here is from genome assembly GCA_964019415.1 of Ianthella basta. Classification (NCBI taxonomy): domain Eukaryota; kingdom Metazoa; phylum Porifera; class Demospongiae; order Verongiida; family Ianthellidae; genus Ianthella; species Ianthella basta. The sequence continues at coordinate 2,181,663 of OZ025875.1, read as the reverse complement.
CACAATGAATAAGGCCAGCAAAGAACATCTGAAACCCATAGATAGTCTTCTCTAAACGTATACTGACCTGCATGCAGGGACCTGCACATGCAGTACATCTATGGCTGCATAAATATACTTGAGAAGCAATATAGCTACCTTACAACCAGTACAAAGTAGTTGGGCTCCATCTGCTGTCATGCCTCTTCACTTTCAGTTTACTGTACACAAAATTCCTTCTGTTCTCATGTCTGTCGATGGCTTGCAAGCCTTACGAACACCATAACTATAGAACAGTACTAACAGCATACAAATGTGCATAATATATACCTCACAGTATAATCATTCTATACTACATGCACAGTAGCTTAATTCATTAGCTTGCATGTGTGTAGTGACTGCAGTCATTTGTATATGCATGGCTTGTATATGGCACGATGAATATCAATATTGATATGATTCACAAAGAAACGTACTGTGCAGTAATACGATAAATGAGTGCAAGTCGAATAGTTTGAAATATGGATTGGAATCGCTACCTACATTGAACAAAGTAGCAATGAGCATCATCTTCTACATTGATCCTATTAATAGTTTTATTTTGTATTATTGTAAGTTGTCAGTCACTCACTAGCAGAATGGCAAAGTGAGTGAGATGATTGCAGCCACACTCCACTTCCTCTGCAGTTTCATTGAGCACTCTGCAGTTACGGTTGTCCCATGCACCAAAGCCAGCTGTATTAAAGGTATAGATACGAGTACACTTACACATATTGTTGACAGATAGGAGTGTATTATATGCTCCCAATTTGTGTAATAGACATGTTTCAAGCAGTCAGATACATGTGTGCAATGCCATATGTCATGTACATGTGTGTACAGTCATATATCATGTACACACTGCCATAAATAGGGTGACTGAAAAACTCCAGTTCATGGATGCGAGTAGTTCACCATCAGCAGTGAAATTCCAAAATTGACAGCTTGTGTTGCTTCCTTCCTCTCTAGCAAGTTGAATGTGAGAAGAGACCACAAGCAGTGCTAGAACACACAGTCTGCAATATTGCAATTCTCATGTTCTCATTTGTAACAGCTTACCATTGTTTTAGTGAAGCGTGGCTGCACTACATTGCTGTTTGGAGGTTGAACAACCTCCTTCACTTTTCTTCTGACCACAATGATAAATTAACTACAATGCCTTCAACAATCTCTCTGGTACAGTTGTCCAATGCCATACTTGCTCATTGTTGAAACAGAGAATCACGTACAAGTTAACACAGATGTTGATATATGTGGTATATTTCTATTTCTATCTTGACTCAGAAGTGTCGAGGGGAGAGATATTGTGGCAGATGGCATTTCTGGCATTTCGTCCATCTGCTTGCTTGCTGCAGTGCTGGTCATTATTTGGCTCATCAAGGCTCCTAAATCAGGGACATTGGCTTCATCTATCCCTAGATCTTCAGGAGGCTCCTCAACTCAAACACCAAAGTCAGGAGCAGCAAATTCAAATGGTTCATCAGGAGCCACCTCAACAACATTCAGCACATTGCAATTGTCCACAAACCCAAAATTCTGAAAATGAATCAAATTACAATAAACATGCAGTAAAAATACTCTCTCTTTCATCTGGTCAAGCTGTGTCCACACCATGTCTTGGCAGGGCTAATTATAAATGTGCATTAGTCATCTAGCTAAGTGGCGTTCAAATAGTACAGTACAAGCAGTTATTTGCTTTGTTTACCAGCCAAGACAAACCTATTTGATGACCCTGTCTCTCCCTGACTGGCTGCCAACTGGACGGGAGATACTTGCTGAACATTGCTCACAATGGAAAGGACATCTATCTGAACCTACAACATGCAGAATACAACCAACAGCAACAACATACAGTACAGCGAAATGGTAATAATTATTTTAGTAGCATTTAGCCACTCACATCTTTTTGTTGCAGGTCGATCTTCAGTGGATTGTGTGACAATGTCCAGCAGCCCGACAGTGAGGGAGACATCTTCACTCTTAATCTCATCACTACCAGAACCAGTTATATGCACCAGAACAGTGGCCAACTGGGCTGGGTTATCAATCTAAAGAGTGGTAGCATATGAAAGAACAGGCCAAGAAAGTGGATTAATCAGAATGCAGTAACATGCACATGAGATGTCCATAGCCTACTTATATCTGTCTATTAAGCTCATATCCACAACCTGTCACTCCACTGACTCAACCAACCTCAGCTAATGCACAAAGCATTCTCCTCATCTCACTGAACTGGCAGCTCTCACACTGTGGCTCCTCCCACACTGCACCAGTTTCATACGTTCCACCACATCTCCGAGTGCCTCTCAGCTGCCGAATCAGTTCATCATCTAACTCACAGCAGCATTGGACTGAGGCTACCTGGCCTATCTCAGTCTGAGGCCAAGTCACTGGACCAACATTACCACAGGGTGAGTCAGGCAGTTCAGGACAGCCATCTTGATAAGAAGAAGTAGTGAGTGGGATATGACTGCTGTATGATTACCACAACACATTCAGGGTATGTAATCATAGCCATTGTAAGGAATCCGCTACTGGCCTGAAACTGCATACAGAATGCTCTGTATTCACTGCATGTATTGCAGTGCCATGTGCACAGACTCAAACATAATTATGTTAGCTTCATGCACACATACATACATACAGTATATACGTATATATATACCATATCTATGAGAGGTTGTTATAGTAAATGAGATTTGCTCGTTGATGTCTGCAACTTCTTCCAGTGTTTGTTCAAGAGGCTGTGTCAGCTGATCAGCAAGTATCATTGGAGGATCAGAGCTGTTTGTTGCTACAGTGATTATAATGTCAGTGATGCTGTCCCCAGCAGGTTCCACTGATGAGTACATGAGTGGCTGTATAGCTTCCCTTCAAAGCTAGTTGGCTCACTGTTTGCAACCGCAGCTATTAATAGGAAATCAATGTCACAAACATTCATCCAATGGTTACCTTATGGTTAATATACATGTATGTACTAGTATGATAAGTCACTCACAGGCTCTATAATGTCAGCATTGGAAGTGGCTTGTCATTAATATCCTCCTACTCCCAAAGTCAATTTGAATGCAAAACTGAACAATCTCTGCAAAATGATACATTCACGCACACTGTCACTCAGTTTCAGTCTCAGTTGAGTATTAAATGGTCTCATTAATATTGATACTTCAACAGATGTAGATGGTTTGCCAAAGCTGATGAATGCTTCACAGCTTGATAGAATCCTCATTCATTTGGGGGTGTTTTTGGAATGACAAACTCATTCCCAATGGCTTGAGGGCCCTATTATTATCATTGAGATGTCATCCTTGTACCAGTGAATGTTTAGGGGAGGGGGTGGGGTTGCCAGTAGCAGAGCAGCTCAGGACTACCTTGTCATTGAGTTCCACCATCTGACTAGTGGGATATGTGGTAAGAGAGGGAGATTCCTGATTGTCAACCTCTTTGGAAATGCAAAGGGGTTAATATTTACATAGAAAATTAATGTCACACACACACACACACACACACACACACACACACACACACACACACACACACACACACACACACACACACACACACACACACACACATACTCACACACACACACACACACACACACACACACACACACACACACACACACACACACACACACACACACACACACACACACACACACACACACACACACACACACACATACACACACACACACACACACACACACACACACACACACACACACACACACACACACACACACACACACACACACACACACACACACACACACGCACACACACACACACACACAATGTCACACAATTTGTGCTATGGTAGAGTGCACACACAAACATACATATTACACACACACACCATCTCATCTCACAACTCACCTCCACTGACTGATATTCCAACTGCACTCCTTCCAATTCCACCTTCAGTTGTGATTGTCATCTGATACAGGCCAGCATCACTGCCCACTGTGTTGTTCACAGTGAGGTTGAGGCAGTCATCAGAGAAGGTGTACTTGAGGGTACTAGTGCAGGAGAGGTTGACAGCACCTCCACTTCCCATGAACACCCACTGGATAGCTTCCCTTGTGACAGGTGGAACAGGCACATTAACGACAGTGAAGACAGTGATTACAAAATGTTTGTTGGCTTGCTGACAATTCCATCTAAGGGGGCTACTTCAAGGGGCACAGGAACAAATCAGAATTACGCATAATTATAAAAAATCCAATGTTTGACACATTGGCAGTTCATTCATCTAAATTTTGTGTGGTACTCGGCCCTCAATGACTGGATACATTTACTCTCTCACTCCCAATGTCGTGACATTCAGTTTGGACTGAATACCCAGTGAAAGGGGCCAGGCCAGTGAAGGTGTACGATGTACTGCTAACATTGATGGGGTTCAATGTAAGCAGGTCTAGGTTGTTGGCTGTAAACGGTGACACTTGGTAAAAGTCAATGATTCCATTTGGAGTGCTGGGAGGGTTCCACTCAGGAGTGAACCCTCTGGAGCTAACATCTACCACCAGCAATTCAGTTGGAGCAGAGGGAACTGGGGACTTGGATAGGACATCACACAGCAAAAGTGCATTGTATATCTACACATATTCTCTTCCCTCAACTAGTACTACACAATGTTTGTCCCATCACTGACTGCAAGGCATCTGCCATGTGTAATATCTGCTTCAGTTCAACTTCCGATTGGTAGCTCACTACATTAATACTACACATTCTCATGCCTGAGCCAGCTGAGAAGACCTCATTTGTATGTATGAATGTGCTCTTACGTATGTGAGTGAGTGTGGTTGTTGTACATATGTAATTATAATTATATGTGACCAATAATGTGTGTGTGAGTTGGTGCAATATAGCTGGAACTATATTATACTGCAGATTTGCCATAGCAGGTGTTCCAAGTATAGCAGTGAACAACGTGAGCACTGACACATGTACGTACTTGGTCACAATAATACACTAATTATTTACAATTGCCTTATACAGAAAATGTTATCAATGATCAGAAGCCAAACTGAGCACCTTCTAACTAGCCCTTACGCTGCAGCAAGGGTGGCTTTGACTCAGCAGACCCCCCCCCCCCCCGCACCAAGCCCAATCATGTTCTGCCACCACTGTGTTCCAGTCACTGTTGTATTCAGTTGAAAGTTCACACATTCGAATCACCAATCATTTGGTATCCACTGGCCAAGGACTACAAACTACAAGCACACACTTTAAGGCTATACAGGAATCACTGTATGTATATACTGAAAATCTCACTACATGACACTACAGCCTAGATGTACGTGTTGCATGGTGCTGTTTAGCATAGTGCATTCTATGTCACATTGAGGATATACAGTATAGGTGCAGTTACAATGGAATAGTGTCAGAGTCCTTCAGTCTCCTTGTTCTGGACTGTGTAGCAATCTCCCTCTGTGCCAGTTGGAACTGGGTCTTGCTGAGCAGAGAGAGCATTAAAGCCCAACAAGGAGGAGTTGTCATAGAAACTCACGGTTTCAGTGATGAATTCAGTATCAAGGTCCACTTTCACCGGTTCCTCGTTGTTGGATGGTGCACCTGGGTTCAATCTACGGACCAACGTTAGCTCAACCTCCACTGGTGGCAAATAGGGGGATGTGGCCCCGGCAGAGATATTCTCCATCACAGAAGATTGCTCAACACAAGGGGAAGCAATGTCTGGCAATCTTCCAGTAGGACTAGAGAAAGAGTGTAGATTAGCTTTTTCAGCAGTTGTGTTGTGTGTCAGAGTGTCAGTGTTTTTGCCAGCCTTCCTCGGTGTGCCACGTTTCAAAGTTCCCCACAAGGACGTAATGGCAGAAGTCATTGTTTCAAAGCGAGACCTGGGACTGTTGACACTAGATCTAGACACACCATGAGTAGCCTTCTTGCGCTGGCAGAGAAGCCACCTCTTCCAAAGTTTACGTGCTTCTGGAGACCTCACAACATAGAGTATGAACAGGTATACACCCAGGAAGGCAGTAGTCAGGGTGAAGACCCACTCAGCAGGGTAGCGCACTGCATCAGGAAGATCACTGGTGGCTAACAGACCAATAGCCCAGCCCATTCCAAAGAGAAGGGACAGTCCCAGGGCAATCATAAAGTTCTCCTTCAATTTGTGAAGGTTTTCACTGTTGCTGGTCTCCTTCCTAACATTGGGCCTACACAGCAGACTGGCAAAAATGAGGATGAATATGACCCAATTCATGATGTAGATGACAGCAAATGGTACGAGCAGACCAATATAGAAGGAATATCCATACACACGGCAGCTGCAATTTGTAGAGAGAGAAAACACCAACTTTAAGAACACTGAACACAGGCATTACAGTGCAGTATTCTATCAAGCTCCTTACAATCTTGAATGAATGTAGTTGTGGTAGTATGGAGCCAAGGAGAACACCACAATGAAAGCTGGAACCACTGTAGGAGGTAGGATTGCACATGAAGGCAATACGGTACAAAGATAATGTGCGTTACTCTCCCTCTCCACATGCACCAACCTACCCCAGCATATTGCCATGGCAATGGTGACATAGCTGGTGATGTCTGGTTTGAACACAGTCACCAACTTCCTGTGTAGATGAATGGCTTCTGCTGCCATCCAGAAGAACACAGCCAGGAAGAAGTAGTGCATGAGAGAAGAGACCACTCCACAGAGCACAGGTACACCAGTTGAGACAGTGCTGATGATGAAGGTGACATACAGCCCCAACAGAGCAAAGCAGAGGTTGAGTAACAGCTTTACATGGACAACCTCTTTCAAGCTCCTGATTGTGGGTGGAGTAAAGGAGTATGAAGGTAGAGAGGATATCAAACAGCTTTCTTGCACACTATTACAAATAACATCCATGCACATTTTTAATCTATTAGGCTCACATCTATGCAGAAAATACCAGAAATAATAGGAACAACTATAGCTTAAACAAAGAATACTATTTTGCAAGCCATTCAAATGAATGTATACAATAACTGAAATCTTACCAATTGCAAATGGATTTAACTACAGGACCATTGGAATGGTGGGGAACACATACAGCTTGCTCAAAACTGCTGTTGTGTGAGCAGTCTTGAAGACGAAACAGGAGATACTGTGAATTTTGGCTATTACAGTGTGTTGGATGGATGACAGATATAGAAGTGTAGTCCATGAAGTAGGCTAGAAAGTTTAGTTAGCTCGATACCCTAGCAATGTTGTCATATGTCTGTTTGGAGGTGAGTATGTAGCTAGCCTTGGCCAAAGATAGCTTGCATTCTGTTTGAAGGAAAGTCACAGTTAATTGTGTATTTCCCCACCATTTTTACTTATACTGCTCAGTTATGTATATAGTTTTTATAGATATCGTTTCTGCAGTCTTTTCAGTAGGCTACTGCAGAACCTAGGAGCTACACCACACCTTAAGCTCCAAGATTACAGAAAAAAGGTCCAACACTTACACCAATGTCCTATGCTCGTGTTGTAGGTTAGTAGGTATCTAGCTACAACTGAGCTAGCTAGCTAGCTACACACTGTAAAAAGTACAAAAACTAGAAACAATAAAAATTTCTACAATAATAGTAAGGACGTAGGATGGCATAAAATCACAGAAACGAGTAAATGCTGCATGCACAGCAAAGCACTAACAATGGACCCTACATTCAAGGATGGTGTTGCATTCCTGCATGTAAGGACCATTGCTAATGCGTCACAGTGTAGCAGCATTTAGTAATACTTGTTTCTGTCATTTTATGCCATCCTACATCCTTATTATTTTTACAGAAAACTTTCCTTGTTTCTAGTTTCTGTACTTTTCATAGTGTAGTATATGTGGCAGTCAATCAACTTTCTGCAAATAATCACAGTACACTGCATTCAAATAAGGTTCGTTTGTTACATTTCATTGTGAGGTGTGAGCAGGTGCAGGAAATAGCAATGTAGAACTCATTGACTTGTTATAAAAACAACTTCTAGAAAGGTAAACTCAACGTTTGTTCTAAAGTTGCATTCATGATCATCATCTTTTCCCCTGTTGAATGTGTCCATGCATGTGAAAGCTAATTTCAATTCAGACAGAATTGTTTTTAATTACTTCACCATTTTTGATTACCGTATTTGCTTGTGTATAAGTCGCACCTGTGTATAAGTCGCAGCCTAAAAATTGGCATAAAATTCATGTTCCCATAATTGCTGGAGTACAGGTTGCACTACTACATTGCTCTAAATATAGCACACCCACATCATACATACATGTCCTTAGCCATTGACTTCACTTTCAATCTAATCATGGTCCCAGAAATAGCAACTCCATTCAAACGCCTGTCTACCACCCATTCTTCGAGTTTATTTTCAAGCTGTGGCCAGTGTGCCTTCCTTCCTGGTCGTAGTGATCTCGTCGTTCGAGCGAGTTTCTTCAACTCGGTCTTTTTCTTGATCCAGTCACACACCAATTTTTTGTTGATTCCTAAATCCTTTCCAGCACTTCTATTGCCTGAAGACTCGGCAAGCTCAACTGCCTTGAGCTTATATCCAGCGGTATAGCTTCTTTGCTTGGCCATAAAGATCAGTACAAAATTGCCGCTATTCCACATGGCTCGCAATGATGGTCCTGCCTTCTCTACTCCATGTGCACTTGCAATGTATACTATGGAAAAATGTCACTTTCGGTGTATAAGTCGCACCCTAGAAAAGTCTGCTGAGAATTAAGCCTTAAACTGCGACTTTATACACAAGCAAATACAGTACTGCATGGCTGGCTTCCGGACGCTGATTCTCACTGGGTTAGCGTGGAACATTTATAGGTGCTAGCCCATACCTTGAGGTCCAGGATTATAGAAATAAGGTATAATGCCTGCACCAATGCCCGATGGTTGAAACTAAGTGTGTTGCTTCAGCTTAGCTGCCCACTAAAAAGTACAGAAACTAGAAATGACAAAAATTGTAAGGCTGTAGGGATGGCATAAAAAGGACAGAAAGAAGTAAAGGCTGTTACACAGTGGAGCATTCACCATTGTCCCTACATTCAAGAGTGTAGGACTATGCTTTCACATGCGACTTACTTGCATGCAGGGACCATGGTTAGTGCTCAACTGTGTAACAGTTTTTTTACTTGTTTCTGTCCATGTTATGCCATCCCTGCATCCTTACAATTTTTGTAGAAAACTTATATTATTTTTCAATTTGGTAGTATATGCAATGAATTTAACTATTGAAAATGTAAAGCATGAAATATTCATGAGAATATATTTTTGCGAATGCCAATGGCCTTGCAAAATTAACAAAAATGAAGTCTCGCGAAAATCAGAGCTTACACGGTATGCTGTCTCCTAATAATTACTTACTGCTTTCATTACAACAGGGCAACCACATGTATATTTATATACTGGCATGAATAGGCATTTGTACACATGTTAAGAATGGCTTTCACATAATTACACCAACAATTGGTTACATCTAGCAATGCAGTACTCACTCTTCTCCAAGATAGGTGATCATAACAATGATGAGGCCAATGATGGAGAGTACAGTGCCAATGTAAGACACTCCTTCAAGGGCAGTACTAGCTGGAGTAGACATTGTTGGTGAGTCAGGGGTGATGTCCTAGAGACAAGAAATGGAAAGGAAGGACACTGTGAGGCAAGCAGAATACTTGCATGGTAACAGGAAAGAACTCCTGGTAATGAGAAAAGAAAGTTGCTATATATAGACTGTGCACACTGTGATGGCAGGCAAGAACAGACCATTACACCATTCATGGCAAGAAGTGTACTGCTAGCATTATTCTATGCATGTTGTTGGTCACTCACCAGCAGAATGGCAAAGTGAGTGAGATGATCACAGCCACACTCCACTTCCTCGTCAGTTTCATTGAGCACTCTGCAGTTACGACCGTCCCATGCACCAGAACCACCTGCATTACAGGAAGATATGCACATATAGTTGAGGAATCGGAATGCACTATACCTATACAGTTAATGCACACTGTCATAAACAGGCTGAGTGAGCAATTCCTATGAATGAATCTGAGTAGTTCACCATCAGCAGTAAAGTTCCAAAATTGACAGCTTGTGTTGCTTCCTTCTTCTCTAGCAAGCTGAAGAAGAAGCCACAAGCAGTGCTAGAACACACAGTCTGCAATACTGTAATTCTCATGTTCTCATTTGTAACAGCTTACCATTGTTTTAGTGAAGTGTGGCCGCACTACGTTGCTGTTTGGAGGTTTAGCAATTGGAATTACTTTTCCACCTGACCGCAAAGATAAATCAACTACAATGCTTCCAACAATCTCTCTGGTGCGGTTGTCCGTTGTCATACTTGCCCGTTCTTGAAACAGAGAATCACGTACGAATACCGATATCGATATAAGTCGTTTTGTTCCATTATTGTCTCTTAGAAGAGTCGATAAGAGAGAAATTGCTGCAGATGGCACTTCCGGCATTTCTTCCATCTGCATGCTTGCTGCAGTTTTGTTCATTACTTGGCTCAACAAGGTTCCTAAATTAGGGGCAAAGAGTTTCTCATCATCTAGATCTTCAGGAGGGTCCTCTACTCGAACACCAAAGTATGGAGCAGCAAACTCAAAAGGTTATTCAGGAGCCACCTCAACAACATTCAGTACGTCATTCACAATCTGTAAGATTCTGTAAGTGAACCAAAATGATCGACAATGAACAAGCAGTTACTCTCACTTTCAACTGGTCAAGCTATTTACCCTAGAGTATGCACAAACCTATTTGATGAATCTGTCTCTTCCTGACTGGCTGCCAGCTGGTCAGGAGGCACTTGCTGAACATTGCTCACAATCAAGAGGACATCCATCTGAACCTACAACATGTAAAATACAACCAACAGCAACAATAGATAAGAATGACATTGACTAGTCATCAGAGGATTTAGTCACTCACATCCTCCTGTTGTAGGTCTTCAGTGGATTGTGTGACAGTTTCCAGCAGCCCCACAGTGAGGGAGACATCTTCACTCTCAATCTCAGCACTACCAGAACCAGTTATATTCACCAGAACAGTGGCCAGCTGGGTTGGGTTATCAATCTAAAGAGTGGCAGCATATGCACGGATATATAGACAAAGAAAATGGTTGAATTGGAAACCAATAACATGAGATGTCCATAGCCAATGTATATTTCCTAATCCTTCTCATAACCACAACCTGTCACTCCATTGAATCAACCAACCTCGACAAGTGCACAAAGCATCTTCCTCGTCTCGCTGAACTGGCAGCTCTCACACTGTGGTTCCTCCCACACTGCACCAGTTTCATATGTCCCACCACATCTCTGAGTGCCAGTCAGTTGCTGGATCAGTGTGTCATTTAACCCACACCGGCACTGGACTGAGGCTACCTGGCCTATCTCAGTCTGAGGCCAAGTCACTGGACCAACATTACCACAGGGTGAGTCAGGCAGTTCAGGACAGCCATCTTGGTAAAGAGGAGGAGTGAATGAGATATGAGTGCTGTATGATTACCACAACACATTCACAGTATGTAGTCATAGCCATTGTAAGGAATCGGCTACTGGCATGAAGCTGCATACAGGATGCTCTGCATTCACTGTACGCAGGCTCACACATCAGTTAGCTAGACAAATGCATACCATATCTATCAGTGGTCTCTACAGTAAATGAGATTTGCTCATTGATGTCTGTAACTTCTTCCAGTGTTTGTTCAAGAGGCTGTGTCAGCTGCTCAGTGAGATTTGCAGGATTATCAGTGCTGTTGGTTGCCACAGTGATCACAATGTCAGTGGTGTTGTCCCCAGCAGGTTCCACTGAGTACACAGTGGCTGTATAGTCTCCTTCCACTGCTAAAGGTTGGTTCACTGTTTGCAATTGCAGCTAATAAACAGGGAATATACAAAAGCACACACTTTCATCCAGTGCTTACCTAGTATGTACCAGTATGTTAAGTCGCTCACAGTCTCTATAATGTCAGCATTGGAACTGGCTTGTTGTTTCCTACTACTACCAAAGTCAATTCGGACACGAAGTTGAACTATGCCTGCACAGTGATACATTGACACAAAATTTCTCACTTGCAGTCTCAGTTGAGTATCAAAATGTTCTCACCCTTGATTAATATTGATACTTCATCAGATATTGCTGGTGGACCAAAGCTGCTGAAGGCTACACATCGATAGAATCCTCGTTGTTTGGGGGTTGTTTCTGTGATCACAAATTCACTTCCAAAGGCCTGAGGGCTCTTAATTGCAATGCCATCCTTGTACCACTGAATGTTTGGGGTGGGGTTGCCAGTAGCAGAGCAGCTCAGGGTAACCCTGTCATTGAGATCCACATTCTGACTTGTGGGAGATGTGGTAAGAGAGGGGGCTACTCGATTGTCAACCTCTGTGTATACAAAAGAGTATAATGCAATGTGCAACAAGTCATGCTTTGATAACCCATCCTCCCTCACTTTCAGCACAGTTCCTTCCTGTGTAGAAATTCCAAACGCCATCCTCAAGGAGGGATGTGCAATTGCATGTGTAGTATTGTGCTCCATCTATACATTTGCCATTGTTCATACAGGGGTTGGGGTCACATTCATTTGTTTCTGAAAGAAATACAACACAAATGGTAATATAAGCACAGTGGGATTAGAAGGAAGGAACCACAAAAAGTACAGCATGCTTCAAAATGAAGCACATTTGATCACCAAGGTTAAATACTCACCAGTGACTGCAAACATGAATGTCCATGCTGTGGTACCAGAGATGGGGGAGACATTGCCACTGATTGCTCTACAAGTGTACTCTCCGGCATCAGATAGCTGTACTTCTGAGAGGCTGAGAGTGGACCGGGTGATGGTACCCAGTTCACCAAATGATCCTCCATCTTCAACTGTGATGGTCCTACTACCTGGAATGTTTTGCAGAGCAACGCCATTATTTAGCCAGGCAATTCCCTTCATGATACAGTGCTTCTTCCTCTGAACCATTCACACTACTCATAATACCAGTTATGTTAGGCCTCACTGCACACAGAGAATGGATGTGGACCAGAATGATTACAGCACTGGGAGGATAGCATTGCTGCTGAATACCAACTTGTAATGGATTGGATCTGACTCACCCACAATATTGACTTGAAATGATTTGGAATCCTTTCCCAGACTGTTGACTGCCATGCAGGAATATATCCTTGTATCATCAGATGTGACGTCTGTCACAGTGAGCTGGCTACTGCGATCAGAGCCTTTGAAACTTTGTGATATTGATACATTTCCTAACTGATCTCCATCATTAAGCATCTGGTCTCCTCTGAACCACTGAATCATTGGTGGTGGGTCAGCATTAGCTCGACATGAGGCAACCAAGTTTTCTCCCCACACAACATCACGGACAGCAGAAGGGGAGAAGACAATAGTGGGTGAAACTGCAAAGAAAGATGAATCAATATCAAGAAGAAACATTGCTGCAGTAATCCACATTAAATAAGTATGCATTTGACACAAAGGGACTCGAGCTTCCTGCCCCTGTTCAGCATGTTGAACATGTTGAACACAGTGCACCTACTACCAAAATACAACACAAATCCAATCACCAAATCCCAACCCAAACACACCTTGCACTGTTAGTACAGCTGAAGTGCTCACACTTCCATATCTGTTGGAAGCAGAACAGGTGTAGGTCCCTTCATCACTGCCTTGTAGGTTGAACACAGTCAGAGTGCCATGAGTATTGCTAGTGACCAAGGTATACTTTGAGTTGTTGGTTGTAATTCTCTCCCCATTGAAGCGGAATGTAAACACAGGACGAGGATCAGCCACTGCTGCACACACAAACATGTGGGAGTCTCCTTGGGCCAGGGTGGTGTTCACTAGAGTAGTCATTATCTCAGGTACAACTGCAGCATAAGATGGCATGTAACAATTTGTATTGACCTGTGCTATGGTGGAGTGCACATACATAGGTGCATACGTACATATTACACACACACCATCTCACACAACTCACCTCCACTGACTGATATCCCAACTGCACTCATACCTACTCCACCTTCAGTTGTGATTGTTATCTGATACAGGCCAGCATCACTGCCCACTGTGTTGTTCACAGTGAGGTTGAGGCAATCGTCAGAGAAGGTGTACTTGAGGGTATTAGGGCAGGAGAGGTTGACAGCACCTCCACTTCCCATGAACATCCACTGGATAGCCTCCCTTGTGACAGGTGGAACAGGCTCGTTCATAACAGTGAAGGAGATGGTCACTGGGTCTCCTGTGTGTATTGGCTTGTTGCGTATTCCATCTGACGGGGATACTTTGGGGGGCACTGGAACAAACAGTATTATACAATAGATATTGCAATTAGGCTTCAATAAAATGCAATGTGTTATCAGTACAAGTACGTACATAGATTGTGTGGCACTCTGCCCAGCTATTGTTGATTACATTTCTCCCTCACCTCCCAATGTTGTAGCATTCAAGGTAGCGATGTCACCACATCCAATGGTGTAGGCACACACTTGGACTGAATACCCAGTGAAAGGTGCCAGGCCAGTGAAGGTGTATGATGTATTGCTAACATTGATGTGGCTCAATGTAGGCAGGTCTAGGTTGTTGGCTGTGAACAGTGCCACTTGGTAAAATTCAATAATTCCATTTGAAGTGCTGGGAGGGTTCCACTCAAGAGTGAACCCATTGGCAGTGATATCCGGAATGCGTAAACCCAACAGAGCAGAGGGAACTGCATAAACACATGAAGAAAGACTGAATGCCTCATTCTTGTTAAATGCACCCACAACACAACTGTGACAGACTGCCATGAACCCCCTTGTTAGTGACTCTATAGCATTTCATACTATAATCATTTTATTATTGCATGTTTGAGGCAGGACTAGACATTACTTGTACAATATATAGCTTGTAACTAACCTCGAGCTCCCTGCTCTGTCCACACAGTCACTTCCTCACTAAAGTTTCCTACTCCATACTGGTTTGTTGCTCTCACAGACACGGTGTAGGTAGAGTAGGCTATCAGACCAAGAATGTCATAGGACAACATCATCCCAGGAGGTTCAGTGACTGCTTCAAAGAAAGCTCCACTCACATTATTAGGAGTGGTTACTCCTCGGTACTGCACCTCATAAGTGGTCAGGCTGTTGTTATGAGCTATAGGAGAAACTATCAGCTAACAAACAGTGCAGAATACATATTATTTACTCTATTCCAACCAGAAATGGTGGTGATGCTATTGAGTAAACTCAAATTTTAGCTACATACATGTCATACACAATGTAGCCGTCTGGTGCAAAATTGTCAGAGCATAGTACAGGCAAGGAGGGATGGTGAAGTTATGTGTCTGCAAGGTGACCAATTTTAACAGGTATTTATGGGTATCCATTTTAGCAAATTTAGCGAGCAATGCCATAATTGCTACCAAATTTCCATACAATAAATCCCTGGGTAAAACCCTGCTTAACGCATCTGTCTCCAGTACTTCCTTGTCTGCGTACTCTTTGACTGATCTGCCACCAACCTGTCTGTCTGTGTCTTCACCAACCAGGCTATCCTTGTCTCCTCTGTCCCAGCTGTCTGTGTCCGGCTCTGGGACAGCCTGGTTTTGTACCCAAAGCCTTCACATTACTTGTATTGTGTCATGGTTATTAGACGCACCTATAGCGAACTGCCACGTACAGATCCTTTCTTTCCTGCTACAAGTAGCCATATAGCTGTTGTGCTGTTGGCCAATCACCTTGATGTCATTTATATATTATTGTTGGGTTCAGATATTTACTCAACTGGAACTGCATAAACTTTGTCTAGTAAAGTTAGTCTTCCAAATTCGCTAATTGTAATACACACAGAAACCATCCTTATCATAATTTGAGCAATTTAGCAGGCAGTGTAAAGTCACTCAACATTTCACACAAAAATTTATTGCACTAAAACTTTGCTATAATTTAGGAGAAACAATCAAATCTTGGATTATTCAAACTAAAAAATGTTTACCTGTTAAAATTAGTAACTTCAAGGTATTAGCAAAGCCAACATTTCTATTGACTACCATCCCTAGCTGCCTGCACATCCTAGCTATCTAACTATGCACTTAACATTAGCCAAATTTGCTCCAGACAACTACATACAGCAGTTAGGCTGTGGTAAAGTGAGATTAGCCACTGGAATCACTGATACATTCTGTTGGAAGAAATTCTGGTCATCAACTGAGAATGTTCTGCATATCATTGTATTAGTGTATTTCACTCAGGATTACTAATGCATGCAATTAACAGTGGCATAAGGTGCTCACGGAAAAATATAGCAGGCTCCTTCCAGGTCACTGACACAATGGTAGAACCAGCGCTGATGGCACTGACATTCTGAGGCATCAAGGGTACTGAAGTGAGGGAGAAAGAAGAAGAAACTGAAAGCAAATTATGTTCATTCTTTTCATTCCAGCATTAGCCTTTACGATAGTAATGAGAGCTCATAAACTCCTCACCATCAGCAGTGTACAAGGTGAGCTGATCACTGTATGGTTCACAGCCGGAACAATTTTCTCTATTAATTTTGCCTGTGCAATTCCTCAATGAGAAAATGTACTGGGTACCAGGCACTAAGTTGTTCAACACGATAGTATTCGCTTTAGTTCCTTTGAAACACCTTAAGTTTTTCGAACTAGGAGCTGACTGCTGCAGCTCGAAGAACTGGACATCAATACTGTGGCTCTGAGGGGTAAATGTGATGCTGTCATTGAGGACACTTCCTGGAAGCAGGGTCCGGTTAAAGGGTACTAATTGAGAAGTAGCTGCATGGAGAGAGATATAGACATGACAGGCACTTTAAATTTAAACAAACTATACAACAGTTATTGCATATTTTGCATGATAACCTAGGTACATACACAAAGGGAGAAGCTAATATCATATTTAATGTAACTTCCAGTAGAAATTTAATCACTGAAAGTCTTCTTTCTAGTGGAAATGCTCAGCACTTCCTGTATGCATTTAATTGCACAAACTAGTGCATACATTATGACTTGCACAACTTAATTGCATTGCACCTTCCAGTTAAGAATTAGTGATGTGTATTATACAAAGTGCAGTGCTACATTTATCAAGGCAAATAGCATTATTGAAATATTGAAGCACTCCATCACATACTGCATGAACATTTCAAATTGACAATTAACTTCTGAAATCAATTTGCATTTGGATAGTTTTGGAGGTTTTAAGTATGTGGAAAGCCAAATTAATATGGTATACAGCCAATGCAAGGGCAAATGTACCAACAACACATTCTGTGCTTGATGCATTGTGGTTAAAACAGCATTTTCAACAGCTCACCCACACAAGGTAGTGATGGATCTGAGTCATTAACTCTCCTAGTACCCTCCAAACAAGGGCACACCCTGACCATTCCGCCTTAAGATGAGCTCAGTGAAGGACAAGGCAGGCATGCTTCTAGATCTGGAGTCCCACCCAAGTAGCATTTCTGATCTTTTTCAAGTCTGATGAGAATACTCAAATTTTAGCGATATTCAGCTTTTGTGTATTATTATTCAAACCTGCCAGGACACTTTTGCTCCATCCTACTCTGCCAGCACCCCACACCTCTTCCCCCAGTTGTGAAGGAGACAACCAAAGAAAGTATATATTTGCCCTATGCACCAGGCACTCCTCTAAAAACTGGGCCACTGGATGACCCAGGCCACGGGGAAGGGAGGCATGCAGCATCCACTTACCTCATCCAGAGACTGTCGGTGGCGGTGCAGCGTGCCAATTGCGCCTAAGTGATGGGAACTACAGGCCAACTTGAGTCTGGCCTGATTGACTGAATTTTGACATTAATTTGAAAGATCGCATGTGATTAGTAATTAAATGCCAGAATGTAATTTAGCACATTTATAGATATAAGGCTGTTCTTTGAATCAATTTATTATCCATTTAGCTGTCCTGAACCTTATTGCTTTCTTTTTACGTATAGTTATATTAGAATACATTTTAACAATTTTACTGTACAAAAGAATTGTTTCGGGTACAATTATTAGCAATTTTGTTCTAGTTTTGTACTAGTCTTGTGCACCAGACCCCCTTGCAGAAGGGCCTGGTATTGCTGCATGCGCCGACTTGTGTCGAGGACAAGATCCTGTCCTGGCCAATCAGATTCGTCGATTGCTGTATGATGTCAGCTTAAAATGTAGAGACACGGATTTGGCTTGCTCAAAGGATATGAATCCTGTTATGCGCACGGAACCTGCCGGTTGAAGTAATTTAATAGCATACAACAGATGGGATACATATGATGGTAAGCTATAGCTAACGTGCGCGAGCAATTCCAGTCATTGGCAAGAGCTAGATAGACCAGGTACAGCAGTACAATCGAGCTTTGTACAAGATAATCTGGACAGTCTTCTTGCCAGTGCCTCTGTCAACAAACGAAAGGCAGATCTTCTTCCCGCAGAAATCCATTAGTACATATATCTTAGTTACTGTGTCAGTGAATTGCATGCAATGGAACATTAGCTTCAGCAATAGACAAGATCATACAGCAATGCGAACTATGACGTATTAACTTACCGTGTTACTGCTACAGCTCAAGCTGCTGATTATCGGTTTAAATTCGAACGTGGGAAGACAGCGAATTAAGCTGTCAGGTAAAAACTAGTCTGGCTTGCTAGACCGTCCCTTCTCTTCCGCGCCTACCGGGCGCTTACGGGACGGTCTAGCGGGCCAGACTAGGTAAAAACGGAAGTCAATGGGAACGATAATTAGAAAATGGCGATCGTCCGCGAAGATAAAAGCGGAAATGGAAGGATACTCTCTTCCAGTTAACCGCAAGACGGGCGCCGTCAACCCCGCTATAACCTCACCCCGGGGCTCCCAGCAGCCACAGGGAGTTTGACTATGACGGAGCAAGAAACGCGCGCGCACAGTGAAACGAACACACAGACACTTTCGGCTTTGTATATTAGACTAGCAGAGTGGCTCGCCTTCGGCGAGCTACGACGCCCGACGCCTGTCCCCCGATGCCCTCAGCAACCACGTTACTGCTACAGCTAGAATGATGATTGTCGGTTTAAATTCGAAAGTGGGACGACAGCCAATCGAGTCCGGTAAAAACCAAAAGTCAACGGGAACGATATTTTGAAAGGGCGCTAGTTCGCGAAGGACATAGCGGAAATACACTGATAACTCTCTGCAAACCGCAAGACGGGCGACGTCAACCCCGCTATAACCTGACCCTCGGCACCCCCCGACTCCCCCCCCCCCCCCTCCCTCCCCCCAGCAACTACAGCGAGTTTGACGGCGATGGAGCAAGATACGCGTGCACGTATCCCAGACACACACACACACGCACACACACACACACACACACACACAACACACATACACACACACACACACACATACACACACACACACACACACACACACACACACACACACACACACACACACACACACACACACACACACACACACAACACACATACACACACACACACATACACACACACACACACACACACACACACACACACACACACACACACACACACACACACACACACACACACACACACACACTTTCGGCTTTATTTTGTTTTATATATTAGATACATAATTATATGGCACACATGTGCACTGCCTTAGAAAAGTAAAAAAAGTACAGTGAAACATATTGGCATGCAGTTAGTAGCTAATAGATCAAGCATAGTCGTGAACAAATGAGTGTTCCAAGGGGTTTGATGAACAAAGGATACACTCCTACACTCCAACCATAAAGGGAATAAATGCTAACAGCTAATGCATACATGTATGCAGCTAACTACAACTTTACCTTTTGCTGCATCTCCCAGCCAAAAAAGCTCAGCATAGGAAGGATACCTTTAACCCATGTGTATTATTACACAATGAGTTGGCGGAAGGTCAGGGTATGCAGCAATAATTGTTTTATGGGTTGTGAGTACCACTCAACAACCCCACCTAATGATATTGTGGTACAGTTCCATATATGAGACCATTCAAAGCCTGATGTAACATGGTTACCTAGCTGCCAAGCCTATTCAAATTCAAGCATGGTTACCAAGCAACCATGCTTGTGACTAAAAGATAGTTTTGCAGAGCCTACTCTTCAAATGACCTGGATTTTCCATACAAATGTGCTTTGAAAATGTGGTATTAAATCACATGCTGCAACCCATTTTGGCCTGATCACATCGATAAAAACGATGGAGATGACCCCACAGAACTTGGCTGGGAGAGCAAGAGTGGGGAACCCAAGGCATGTAGTCAGTAAGGAATAGGCACCATGCATGCCAAGGGAGCAGCATACTGTCCACATTACTGCATACTATTAGAAACAAAATTAACAACCTGTGAAAAAAGGAGAAACTGAACAAGGAAGATAAGAAACATGATGCACTACTATCCACGGCAGCATGCAACTCATAGGAATGTACCTCTAACTATAAAGAGGATGGCAGTGTTAGCGACATTATACTAAGGTAGATTTAACCGAAGGTTAATAGCCTTGTGGTTAATAGACCGAAGGTTAATAGCGGAGTGCCTAAAGGCACTCGGCTCATTGGTGTCACATCCAGTGGGTATCAAGTGGACTGAGTTGAAACTTTCTTAGCTCTAACCGTTGTAAGAGTTATAGGTGCTTGACTCAAATGTCTGTCCCGCTAACATATTGTACTGTAGGCTCATTGTGAGTTACAATTCGGTCCTGTTTGAAGTCGACAGCTTGAGTAGTCGCTGAGAACCAGGAGGCTGTCCCAAATTTGGTAAGTTAGCTACTCTATGATACGTGAAGTGGCCAGCGTGCCTCAAGCTTACCTACTGCCACTTCAACACAGCTGAGAAGTCCTATGGAGGGGAGAGGGTGAATTCGAAGCCCGTGCAATTGATCATTGGACAGTGAAGGTAATAAAACATTGTTTTCTTAACTGCAATTATGTTAATGAGAAGTAGGAGACCCATCCTACATCTGAGAAAGAGTGAGTACGCGCTGTCTTCACTCACAAGCAGAAGTATGGCTCAGTAGCTGCCAGCAGATGCGCTACGTGCACTGGAGTTGACAATAAGACAGCGTGCGCGCACAACGGGGGCTTTTCATAGAGCTATGTGAATGCACTCACTTGCGAGGGTGGAAGCAGAAATGTGTACCTCTTGTTTCTTCACCCTATATAGGCTTTACCATACATATCATATCACTAGCATCACTTTGATGTCACTTGATGTGTCATGTGCAACTTAAAGTGTTTTTGAATATCAAGACTGGCTTACATTACCTTTGAAGTGACTCCTCTGTCCTTGTAACCTGTTGACCGCTTAGTAATGATTGAGTGCTTAAACTGTGTGTCTGTGCATTTATGAGCGTGCATTTGGATGTGTGTGCATGTGTGTGTGTGTGTGTGTGTGTGTGTGTGTGTGTGTGTGTGTGTGTGTGTGTGTGTGTGCGTGTGTGTGTGTGTGTGTGTGTGTGTGTGTGTGTGTGTGTGTTGTGTGTGTGTGTGTGTGTGTGTGTGTGTGTGTGTGAGCATGCAATGATGCATAACATAAACCTTGCATTGTGCACAAAAATCACAAGGTCTCCACCATTGTGTGCTAGGTAAGAAGGAATCTTTCAGTAAGCAGTTACGTATGCTCACAGCACCTGCGCAGACCTTGTGTAAGGTACATACAGTACACATGCCCATAATAGATAATTATAGTGGAACAGGTCTAAGATGGTCACTGTGTTAGGCAGCCGCCTCTTTATAATAATGGTCAGTTAGAACTGGCTCACAGGTGGCTCAGTTTCAGTGTATGTACACAGCTGTTTCCGCCTATAGACAAAGGGGTCACACATGATGTCACACTATACATAGTTTCATTACTGTGGTGTAACCAGTTCCCAGCCTACAATCCCACAATCATGTTGTGCAGGAAAGATTGTTAGTACAGGTACTAACACAGTAACACTCGGTGCATACCAGCTAGTTTCACTTCCCAAAAGCAATGAAATGAACAAATGCCACTCTTAAGTCATCACTTTCATGGCCTGTTTGAGTTCATGAATCATAACAAAGTTCTGAAACAGTATTTGAGAGAATTACCGCGGAATGACAAAATCTACAATTTGACTTCTGTAGCTATATTGTAATTGATATTTGTATCAGCCCCACAATACGCGTTTGTCGCTGCGAACTATTCGGATTTCCTTCAGTTCTCATCAGATGGCCTCCCTAAGATGTAGGATTAACAGCAGACGGCAAAAGAGTACAACAAGAAGGCTCACAAGTGCCGGAGAGTTCTTTTATTGGGCTTCCTGCATTGTCATTGGTTGCCAATGACGCGGACATCGTCAAGAAGAGAAAGGGGAGACGACTTTGATCGGACCACTCAGCACTCGAATACGTACTCGGGCAGTTTGCCCCTTCTAGCTTTGTGCTTTAAATCCCACAGACATCCTTCAATTGAGTGGCATCTAATCATACTTACTGTTACAACTGTTTTGGCAACATTAGAGAGATAAAAAAAATCCTATATCATGTGCCGCGTAACCTCTAACCACAGCTAGGCGTTTACAGGTCACCTTTTCATGTGATTAAAATTGTCCCCCAAGTGTAACCTGTAACATGTAAGAAGCCTTCGGTTACTTGGCTTATAAACTTTAAGATAACACTGGAGTATCTTTTGCAGATGACATGCAGAAGACAAGTTGCAAGTCCTCCTATGCAATAAAAGTGGAGACAGCAGTGACGAGGAGGACGTTTCATGTCTCTCTAAAATGCCTTGCACGCTTCCAAGGTCCCAGTTGAACGAAACTCCTTTCCTTCAAAAATCTTGTTGTCGTAACATCTGTCCAGTCTTGAAGCTTACTGCGACAGTAGGAGATTACTTCACGGGCAAGATCCAGGTTGTACTTCATTTCAAAATGTATGACGTTTTGACTGCGAAGGTCTTTGTCTGGTACAAAACTGCTGAAATTCCTTGCCTGAGGCAACCACAGTGAGTTTGATGCCAATGGTGCAAGAAGTGTGCATATAGTGGACACACAGACAGACAGACAGACAGGGTCAGCTTTATATATTTAATTTTTCGGTACAAATAATCTATTGTGGAACAATTTCTACCAATTTTGAACTACTCACCAAATTTGCTGAAATTAGTACCAGTTAGAATTAATAGCCTTAAGGTATTATATATTCAACGTTGTACCAGTGGCCCAGTGCATGGGTAACAAATGGAATGCGCTGAAAGTAGAATATTTCTTAGAGGAGTCATCGATCTCAGGGCCGTACGCAGACTTCTGAAAAGGGGGTTACATTCTGGCAAAAAATGGCTTAGAAAATTATTTCTTGCCAGTGAGGTCATAACAAAATGGAAGACGGTATGAAAAGGAATACTTGCCGGTTACGGAAATCGCTGAAAAAGAACGAGGAAGCTTCAAAAACACTATTTCTGGCCCTAAATAAGGACTTGAGCTACTACATAACGGTTATAGGGACTACATTTTATGCACCACAAATCCTGGAGGGGGGTTCGTCCGAACCCAACGAACCGCCCTTGCGTACGGCCCTGGATCTAACTGCTGTAAGAGTTATCATGTGAATGTCCATCTGAAACGGAGGTCGCAAGACTACTATTGTCTGTTTTGATCAGGCTGTCCAATTTCTAATGATAGTTATATTTAGGAACAGTAGAATAGTCGCTCGCTCTCTGCGACAATCAAACATAGCCCCAACTGTTATACGCATGCCAATTAGGCTAAACGAGAGTTAGAGGGTTAGGGTTAATTCAATAGCCGAGTAGTCGCCGCATGAGAACTAGGGGCTGTCCCAAATCTGCTAAGTTACTCTATGATACGTGAAGTGGCCAGCGTGACTCAAGCTTACCTACTGCCACTTGAAAGCTGCAGAGAAGTCCTGTGGAGGAGAAGGAGTGAAGCCGTCGAATGGACATTCGGACAGTGAGGGAAATATAGCGTTGTGTTTGCTCACCTGCAATGTAATTGAGGAGTAAGAGACCCATCCTACATCCGGGAGAGAGCGCCTTTACTCACCAGTAAAAAACGTACGGCTCAGTAGCTGCCAGTGGATGCGCTGCACGCACTTGAGTTCACAATAATGTTGCGCACGATGGAAGGCAATTTCATTATTTGTAGAGGATCGCGCTTGCGGGGGTGGAAGCGGAAATGTGTGCACGCCCTGTTACGTTAACAGATGCGGATACCATGGTATGCTTACGTTAACGCTGATTACCTACAGGCCCGCAGCCTTTGATGTTGGACCATTAATTCATACAGTCAAAATTTGCATACACTAAGTAATTATACAGGTTAGGTTGTTTCCAATTTTCCTATTTTAATATCTAGCAGCTTAATTTTGTCAGCCTCCTTTGTGTTTTTTGTGTCACACTATACTGGCTACACGGACTATACTGGCTACGGGGCTACACGGGGCTGTGACAGCATCTAGTGAATATTTAGACTATGGTGCAAGAAATTGCTGTAATCTGATTGGTCCAACAGAGGTGTTCTAAATCGCTTATACCACCTCTGATTCACTTGTACCACCTCAGTGACTTGGTGCAGACACAAGCAGTTTGGCACAAGCAGCATACTCACAATATTATAAGCATTCAGCTTTATGTTATGCAGTTACAGTCATGCTATATATAACATTTGGGTGTCGCTAAGGTCATCCAATTATATGTATCAGCAAATACAGTTCATACTGCATGGATGGTATCATCTCTATTTCTTCTCATGATTTGTGCACATCACCATGGTTTTGCATTTATCATACGTTACAACTGTTTTGATAACTTACATCATCTATCAATGAACTTCTAGCTAAGTAAATCACAATGCCTCTACCTTTGTGCTAGGTAAGAAGGAATCTTCAGTAAGCAGTTACAAATGCTCACAACACCTGCGCACAACTTGTGTAAGGTACGTACAGTATGCACACCCATAACAGATATAGTGGAACAAATCATGTCTAAGATGGTCACTGTGTTAGGCAACCACCTCTCAAAAACAGCCAGCCTCCCTGTTCCCAAATAGCCCAAAGCATTGCAATTAATGTACCTCTGTAGAGCAGCCACCTCTCTATAATAATGGTGAGTTAGAACTGGCTCACAGGTGGCTCAGTTTCAGTGTATGTACACAATACACAGCTGTTTATCCTACACAGAGGGCATGTTGTCACCTAGCCTACAATCCCACAATCATGTCGTGTAGGAAAGATTATTAGTACAGGTACTAATACAGTAACACTCGATGAATACCAGCTAGTTTCACTCCCCTAAGGCATTGAAATGAACAAATGCCACTCTTAAGTCATCACCTTCATGGCCTGTTTGAGTTTATGAGTCATAACGAGGTTTGAAAATGATATTTTAGAGAATTACTATGGAATGACTAAATCTACTTTCACTGGATACTTTGCCAAACCTACATACCCCAGGGAGACACCAGTAGCTACTGGTGTAGTTGGTAGGTTAGGCATGATATCCAGTGATTACCATTCAATCTATTTACCTCTGCAGTGGTAACTGCAAGCAATTGCCCCTCTCGACAATGCTTCAGTCGTGTGGACAGCAGCCTCCCTTTCCTTCTGCTGAAACCACAAGTGCTTATTAACTTGTGGTGTAAACAGAAACCGCCATGCGGGCACCATCCAATATCAACCATATGCATCAGTACACCACACTGAGCCCCAATCAGAGTGAAACAGCACTGTTAACAATATGGCATGACCGTCACACCACACAGTGCTCACACCAATGGTGTAATCAGTCACACTTTAAAGTGACCTTCACATTGTCACCAGTATCCACACTGTTAATTGTTCACATCATTTCTGATAGATTACGAGACTTTCAAGTAATTTATACACAAAGATGAGAGTATACTTGGAATCCTACAAGCTATCTAAGTACATATATAGCTACCCAGGATACAGCTTAGCCTGATGGTATGTTGTGTACAGTGGGAGGACCTCGTCAAACTGAGTGTGCAATTTAATGTACCATTAGGTACTTTGTGTCAGCCACAAACAATCCCACCAGGTGGGATGCTGTGTACCATATCTGTAGTGAAAGGTACCCTGAAGTGCTTAGTCTCTTGAATACTGTTCCAATGAATGGTATGTTGTGTACTGCATGGTTGGAGTGACCATCACACTGCAAATGGGTGTGCTCACAGTGGCAACCAATTCACACCAATTATGGGTGCAATCATCACTCCCTATTTAACATATGTTTGCATTTCCAGATTGAGTGTGTCAGGGCAGATTCCACGTAAACATTAAATGACCTCTTACACCAGCCTGCTTGTGTTTACCATGTGGCAGTTTGCGTGTTTGCATTGAGCAATGAGCGTTACGATATGATATCAGTTTTGTGGGCATTGCACAATGTTTGTGTTTCCAGATTGAGTGTGTCAGGGCTTTGTGATTTGGTATGCACTACACTGCACCTTTGCTGCAGTTTGAGCACTAACCCTAATTTGACACAATTGTGCGGTAAACTCCCGTGTTATGTGCTGTGACCTTTCATTTTACATGCATGATGCACCCGCATGAGAAGCACCTGCTCACGCACTTTTGACTCCACCCTCGAAATGGCCGACAAGTACATGCATGAATTGTGTATTGCACATACTGTGCACAGCACTGACATGCGGAGCATGCCATAGGGTCTGTCATGATCAGCCAAATGTGCTCATGCAATTTTCATGACCGTGGCCTTCATCGTTCTCGTGACGTAGCTCTCCGCAGATTCCACACAAATATTAAATGAGCCCTTACTCCACCACACTTAAGCTATTGAAATGATGGCATGTGTGAATGCAATGAGGGCTTCCATTTCGTGCATGCCACTTTTGTGGATGTTGTGCAACATTATAATTCTGCATTAGATTGCGGCAAGACTCAGTGACTGGCTAGGCTTTTGCAGTTCAGTGGAAACCCTAACTTAATTTGACGTGTTTATGCAATAAACGCTCATACTCAAGGCCATGCCCTTGTAATTGACATGCTGGATGCATGCACGAGGTGCACTTTTGACTCCACCCTCAACTGCATGCCCACTTACACGTAGACCTATATAAGTGTATTTATATAAAAGATTCACGTTACTGCCGTGCAAGTAATTAACCCTGTGCGACATGTACACAATTAAGTACCATGCAATTCCTAGAAACAAAATGGCTGCAATGCGTATGCCGCTATACACGTGAATGATATCACTCAGGGCATGACACAGACAATCAACAAGCAAATAAATGAATCAACAATTACACTACATGAATACATGACATTAATGAAAACATACAGGCTCAAGTACATCAAGATGTTCTACACTACCCATAAGTTTGGAAAGTACAGAGTTTGCTTCTTGAGGAGCTACTGATGAGTCTTCAACGACAGGTGCTACTGTTGAAGATTCACCTGTCACTTCTCCAGCATGCTTATAGTGCTCCCTGCAAAATGATCTCCACAGTTTCACAACTTCAGGGTACTTCGTAAGAAACTTTCTTGCTTGCCCATCGGTGCCATTTGAGAGCACAGAATGCCTTTTGGGATTTTCTTTGAAGCCTAATATAACAAAATCGTAGCCAGCCTGCTTCAAGCGATCAGCCTGCATGAAAGAAAATATATAAATAAAGCAACAACATGTAAAATATGGGACCATAAACATCAATCCACCAGTATACACACTATCGCAGAGCACCAAACACATTTATGACGCACATCAGCAGGTTGTCACACACAACACTACACATACATGTATACACATTAAAATGCACGTGTACAAACATAAACAGTACGTGACACAAAGAATTTGCCATTCTACAGGCGCACCAAGCCTGTAATCCAACCTGTATTATCACTCATTTCTCACGTTACTCCCATATGTGCACCGTTCGTACACACATGTACATAGTAGGTAAACTTTAGTTTACAAATGTACATAAGCTCACCTATTTGTTCCTATGTGACTGTCGCAGACAACCATTCATTCATTTTATCCTTATACTTCCAAAAGAAGGGCGCCCAGGAATGGCTCAGAGAGAATTCTAGCACAGAGATTTTCACATCCCACTAGCATATTTATTGTACTCCCATAGAACGAGAATGATTCTCTGGCACAGACTGTACGAAAGCACAAATTCACATACTAAATCATTCACACAACTGTACACATACACACACACACACACACACACACACACACACACACACACACACACAACACACACACGCACACACGCACACACACACACACACACACACACACACACACACACACACACACACACACACACACACACACACACACACACACACACACAACACACACACGCACACGCACATGCACACGCACACACACACACACACACACATCTTGATTGTTGCGCACACACAAGTGCTTACAGTGCAAATACACACAAATACACATACAGCAGCGTACACATTCTTCTGAATGGTAGCCTCGGGATGAAGAAACGCTTGAGTCAGTAAGGGAGTCTATCATCATACCACATGGCAAACTAATGTCTAATAAACTAATTATTTTTATGGGGTGACTTAATAACTGGGTTCCACAGTCCCTTGTGATATATGTAGACCATGCTTCCATGGTCAGCCCATAAAAAATGAAAATTTCAAACAGAAGTGCATAAAATACAGTATACTATGTGACAATATGTTGCAATTCAGGTTCGTTTAATTTTATGGAAAGCTTTGCTTCATGATAAAAGTGGTTGTGGGACAAAACAGTTCGAGGAGGCTGTGGGACGATTAGGCATAGTCCAAAGGGATTGGCGCATGCCATACTGTTTGATAAGTGACAGAGGTATACAGCAGCAGCCCATCTGTCCAAATTCATCTCTCCCGTCCATGTCTAATCGTTATATTAAATGCTGAATGTCTCAATAATTTATTCACTGCAAAACTGTTCAAGAACCTTTGCATCCATTTCGTCATAACAGGGATGCCTTCTGTACTACGAATAAGAGCATTCCGTTTTTCCATCATTTTGTAAAACGAAAAATAATGTTATATTAACATATATTGTACAATGCTCTTACAAGGTTTATCGTGTACAACACAAGTACATGGAGCATTGTTTGCAATGATAACCTGCATTAAATTACCTTATGGTACATCCTCTGCAACAAATCACTCGTTGCCTTTGGAGGGATGCTGTAAGGGGCCACATAAAATCTGCTACGACCCACATCAAACTTTTCTCCACAACGGGCTCTTCTCACCACAATGCTTGCAAGACTTCTTTGGCGGCAGTTGAGGTTCTACGTAACAGAGAGAAAACATGTGCCGTTACACAAGACCCTAACATCCAGCTACATCACTACCAATTATATGCTAATGGACCTGCTAGTTTGTAGCTAGAGAGTAGTGAAGTGTGTGGATGTGGGGAGACAATACTGAGGAATAATCCATACAGTTAACACAAGCACCATGTAAAGAATGAAAGTTATATGAAGTACAGATAAGCACATAAAATAAACATACAGTACATTCTATAAAAAAGCTAATGTTCCACGGGTGTGCATACGCCATACCCATTTTACATCCATACGATTCTAAAATGCGCCCATATGTACTGCACACCTGACCCGTACCAGATGAAGACCGTCCTACCCCAAAAGCGTATGCTGATTAATGAAGGTGTAAATCGTTAGAAATCTTTGTCGATTAACCTGCAGAGGTGTTAGCTACCCACTTTAGTTCTCTGGCTTCTATTCTGAGTGGTGTTAGCTTTCGTCTATCTCCAGTTCTTCACTGCGCGTCAGTGTGTCGACAGAGCATAATTTGGACAGGGGCACGACGCTCACACAGCTCTCAGTGGCTCTAGTTGACTTGTCGCTATTCTTGCCTCAATTTTTATTCGGCAGGGTGACGTCAGCATAAAAACTGGAGGCAGGGCTCCGTGCTGCGGCTACCCCAGTAGATGAGCGCATGGTCATCTGGTGGCTTCAGCGTAGCTTTCAATGCAGGCTGTAGACTCATTCTTCAGCTTTGAAGACGATATACTGATGCTGACAATAGCTCTTGTTAGCTCTTACCCCATCAAGGAAAAACCTCCATCTGCCACATAGCTGGGTAATCACTTTTGTGAAAAGGCGAATGCAGTTAGCACTTGTTTGCTCTTTGTTTGAGGCCCATACGTATCGCTTTGTTTGTCCATACATGTCCTGTACTGATGCCGCACCATACCCGTAGCAAAATTGAAAACGTCTGTACACATTACTGTATCCTAACTGTACGTACTTATGTACTACGCCAGTGCACCATCAACTTTAGCAGGATGCAAGGTCGTAAGAAGGGGGGCAGCCAGGTCGGCCATGGCCACCCCACTTTTTGGCCTGCTTCAACTATTTTTATAGCAAGTAAATGCAAGCATTTGTTGATGACTATTACAGATGTTCATGATACTATATACAATACACACTAAACTGATATCCGGCGCTAAGTGATGAGTACGGTGGCAGAAATAGCTTGATTCCAGTAGCTCTGATGCTGGTCACTATATAATATCCATTGCCGTTGATCCCTTTCCACCATGTTTTCTTTGCGCAACAACTCACTATTGCCCCAGTTCTGCAAAATAGTTGCCTCTACGCAATGAAACTCTTCTCCAGCAGCTGCTGCAAAAGTTTACTTGCGACGGCAGCCAAATCAAATCAATGACATTTACACCAGAAGTATGAAATGAAGAAATCACAATCTGATTCAGCATAGCTGCCATTCTACATATGTCTTCATCAGGACTGCACATTAGCAGAGCTACTATACGTCATGGTATGATAGAATGACTATCTACTATACAGTACATGTTGGACCAGTGGTTCAGACCAGATTTTGCAATTGGCAATCAGTAAAAATCAAGCTAGTGATATGAGCAATAACAGGTCTAGATGTGAGGGGTTTTTCAGTGCCCCAGACTGCAGTTTCGGATGTATGTCATATACGGAATTAATCTCAAATCAGATCACCGCATTCTTCATCATTTTAATCATGGCTGTTTGTACACAAGGTAGAAGTCCTGTAGGACCCAGCAGGCTCAATCATCCATTAACAATTTACGTAAGTGAGAGTAACATTGGAAAAATGACTTGCAAACTTCCTAAACAATAAGTTGTCAAAGCAAATTATTACTTCTTTCATGTGCTCTGATGTTCAGTAGCTTTTTATACTGTCTACTGATAATCTAGTTTGGGTACAGAAACATCAGTACGGACAATGTCAGAAATGACCACTAGCTAGCCTATCTCCAAGAGTGAATGTAGCAAAAGATAGGGTAGGTTAGGTAATCTTATTTGGGTTGGTAAAGCCAATAGCCAAAGGCTACCCTAAAGGCATCCAACAAGACGCAGTCTGAAATGTTCAAAGTGACTTGGCAACTTGGATAGTGACCCAAATCCTGACCCTATCCTTTAGATTATTAACTCACCATTCAGATCACGCTGGGGACCTTGGGGCTGAGCACTATTCAGCCCTCCATTCACACCTCGCTCGACGCTTTGACCGGCCATTGTTACACAATAATACTGCTAGTACAGTGCTAGCATAATAAGATAGCGCGTAATATGTTGTGTGTGCACACAATAGCGCTCAGACCAACATATGCTTATATGCCCAATTTTAGGAGTGATACTGGGTTGGAAATCCTGTTACAGCTGCAAAAGAGTACAGCAAGAGGCTCACAAGTGCCGGAAAGTTCTTTTATCGGGCTTCCCACATCGTCGTCGGTGGCCAATGATGCGGACATCGTCAAGAAGAGAAAGGGGAGACGACTTTGATTTTACCACTCAACACTCCTTCAGTTTTTCAGCACTCCTTCAGATTTCTTTCAGTTCTCATCGCGGATGGCCTCCGTAAGGCGTATGTAGGATCAGCAGCAGACGGCGAAAGAGTACAGCAAGAAGGCTCACAAGTGGCAGAGTGTTCTTTCATCGTCGTCGCTTGCCAATGACGCGGACATCGTCAAGAAGAGAAAGGGGGTACGACTTTGATTGGACCACTCAACACTCGAGTACGTACTCGGGCACTTCGCCCCCTCCAGCTTCGTGCTTTAAATCCCGCAGACACTGCTTGGGCGGCATCTAATCATACTTACGGTTACAACTGTTTTGGCAACATTATCTATCGATCAACGTCTAAGTAGAGAGGAGCATGTCACACAGCTAAGTGTCCCCTGCCGAAAACGGTCCCCCGCGGACTGTTTTCGACGAGAGGCGCTTGCCCTAACCGGTGTCACCGTTTACTCCATCTTGTATCCTCCCGGTTAAAATAAACTAGGATACTTTATCCCCCGACTTCGAATTTCTGAGTATTTCTTAACTCTTTTTGGTGTGTTTCACCTCGAGGGGTTGTTTTGACATCCATCAACCCTTCTTTGACAAGCAGTTGCTAAGATTCGGATCGTTTCATGCTCCTCAAATGCTAACGCTGTAGCGTCGATGTACCTGCACATCGATGTCCATGCACCAGTTTGCAAAACTGCACGCCATGCTGCTACTCAAACACTTCTGCTCGTTGTAGTAGTGCCCTCTTGACATCCTTTGAGTCTCAGAGCAAACTTCAATGAAAAGTGTTTTATCATGGTGTTGAGTTACTGTTGCTTGTTTTTTTTTGCTTTTGCTGACCATTCCTAAATTCATTATAATTCTAAAGGGATTTTTATACACTAGTTTCCTCCTGCAGTGGTATAACTGCAAGCAATTTCTTCTCTCTACAATGTTTCAGTCGCGATGACAGCAGCCTTCCCTTTCTCTGCTGAAACCACAAGTGTTTAACTTGTGGTGGAAACAGAAGCAGCCAAGCAGCCATCCAATATCAACCTTCAGTACGCCACTCTGAGCCCCATAATGCACTCTTCCATAATTGCATGAGGCTTCCTCCATATCCACTTAATCTTGACAATTAAACTTGCTCCATCTACCGTCTCTAACTGATTGCTGCTTTCATCTTCCTCCTGAATGCACTCTGTGGGTACAGCAATAAGGTCCCACATGATTATACAGACCATCTTCATACTGGGACAAGTTGGGAACTAAAACTATAGAAGTACATATATAAACCAGTGGTTTGTATGCATGTGCAAGGACAATCCTATTCATGACACTGCATATACTGTTACCTAAGTGGAACCAAATGGATCTGCTAGTGTGCCATTGCCTATTACCATGGACACACCTGATCAATGTTGTACTGTTGGTCAGCATCTGATAGGTGGATACAGGTATATTAATTCAAATTCCCTTTTGATTCATTCACCAGGAGGTCCCAGTCCTCAAGAGTGTTGCATGCTGTTGGAACTATGAGATGTAATGGCTCTTTTCCTTTGTTGGAAAAGTGGAAGTCATGCATCTCCAAATTCCCTTTCTGTGAGCATTCCTAGGTCTGAGACTGGAGGCTCTGACAATTGGATGTGCATGTGTATAGCTCTGACCAACTGATGGTAACCTTCGTTGCATCCAGCCATATAATGACTTCCAATGCTTTCATTCTCTTCTAATGGTATCAAATGAATGGGAAATGCACAGTCCGTCTATGCCCATTTATGGAAAAATCAGTGACAACACTGTACACACAGTAACAATTCTAGTGGCCATGAGCATAATACATACATTGTGCCCAGACCAAATCTGCACAACTGTGACCCTGCTTGAAACTCCCTTGTGAAGCACCAGTGAAGATGTTTACTTTTTTTCATTCGCATGTAATCTTCTCACTTAAATATAATACATATAATTCATTGATATGTTAAAACAGGTCACACATTGAAATCACAATTATCATCCTCTGGCCAAGGACTACTAAGTAGAAGCACACACTTAACAGCTATGATACAAAATTACAGTATGCATATATTGGAAATCTTGCTACATCTGTATGTAAAATACAGTCTTGACATGTAATGCATGGTGTTGATTGACAGTTAGCATATAAAATATAGTGCATTCTATGTCACGCCCAGGATATAGAATATACGTAGGTGCAGTTGCAATGGAATAGTGCCAGAGCCCTTCAGTCTCCTTGTTCTGGACTATGAATATAGCAATCTCCAGAGATATTTAAAGCCCAACAAAGAGGAGTTGTCATGGATTCGAAGCTCATGGTTTCAACAATGGACTCAGTGCCAATGTCCACTTTGACGAGTTCCTCATTGTTGGACTGTCCATCTTGGTCCAATCTGTGGACTAACTCAATCTCCACTGGTGGCAAATAGGGGGATGTGGCCTCGGCAGAGATATTCTCAATCACAGAAGATTGCTCAACACAAGGGGAGGCAATGTCTGTCAGTCTTCCAGTAGGACTAGAGAAAGAGTATAGATTAACATTTTCAGCAGTTGTGTTGTGTGTCAGAGTGTCAGTGCTTTTGCCAGCCTTCCTCAGTGTGCCAAGTTTCAAAGTTCCTCCCAAGGATGTGATGGCAGAAGTCATTGTTCCAAAGCGAGACTTGCTGGGACTGTTGAAACTAGATCTAGACACACCATGAGTAGGTATGAATGGTACAATAAGGCAAATGAATATATACACATGGCAGCTGTAATTTGTATAGAGGAAGGGAAAACAATGCACATTTAGTATACTGCACATAATATTATAGTCAGTGTGGTGCAGCATTCTATGAAAATTCCTTGCAATTTTGGATGGATTTAGTTCTGGTATTATGAAGCCAAGGAGAACACCACAATGAAAGCTGGAACAACTGTAGGAGGTAGGATTGCACATGAAGGCAATACAGTACAAAGATAACGCAAGTTATTGTGCTACTCTCCTTCTCCTCATGCACCTACCTACCCCAGCATATTGCCATGGCTATCTTGACATAGCTGGAGATATCTGGTTTGAACACAGTCACCAACTTCCTGTGTAACTGAATGGCTTCTGCTGCCATCCGGAAGAACACAGCCAGGAAGAAGTAGTGCATGATAGCAGAGACTACTCCACAGAGCACAGGTACATCAGTTGAGACAGTGCTGATGATGAAGGTGACATACAGCCCCAACAGAGCAAAGCAGAGGTTGAGCAGCAGCTTTACATGGACAGCCCGTCTCAGGCGCCTGAATGAAGTATACATGAATATGAAGGTAGAGATGATGGCCAACACTTTTCATGTACACTTAAGCAGATATCATTGATTCACATAGTCATTTTGACATGCTATTATTAGGTCTCTCTCTGTTCATTGTTTCGGTATACAGTGTCTGAGATTCACATACCATGCATACTGTGGACAGATTCTGCATCCATATGAATATGGCAGTATACAGAAAGAAACAATTAGCTTAAAACAATTTTAGGAGATCAGGTAGTGTCACTTTGCTTAAACGAAAGTGCACTGTAACAAAAAATAAAAGGTTTTGAACTTTCATACATACTGCGTGTGGGCTGTCATGAACAAGTGACGGGAGGATTGGGCTATTGCAGTGTGTTGGATGGATGATTTATAGAGTGAAGGCCATGACATAGGCTAGAAGCTTTGCCATTACATGGTGCATATGCCTGGGCCACGTGGTCAGTACAATTTATAGCCATCTGCTCCAAATGCTTTCAATGCTAATACTGCCTTTAAGTTAGAAAAGTTACAATGCAGAAATATTGCCATGCAGTCTCCTTACTAGCTGAGAAAGACCTTCATGTTCAAAGCACCCTACACAAGAATCTGTTGCATTGCTATGTGTCTACTCACCAAGCACCCATATCAGTTCACTGATTGCCACAATTTACACCATTGCATGCTTGTACAGTAGGAATCTACTTAGTACCAGAAACTCTCACCCAAGTAGCAGCAGAGACCGAACCGAGCACTGCACTGTAGTGCAATTGCTATACACTACCGAGAACAGATTCTTTGAGCATTCGTGGAATACAGACAATAGAGGACTTGAACAGCTAAAAGAGCCCCAAAGATTTCAGACATTTTGTTCCCCATAAATATGCTCTTTCACCAAATTAACATTAACCATTTCTTGCGTAGATTATCAGTAACTATAAACCCTTGAATGGTAATCACTGGATAGTACACCAAACTTACCAACTACATCAGTATTAGTGTCTTAGTTGGTAAGGGGAGCACGAAGCCCCACTGAGTTGGAAGCCAGTGATCGCCCCCCCCCCCCCCCCCCCCCCGTCATCCAATAAAGATGGAAGAGCTACAGACAGCTGTTTCGCCCTGATTGGGGCTCATCAGTGTGGTGTACTGGTGGTTGATGGTTGGATGACTGGCTGCTTCTGTATCACTTGTGGCTTGAACAGAAACAAGCAAGTGAGGCTACAGTCATCGCATCTGAAGTGTTGTTTAAAGGGATGAATGCTTGCAGTTAGCCACTGCAGAGGCAATAGAATGAATGGCAATCACTGGATATCAGAGCCTCAAAGAGTTGAACAATTTGCTGCCTACAATTATGTTCTTTCACCAAATTAAACACAATAAATTACACCTTGTAATGGGAAAGAATTAACATTAATAAAATCTTATTGTTCACAGAATGCACATCTCTCCTGCAACCAAGTTGTCATGTAATGTAGTCTCCATATAATTACTTCCTGCTTCCATCACCACAGGGTGTGCCCACATACATACTACGGTAACCACATATGTACTTATGCATAGACATTTGCACAGAAGAATGGCTTCATACCCAAGCAATTAGTTGCATATATTATATGCTCTAGCAACACAGTACTACTCACTTCTCTCCAAGGTATGTGATGACTGTAATGACGAGGCCAATGATGGAGAGTACAGTGCCAATGTAAGACACTCCTTCAAGGGCAGTATTAGCTGGAGTAGACACTTTTGGTGGGTCAGGGGTGCATGATGTACTATACAAGTGGAATGGAGATATACTCTGAAACAAGGGGAATATGTTACATGATACACTATTCGCCTACATTAAACAACGTAGCAATGAGCATTGTCTTCTATATTAATCCTATTAATAGTATTATTTTGTATTATTGTAAACTGTTGGTCACTCATCTGGTCCAGCAGAATGACAAAATGTGTGAGATGATCACAGCCACACTCCACTTTCACTGCCATTTCCTTGAGCACTCTGCGGTGCTACTCTCCCATGCACCAAAGCCAGCTGTATTTAATGGATATGAGTACACTTACACATATTGTTGACAGATAGGAGTGTATTATATGCTCTCAATTTGTGTAATAGACATGTTTCAAGCAGTCAGATATATACATGTGTGTGCAATGCCATATGTCATGTACATGTGTGTACAGTCACATGTTATGTACACACTGCCATAAACAGGGTGACTGAAAATTCCACTTCATGGATGTGAGTTGTTCATCATCAGCAGTGAAAATCCAAAATTGCCAACTTGTGTTGCTTCCTTCCTCTCTAGCAAGCTGAATGTGAGAAGAGACCACAAGCAGTGCTAGAACACACAGTCTGCAATACTGTAATTCTCATGGTCTCATTTGTAACAGCTTACCATTGTTTTAGTGAATCGTGGCCGCACTACATTGCTGTTTGGAGGTTGGACAACCTCCTTCACTTTTCCACAGCAAAGATCAATTAACTACAATGCCTTCAACAATCTCTCTGGTACGGCTGTTCAATGCCATACTAGCTGACTCAGAAGTGTGGCATTAACTCAGAACAGTGGCCAACTGGGCTGGGTTATCAATCTAAAGTGCATGTGGCAGCATATGAAAGAACAGACCACGAAAGTGGATTTACCAGAATGTGGTATAATGCACATGAGAGGTCCATAGCCTACTAATATCTCACTATTAAGCTCATATCCACAACCTGTCACTCCACTGAATCAACCAACCTCAGCTAATGCACAAAGCATTCTCCTCATCTCATTGAACTGGCAGCTGTCACACTGCACCAGTTTCATATGTCCCACCACACCCCCGAGTGCCTCTCAGCTGCCAAATCAGTTCATCATCTAACCCACA
This sequence comes from Ianthella basta, assembly GCA_964019415.1. Classification (NCBI taxonomy): domain Eukaryota; kingdom Metazoa; phylum Porifera; class Demospongiae; order Verongiida; family Ianthellidae; genus Ianthella; species Ianthella basta. The sequence continues at coordinate 2,143,729 of OZ025875.1, read as the reverse complement.
CTGGCACTGGACTGAGGCTACCTGGCCTATCTCAGTCTGAGGCCAAGTCACTGGACCAACATTACCACAGGGTGAGTCAGGCAGTTCAGGACAGCCATCTTGGTAAAGAGGAGGAGTGAATGAGGTATGAGTACTGCATGATTACCACAACGCATTCACAGTATGACCAATAACAATAACAATAACAATGGGACCAATGATGTGTATTTGTATGATCGAATGTGCTGTTACGTATGTGACCAATGACCAATGTCGCCACATCCAATGGTGTAGGCACACACTTGGACTGAAGAAGCGAGTGTGGGTGTCGTACATAATTATATACGTGACCAATAATGTGTGTGTGAATGGGTAAAGTTGGTGCAATATAGCTGGAACTATATTATACTGGAGATTTGCCATAGCAGGTGTTCCAAGTATAGCAGTGAACAAAGTGAGCACTGACATATGTACGTACTTGGTCACAATAATACACTAATTATTTACAATTGCTTTATATAGGAATTTTTATCAATGATCAGAAGCCAAACTTTGCTGAGCAGCTTCTTACTAGCCCTTACACTGCAGCAAGGGTGGCTTTGACCCAGCAGACCCCTCGCACTAAGCCCAATCCTGTTCTGCCACCACTGTGTTCCAGTCACTGATGTATTCAGTTGATAGTTCACACATTTGAGTCACCAATCATTTGGCATCCTATGGCCAAGGACTACAAACTACAGGCACACACCTTAAGGCTATACAGAAATCACTGTATGTGTAGTTTATACTGAAATACTCACTACATGACAATACAGCCTAGATATATGTGTAGCATGGCGCTGTTTAGCATAGTGCATTTTGTGTCACACTGAGGATATACAGTATAGGTGCAGTTACAATGGAATAGTGTCAGAGTCCTTCAGTCTCCTTGTTCTGGACTATGTAGCAATCTCCATCTGTGCCAGTTGGAGCTGGGTCTTGCTGAGCAGAGAGAGCACTAAAGCCCAACAAAGAGGAGCTGTCATGGAAGCTCATGGTTTCAACAATGGACTCAGTGTCAATGTCCACTTTTACTGGTTCCTCGTTGTTGGATGGTCCGTCAGGGTCCAATCTACGGACCAACGTTAACTCAACCTCCACTGGTGGCAAATCGGGGGATGCGGCCCCGGCAGAGATATTCTCCATCACAGAAGATTGCTCAGCAAAAGGGGAGGCAATGTCTGTCAGTCTTCCAGTGGGACTGGAGAAAAGGTATAGATTAGCTTTTTCAGCAGTTGCGTTGCGTGTCAGAGTGTCAGTGCTTTTGCCAGCCTTCCTTGATGCGCTACGTTTCAAAGTTCCCCACAAGGACGTGATGGCAGAAGTCATTGTTCCAGAGCGAAACTTGCTGGGACTGTTGATACTAGATCTAGACACACCATGAGTAGCCCTCTTGCACTGGCAGAGAAGCCACCTCTTCCAAAATTTGCGTGCTTCTTGAGACCTCACAACATAGAGTATGAATAGGTATACACCCAGGAAGGCAGTAGTCAGGGTGAAGACCCACTCAGCAGGGTAGCGCACTGCATCAGGAAGATCACTGGTGACTAGCAGACCAATAGCCCAGCCCATTCCAAAGAGAAGGGACAGTCCCAGGGCAATCATGAAGTTCTCCTTCAGTTTGTGAAGGTTCCCATTGTTGCTGGTCTCCTTCCTAACGTTGGGCCTACACAGCAGACTGGCAAAAATGAGGATGAATATGACCCAATTCATGATGTAGATGACACCAAATGGTATGAGCAGACCAATATAGAAGGAGTATCCATACACACGGCAGCTGCAATATGTAGAAAGAGAAAACACCAACTTTAAGTACACTGAACACAGGCATTACTGTGCAGTATTCTGTCAAGCTCCTTACAATCTTGAATGAATGTAGTTATGGTAGTATGGAGCCAAGGAGAACACCACAATGAAAGCTGGAACCACTGTAGGAGGTAGGATTGCACATGAAGGCAATACGGTACAAAGAAAATGCTAGTTATTGTGTTACTCTCCTTCTCCACATGCACCAACCTACCCCAACATATTGCCATGGCAATGGTGACATAGCTGGTGATGTCTGGTTTGAACACAGTCACCAACTTCCTGTGCAAGTGAATGGCTTCTGCTGTCATCCAGAAGAACACAGCCAGGAAGAAGTAGTGCATGAGAGCAGAGACCACTCCACAGAGCACAGGTACACCAGTTGAGACAGTACTAATGATGAAGGTGACATACAGCCCCAACAGAGCAAAACAGAGGTTGAGTAACAGCTTTACATGGACAACCTCTTTCAAGCTCCTGATTGTGAATGGAGCAAACAAGTATGAAGGTAGAGATGATATCAAACAGCTTTCTTGCACAATATTACAAATAACATCCATGCACATTTTTAATCTATTAGGCTCACATCTATAGCTATGCAGAAGATACCAGAAACAATTGGAACAACTAGCATAAACAATACATAAATAAATAAATACCATTTTGCCAGCCATTCAAATGAATGTATACAATAACTGAAATCTTATCAATTCCAAATGAATTTAACTAGCTACAGGACCACTGGAATGGTGGGGAACACATACAACTTGCTCAAAACTGCTGTTGTGTGAGCTGTCTTGAAGAAGAAACAGGAGATACTCTGAATTTTGGCTATTACACTGTGTTGGATGGATGACAGATATAGAAGTGTAGTCCATGAAATAGGCTAGAAAGCTTAGTTAGCTCGATACCCTAGCAATATTGTCGTATGTCTGTTTGGACGTGAGTATGTAGCTAGCCTTGGCCAAAGATAGCTTGCATTCTTTTTGAAGGAAAGTCACAGTTGTGCATTTCCCCACCATTTTTACTTACTGCACAGTTATGCATATTACGTTTATAGATACTGTTTCTGCAGTCTTTTCGGTAGGCTACTGCAGAACCTAGGAGCTACACCACACCTTGAGCTCCAGGATTACAGAACTATGGTCCAACATTTGCACCAATGTTCTATGGTTGAAGGTTAGTAGCTATCTAGCTACAACTGAGCTAGCTGGCTAGCTACACACTGTATAAAGTACAAAAACTAGAAATAATAAATAATTCTACAATAATAGTAAGGACATAGGATGGCATAAAATCACAGAAATGAGTAAATGCTGCTGCACTGTGAAGCACTAACAATGGTCCCTACATTCAAGGATGGTGATGCATTCCTGCATGTAAGGACCATTGCTAATGCATCACTGTGTAGCAGCATTTAGTAATACTTGTTTATGTCATTTTTATGCCATCCCTACATCCCTACTATTATTACAGAAAAATTTCATTGCTTCTAGTTTCTTTACTTTTTATAGTGTGTTATATTATGTGACAGTCAATCAACTTTCAGCAAATGATCACAGTACACTGCATTCAAATAAGGTTCATCTGTTACATTTTAGGCGAGAATGAAGGTGGGGGAAAAGCATTCGGAGTGGTTTGAAGTGGAACAAGGGGTAAGGCAGGGATGTACTCTCTCACCATGGCTTTTTAATGTATTTTTGGATGTTATTGTAAAGGAAGCAAGAGGAGGCTTCAAGGAAGGTGTGAGATTGGGAGAGGAGAATGTTGATGTTTTGCTTTTTGCGGATGACATGGTGTTGGTGGCAGACAGTGAAGAGTCCCTACGAGTGAATATAACAACATTGGATGAGACATTGAGAAAGTGGGAAATGAAAATGAATTGGGAGAAGACGGAGGTAATGAAGGTGGGGAAGGAGAGGGGACATTGCTGTGTGGAAGTTGGGGACAGGAAGTTGGAGTCAGTGGAAGTAGTGAAGTATTTGGGAGTGATGATAAGTGGAGATGGGAGAATGGAAGAGGAAATTAGGAGTAGAATTGGGAAGGCGGCAAGAGTGATAGGGGTGTTGAATGAACCGGTGTGGAAGAGGAAGGAGTTGAGTAGGAGGACAAAGTTGAGAGTATATAATGCCATCGTAGTACCCACACTGATGTATGGAAGTGAAACGTGGGTACTAAACAAACAGCAAGAGTCGGCAGTCCAGGCAACAGAAATGCGTGTGTTAAGGCGAATTGTAGAGAAGAGAAGGGTTGACAGGGTGAGAAATGTGGAGATTAAGGAGGAGTTACAACAAGAAGGGGTGCTAGAGAAAGTGAAAAAGAGCCAAAGGAGATGGAGAGAAGCATTGGAAGAGATGGGTCCAGACAGGCTAGTAAAGAGAGTATACCAAGCTGAAATGGAAGGAAGAAGAGGAAGAGGGCGGCCAAGGAAAAAATGGAATGATAATTTTAGGCAATGACATGTTTATGATATTATAAGTATGAGACTATTATGTAAGAACAACCTCCTGCATAGGAGATACTGTTCAGTGACTGATTGATTGATTGATTGATTGATTGATTGTTACAATTTATCGTGAGGTGTGAGCAGGTGCAGGAAATAGTAACGTAGAACTCATTGACTTGGTATAAAAACAACTTCTAGAAAAATAAACCTGACCATTTGTGGTAATTAAAAGTTGCTGGGTTAGTGCGGAAGACTTAGGTGCTAGCTCACACCTTGTGCTCCAGGATTATAAAGAAATAAGGTATAATACTTGCAGCAATGCGCTATGGCTGAGACTAAGTGTGTTGCTTCAGCTTCGAACACTGCCCAATATAATAAGCACACAGATAGACTAACTGTATTTTATTACGAAATTTCACAAGAATATATTTTGGGGGCGCCGAAGGCGCCCTTATATTGTTTTCACTTTTAGGTATCGGGATGGCTTCATGTTCGTAATGGACTCTGTATATCAGCATGTATGTATGCAGGGGGGTCGGTCAAGGTCACGTGTGTCCGCAAAATGGCCGACGTGGCTGCTCTTTACTGTGTATTTTACCTATACTAGCTAAGAGCAGAGATTTTTCGAGAAACACGTCGCATCGCTTGTTTCTTTGCTTCTGAGCACACAGTTGGACTAGGACTATCAGAAAATGGACCCTTCCCTGCCCTTCCCCAGCATCTAGGTAGGTTTTGCGAGCATTTTCCAACACCGGTGTATGACTCTGAGTGTTCGCTGATGCTGGCTACGAGGCAGATGGGGCCTAATCTGGAGTACTGAGCAAGTGCTCCTGTGGAAGTGACTCCTTAGAAGCTGGTAGCGAATCCTCGTTGATCACTTCAGGATTGCAAGACTGATAGGTTGACTGCTTCTGCAATGGGAGTGCAATCGGCAGCCACGTCCTTGCAATCGTCTTGGCTCTGTACACGATTTGTCACATTCGATAGCAGGGATGCTAGAAATGGCTTAAGCGAGCTAGCAATCCTCAAGAAACGCTGCAATAACTTGCAAAACTAAATCGTGAAAGCGGTCAGACAATTAAGCCCAATCCACCGTATGGCTCCTTGGCTACGTATGTACGGGTCATACCAGGGGCGCGAATGCAGTACAATGCCCTGCCATAGCTCAGGGTATGCACATTCGGTCTTGGAGCACAGTCTGCTAACATATGGAGACGCGATTGGAATGTCAGGAATGCAATTATTGTGGTGCTGGTATTGCGCAATCTCACTATCTTGTCCGACCCCCCTGGTATGTATGTACGTATGTATATTTCGGGCAATTCAAGATGGCGGCGCTCTAGGTCTACGCCTTACAAGGCTCACAATCATCTATGTTTGCATTTCGCCTTCTATTTATTAAACGAAAATAGTACATAGGTAGGTGTTTATACGGTAATGCTAATAAGAAGCTTGTTGAAAGACTCTCCTGTGAGATATAGCTCCAAATATCATGAAGACCGAGCGACGGCCATTTTAAAATGGCGGCGCTCTGAGACGAGTCGCTATCGACTTATTACATTTAAGCTTCCTATATTGCATAGTGCTTTTTAATTAGTTAATGCGGGCTTAGAACCATTTGTTCATTACATTATACCAACGCAGTGAGGGTTCTTGGATGAATTGGCTTGACTTTCAGCCGAAATTTATACCCTGGTATTGCGCATGACGAGAAACTAGCTAGCTACCCTCGTGGAGTTCGTTGAGACAGCGGAACAACGCAGCGCACTTCAGGAAATCATGGCACCGAAGTGCGCAAAGGTTAGTACTCCTAGAGGAATCGAAATTACACTATGGGCAGGTAACATGGGCTGAAATGTTACTCCATTTACAACAGACCTTGGTAGCTGACAGTCTGTGTCTACCCCTATCTCTCTCTCTCTCTCTCTCTCTCTCTCTCTCTCTCTCTCTCTCTCTCTCTCTCTCCCTCTGTGTGTGTGTGTGTGTGTGTGTGTGTGCATGCATGTGTTTGTGTGTGGCTGTTCTGGTGACTTGAAACTCTTACAAACCCAATAGTCTATTGCATCTTGATGTATATTTCAGGCCGTCAGCATTGCTGTATCCCAAACGTTCTGAACTACTGAACGTTCATGTGGAGATTGCTAGCAAGTAGTTCGAGTCAGGGGCGCCCCGGCACTCCACGAGTTTTTTAACTCGAAATACTTGTTGCAAATGCCACCAAAATTCGTAAAAATAAAATCCTGCGAAAATCAGAGCTTACACAGTATGCTGTCTCCTAATAATTACTTCCTGCTTTCATTACAACAGGAATAGCCACATATATATTTATGTTCTGGCATGAATAGGCCTTTGTACACAAGAATGAATGGCTTTCACATATACCAGCAACTGGTTGCATCTAGCAACACACTGAATAATTACTTCCTGCTTCCATCACCACAGGGTGTGCCCACATACGTATGTACTTATATGCACAGACATTTGCACAGAAAAATGGCTTCATACCACAGCAATTAGTTGCATATATTATATGCTCTAGTAACGCAGTGCATAAAAATAAATTCAATTCAGACAGAAGGAGGAACCCCCCCCCCCCCCCCCCCCCATAGCTGAGTAATCAAGAACTGGAACAATTTGCTGCGTTTGGAAATCACACTTTAGCATTGACAAATTTGTAATGACAGCTGTTAATGTTAACCATTACTTCTGCAGTTTATTGGCAACATATTAAGCATCAAATCTTAGTACCAATCATCACTTCCATTGCTTGGTATTAATCACTGAATGCAAAACTGCACTGCAGCAAGGTTGTCATTTAATACAGTCTCCAAAATTAATACTTACTTCCTGCTTTCAGTACCACTGGGGTCACCACATACGTACTTGTAAAGGCATTTGTACACATGTTAAGAATGGCTTTCACATAATTACACCAGCAATTGGTTACATCTAGCAATGCAGTACTCACTTCTCTCCAAGATAGGTGATGATAACAATGATGAGGCCAATGATGGAGAGTACAGTGCCAATGTAAGATACTCCTTCAAGGACAGTACTAGCTGGAGTAGACATTGTTGGTGAGTCAGGGTTGATGTCCTGCCGATGAGAAATGGAAAGGAAGGCCACTGTGAGGCAAGTGGAATACTTGCATAGTAACGGAAAGACGAACAGCCTGGTAATGGGAAAGTTGGTATATATAGACTGTACACACTGAGGATGGCACGCAAGAACAGCCCATTACACTATTCATGGCAAGAAGTGTACTGCTGGCATTTATTTCATGCAAGTTGTCAGTCACTCACTAGCAGAATGGCAAAGTGAGTGAGATGATCGCAGCCACACTCCACTTCCTCTGCAGTTTCATTGAGCACTCTGCAGTTACGGCTGTCCCATGCACCAGAACCACCTGCATTATAGGAAGATATATATGCACATTATAGTTGAGGAATCGGAATGCACTATACCTATACAGTTAATGCACACTGTCATAAACAGGCTGAGAGAGCAATTCCTATGCATGGAACTGAGTAGCTCACCATCAGCTGTAAAGTTCCAAAATTGACAGCTAGTGTTGTTTCCTTTCTTTCTAGCAAGCTGAATGTGAGAAGAGACCACAAGCAGTGCTAGAACACACAGTCTGCAGTATTGTAATTCTCATGTTCTCATTTGTAACAGCTTACCATTGTTTTAGTGAAGCGCGGCTGCACTACATTGCTGTTTGGAGTTGCAGCAATTGGAATTACTTTTCCACCTGATCGCAAAGATAAATCAACTACAATGCTTCCAACAATCTCTCTGGTCCGGTTGTCCATTGTCATACTTGCCCGTTCTTGAAACAGAGAATCACGTACAAACACTGATATTGATATAAGTCGTCTCGTTCCATTGTCACCTCTCAGAAGAGTCGATGCGAGAGAAATTGCAGCCGATGGCACTTCCGGCATATCTTCCATCTGCATGCTTGCTGCAGTCCTGTTCATTACTTGGCTCAACAAGGCTCCTAGATCAGGAGCAAAGAGTTTCTCGTCATCTAGATCTTCAGGAGGCTCCTCTACTCGAACACCAAAATCAGGAGCAGCAAACTCAAAAGTTTTTTCAGGAGCCACCTCAACAACATTCAGTACGTCATCCACAATCCGTAAGATTCTGTAAGTGCACCAAAATGACAATGAACAAGCAGTTACTCTCACTTTCAACTGGTCAAGCTATTTACCCTAGAGTATGCACAAACCTGTTTGATGAATCTGTCTCTTCCTGACTGGCTGCCAGCTGGTCAGGAGGCACTTGCTGAACATTGCTCACAATCAAGAGGACATCCATCTGAACCTAAAACATGTAAAACACAACCAGCAGCAACAATAGTGAAGAATGACATTGACTAGTCATCAGAGGATTTAGCAACTCACATCCTCCTGCTGTAGGTCTTCTGTGGATTGTGTGACAGTGTCCAGCAGCCCCACAGTGAGGGAGACATCTTCACTCTCAATCTCCTCACTACCAGAACCAGTTATATTCACCAGAACAGTGGCCAGCTGGGCTGGGCTATCAATCTTAAGAGTGGCAGCATATGCAAGGATACACAGACCAAGAAAATGGTTGAATTGGAAACCAATAACATGAGATGTCCATAGCCAATGTATATTTCCTAATTATTCTCATAACCACAACCTGTCACTCCATTGAATCAACCAACCTCGGCAAGTGCACAAAGCATCTTCCTTGTCTCGCTGAACTGGCAGCTCTCACACTGTGGTTCCTCCCACACTGCACCAGTTTCATACCTCCCACCACACCTTCGAATACCTCTCAGTTGCTGGATCAGTGGGTCATCTAACCCACACCGGCATTGGACTGAGGCTACCTGGCCTATCTCAGTCTGAGGCCAAGTCACTGGACCAACATTACCACAGGGTGAGTCAGGCAGTTCAGGACAGCCATCTTGGTAAGGAGTAGGAGTGAGTGAGATACGATTGCTGCATGATTACCACAACACATTCACAGTATGCTTGCAGTCATATTTGCTGTAAGGAATTGGCTACTGCATGAAATTGCATACAGGATGCTCTGCATTCACTGTACACAGGCTCACACATCAGTTAGCTAGACAAATGCATACCATATCTCTCAGTGGTCTCTACAGTAAATGAGATTTGCTCGTTGATGTCTGTAACTTCTTCCAGTATTTGTTCAAGAGGCCGTGTCAGCTGATCAGTGAGATTTGTAGGAGTATCAGAGCTGTTGGTTGCCATGGTGATCACAATGTCAGTGGTGTTGTCCCCAGCAGGTTCCACTGAATACACAGTGGCTACATATTCTCCTTCCACAGCTAGAGGTTGGTTCACTGTTTGCAACCACAGCTAAAAACAGGAATATACATAAGCACACACTTTCATTAGTAGCTACCTAGTATGTACCAGTATGTCAAGTCACTCACAGTGTCCATAATGTCAGCATTGGAATTGGATTGGCATTTTCTCCTACCCCCAAAGTCAATTCGGATGCGAAGTTGAACAATGCCTGCACAACGATACATTGACACACACTGTTGCTCAGCTCCGTTGACTGTTAAAATGTTCTTACCCTTGATTAATATTAAAATTTCATCAGATCTTGCTGGTGGACCAAAGCTGCTGAAGGCTACACATTGATAGAACCCTCGTTCTTTGGGGGTTGTTTCTGTGATCACAAATTCACTTCCAAAGGCCTGAGGGCCCTTAATTTCAAAGCCATCCTTGTACCACTGAATGTTTGGGGTGGGTTTGCCAGTAGCAGAGCAGCTCAGGACTACCTTGTCATTGAGATCTACCGTCATACTTATGGGAGTGTTGGTAGGAGAGGGGGCTACTCGATTGTCAACCTCTGTGAATACAAAAGAGTATAATGCAATGTAGAACAAGTCATGACTAGTGATAACCCATCCTCCCTCACTTTCAGCACAGTTCCTTCCTGTGTAGAAATTCCTAACACCATCCTCAAGGAGGGATATGCAATTGCATGTGTAGTTTTGCACTCCATCCTCACACCTGCCATTGTTCCGACAGGGGTTAGGGTCACATTCATTCGTTTCTGAAAGGAATACAACACACAATGGCACTATAAGCACAGTGGGATTAGTGGGAAGGAACCACACAAAGTACAGCAAGCTTCAAAACTAAGCGCATTCGACAACCAATTAAGGTAAAAATACTACTACTAAAATACTACCAGGTTAAAATACTGACCAGTGACTGCAAATGTGAATGTCCATGCTGTAGTACCAGGGATGGGGGAGACATTTCCACTGATTGCTCTACAAGTGTACTCTCCTGCATCAGATAGCTGCACCTCTGAGAGGCTGAGAGTGGACCGGGTGATGGTACCCAGTTCACCAAGTGATCCTTCATCTTCAACTATGATGGTCCTTCTATCTGAAATGTTTTGCAGAGCAATGCCATTATTCAGCCAGACAACATCAGGTGGAGGATCGCCGTAAGCTTCACAAATCAACTCAAGCTGGAGAGTGAACTCTTCCAATGTCAACTTCCCTTTATGAAATAGAGCTGATTCCTCTGAACCATTCACACTACTCATAATGCCAGTTATGTTGGGCCTCACTGCATACAGAGTAAAGATACAGATTAGAATGATTACAGCACTGGGAAGATAGCATTGCTACTGAATACCAATTTGTAATGGATTGGAGCTAACTCACCCACAACATTGACTTGAAATGACTTGGAATCATTTCCCAGACTGTTGACAGCCACACAGGAATATAAGCCTGCATCATCAGATGGGAAGTTTGTCACAGTGAGCTGGCTGCTGAGAGTTGTGCCTTCAAAACTCTGTGATATTGATACATTTCCTGAAAATTGGTCTCCATCATTAAGCATCTGGTCTCCTCTGAACCACTGAATCATTGGTGGTGGATCAGCATTAGCTCGACACGAAGCAACCAAGGTTTCTCCTCTCACAACATCACGAACAGCAGAAGGGGAGGAGATAAGTGTGGAAGAAACTGAGAAGAAAGACGAATCAAGAAGCAATATTGTTACAGTAATCCACATTAACAAAATTAATATGCATTTGACACTAAATAAACGGACTTGAGCTTCCTGCCCAATATTGAACAGTTGTGCATGCACCAAACACACCTTGCACTGTTAGTACAGCTGCAGTGCTCACACTTCCATATCTGTTGGAAGCAGAACAATTGTAGGTCCCTTCATCACTGCTTTGTGCATTGAGCACAGTCAGAGTACCATGAGTGCTGTTGGTGACCAAGGCATACTTTGAGTTGTTGGATGTAATTCTCTCCCCATTGAAGCGGAATGTAAACACAGGACGAGGATCAGCCACTGCTGCACACACAAACATGTGGGAGCTTCCTTGGACCAGGGTGGTGTCCACCAGATGAGTCACTATCTCAGGTGGAACTGCAGCACAAGATGGCATGAAACAATTTGTATTGACCTGTGCTATGGTGGAGTGCACATACATAGGTACGTATACATTTTCACACACACACCATCTCCTCTCACAACTCACCTCCACTGACTGATATCCCAACTGCACTCATACCTACTCCAGCTTCAGTTGTGATTGTTATCTGATACAGGCCAGCATCACTGCCCATTGTGTTGTTCACAGTGAGGTTGAGGCAGTCATCAGAGAAAGTGTACTTGAGGGTACTAGTGCAGCAGAGGTTGACAGCACCTCCACTTCCCATGAACACCCACTGGATACCCTCCCTTGTGACAGGTGGAACTGGCTCATTCACAATAGTCACTGAAATGTCCACTGGGTCTCCCATGCTGAGTGCCCTGCTGGTCACTCCATCTGAAGGTGATACCTCCGGGGGCACTGCATAAAACAAAAGGTAATCATTTTGTAAAATTAGAATAACACGCAGCACTTCCTTCACAGTGTAAATGCATGTCTGGGTGGTAGTTAGAAGTTAATGCTCGCTCATTGAAATGTTAGACTGCCCTCCCTCACCTCCCAATGTCTGCACAGTCACTTCCTCACTAAAGTTTCCTACTCCATACTGGTTTGTTGCTCTCACAGACACATTGTAGGTAGAGTAGGCCATCAGACCAAGAATGTCATAGGACATCATCATCCCAGCAGGTACAGTGACTGCTTCAAAGTAAACTCCTCGGTACTGTACCTCATAAGTGGTCAGGCTGTTGTTCTGAGCTGCAGGAGAAACTATCAGCTAACAAACAGTGCAGAATAATATTATTTACTCTATTCCAACCAGAAATGGTGGTGATGCTATTGAATAACTCAAATTTGAACTACATACATGTCATACACAATGTAGCCGTCTGGTGCAAAATTGTCAGAGCATAGTACAGGCAAGGAGGGATGGTGAAGCTATGTGTCTGCAAGGTGACCAATTTTAACAGGTTTCTATGGGTATTCATTTTAGCAAATTTAACGAGCAATGCCATAATTGCTGCAAAATATCCATACAGTAAATTCCTGGGTAAAATCCTGCTTAACGCATCTGTCTCCCATACTTCCTTGTCTGCGTATTCTTTGACTGATCTGCCACCAACCTGTCTGTCTGTGTCTTCACCAACCAGGCTATCCTTGTCTCCTCTGCCCCAGCTGTCTGTGTCTGGCTCTGGGACAGTCTGGTTTTGTACCCAAAGCCTTCACATTACTTTGCATTGTGTCATGGTTATTAGATGCACCTATACTGAACTGCCACGTACAGATCCTTTCTTTCCTGCTACAAGCAGCCATATAACTGTTGTGGCTGTTGGCCAATAACCTTGATGTCATTTATTATTGCTGGGTTCATATATTTACTCGACTGGATCTGCATAACTTATGGTAATCTTCCAAATTCACTAATTCTAATACACACAGAAACTACCCTTAACAGAATTTGAGCAATTTAGCAAGCAGTGTAAAGTCGCTCAACATTGCACACAAAAAATTAATGCAATAAAACATTAATACACACAAAACTTGAAAATCGCTACCATTTAAGAGAACCAATCGAATCCTGGATTATTCAAACTAAATACTTGTACCTGCTAAAATTAGTAACTTCAAGGTATTAGCAAAGCCAACATTTCTATTGACTACCATCCCTAGCTGCCTGCGCATCCTAGCTATCTAACTATGCACTTAACATCTCATTCAGCCAAATTTGCTCCAGACAACTATATACAGTATTTAGGCTTTAGTAAAGTGAGATTAGCCACTGGAATCACTGATACATTCCGTTGGGAAAAAATTTTGGTCACCAACTGAGAATGTTCTGCATGTCATTGCATTAGTGTATTTCACTCAGGATTACTAATGCATGCAATTAACAGTGGCATAAGGTGCTCACGGAAAAATACAGCAGGCTCCTTCCAGGTCACTGACACAATGGTAGAGCCAGTGCTGATGGCACTGACATTCTGAGGCATCAAGGGTACTGAAGTGAGGGAGAAAGAAGAAGAAACTGAAAGCAAATTATGTTCATTCTCTTCATTCCAGCATTAGCCTGTACGATAGTAATGAGAGCTCATAAACTCCTCACCATCAGCAGTGTACAAGGTGAGCTGATCACTGAATGGTTCACAGCCGGAACAATTTTCTCTATTTGTTTTGCCTGTGCAATTCCTCAATGAGAAAATGTACTGGGTACCAGGCACTAAGTTGTCCAACACGATGATAGGATCCGTTTTGTATCCTTTGAAACACCTTATGTTTTTCCAACTGGGAGCTGACTGCTGCAGCTCATAGTTGTTAGCATTATTATTGCGATTCTGAAGGATAAATGTGATGCTGTCATTGAGGACACTTCCTGGAAGCAGGATCCGGTTAAAGGGTACTTATTCAGAAGTAGCTACATGGAGAGAGATACAGACATGACAGGCACTTTAAACAAACTATACAACAGTTATTGCATACTTTGCATGATAACCTAGGTACATACACAAAGGGGGAAGCTAATAACATATTTAATGTAACTTCCAGTTCAGATCTAATCACTGAAAGTCTTCTTTCTAGTGGAAATGCTCAGCACTTCCTGTATGCATTTAATTGAACAAACTAGTGCATACATTATGACTTGCACAACTTAATTGTATGGCACCTTCCAGTTAAGAATAATTAGTGATGCATATTATACAAAGTGCAGTGTAACATTTATCAAGGCAAATAGCATTATTGAAATATTGAAGCACTCCATCACATACTGCATGATCATTTCAAATTGACCATTAATTTCTGAAAAAATTGCATTTAGATAGTTTTGGAGGTTTCTAAGTATGTGGAAACCCAAATTAATATGGTATACAGCCCATGCAAGGGCAAATGTATCAACAATATATTCTGTGCTTGATGCATTGTGGTAAAACAGCATTTTCAACAGCTCATACACACAAAGCAGTCATGGATCTGAGTCATTAACTCTCATAGTACCCTCCAAACAGGGGCACACCCTGACCATTCCGCCTTGAGATGAGCTCAGTGAAGGAAAAGGCAGGCATGCCTCTGGAGCCCCACCCAAGTAGTCTTTCTGATCTATTCCAAATCTGTGTGAAATGTGAATACTCAAATTTTAGCGACATTCAGCTTTGTGTATTAGTATTTAAACCTGCCAGAATAATTTTGCTCCATCCTACTCTGCTGGCGCCACTCATCTGTTCCCAACAGTCGCAGAGGAGACAACCGAAGTGTTAGGCCCATGCACCAAGGCACTCCTCAAAGAACTGGGCCACCGGATGACCCAGACCACGGGGAGGGGAGGCAGCAACCACTTACCTCATCCAGAGACTGTCGGTGGCGGTGCAGCATGCCAATTGCGCCTCAGTATGGGAACCACAGGCCAACTTGAGTCTGGCCTGATTGACTGAATTTTGTCATTAATTTGAATGATTGCATGTGATTAGTAATGATTGCCTGAATGCAATTTAGCACATTTATAGATATAAGGCTGTTCTTTGAATTTATTTATTATCAATTTAGCTGTCCTGAACCTTATTGTTTTCTTTTTTCATATAGTTATATTATTAAACATTTAAAAATTTTCCTGTACAAAAGAACTGTTTTGGGTACAATTATTAGCAATTTTGTACTAGTCTTGTGCACCAGACCCCCTTGCAGAAGGGCCTGGTATTGCTGCATGCGCCGACTTGTGTCCAAGACAAGATCCTGTCCTGGCCAATCAGATTCGCCAATTGCTGTATGACATCAGCTTAAAGCTCCAGTCATTGGCAAGGGCTAGATAGACCAGGTACAGCAGTACAATCGAGCTTTGTACAAGATAATCTGGACAGTCTTCTTGCCAGTGCCTTTGTCAACAAACGAAAGGCAGATCTTCTTGCCGCAGAAATCTATTAGTACATATCTTAGTTACTGTGTCAGTGGAATGCATGCAATGAAACATCTGCTACAACAATAGACAAGATCATACAACAATACAAACTATGACTTATTAACTTACTATCGATTTAAATTCGAACGTGGAAAGACAGCGAATAAAGTCAGATAAAAACCGAAAGTCAATAGGAACGATAATTAGAAAATGGCGGTCGTCCGCGAGGATAAAAGCGGAAATGGAAGGATACTCTCTTCCAACCGCACGACGGGCGCCATCAACCCCGCTATAACCTGACCCCGGGTCCCCTATCAGCCACAGGGAGTTTGACGATGACGGAGCAAGAAACGCGCGCGCGCACAGCGAAACAAACACACAGACACGATGATACGAGATTCTTGAGCAAGACACAAATGCAGGACGTTTCGACCCGAAGGTCTTTGTCAACTGCGTACAGGATAAGGGGTGAGGTGAGAGGTGGCTATTTATAACCTTAGGGGCAATAACAACACATGTGTTGTTATTGCCCCTAGCCCTTAGACTAGCAGAGTGGCTCGCATTCGGCGAGCTACGGCGCCCGACGCCTGTCCCCCGATGCCCTCAGCAACCATGTTACTAGTTAGCTAGAATGATGATTGTCGGTTGAAATTCGAATGGGACGACAGCCAATCAAGTCCGGTAAAAAACGAAAGTCAACGTGAACGATATTTTGAAAAGGGCGCTGGTCCGCGAAGGACATAGCGGAAATACACTGATAACTCTCTGCAAACCGCAAGAAGGGCGACGTCAACCCCGCTATAACCTGACCCTCGGCACCTCCCGACCCCCCCCCCCCCCCCCCTCCCAGCAACCACATCGAGTTTGACGGCGATAGGGCAAGAAACGCGTGCACGTATCCCGGACACACAAACACACACACAGACACTTTCGAATTTATATATTAGATCCATAATTATATGGCACACATGCGCACTGCCTTACAAAAGAAACATAGTACAGTGAAACATATTTGCATGCAGTTAGTAGCTAATAGACCAAGCATAGTTGTGAACAGAAGAGTGTTCCCAGGGGTTTGACGAACAAAGGACATGAGTGGTCGCGATATGACTTCACTCGGTATATACTCGGGTCTGGCGTGAGACTAGATTTTGCACGAAATTCACTGAATTAGCTATAGATTATGTCAAATGTCCTACACTCCAACCATATAGGAAACATATGGTAACAGCTGATGCATACGTACATGTATGCAGTTAACTACACCGTTAGTTTCACTCCCCAAAAGCAATGAAATGAACAAATGCTGCTTTTACTTCGTCACCTTCATGGCCTTTTTGAGTTCATGAGTCATAGCATGGTTCTGAAAATGGCATTTGAGAGAATTACTTCGGAATCATGACAAAATCTACTATTTGACTTCTGTAGCTATAATTGTAATTGATGTTTGTATCTGACCCACAATACGTGCTTGTCGCTGCGAACTATTCAGATTTCCTTCAGTTCTCATCAGATGGCCTCCCTAAGATGTAGGGTTAACAGTAGACAGCGAAAGAGTACAGCAAGAAAACTCACAAGTGCCGTTGAGTTCTTTTATTGGGCTTCCCGCATTGTCATTGGTTGCCAATGACGCGGACATCGTCAAGAAGAGTAAGGGGAGATGAATTTGATTGGGCCAGTTTGCCCCTTCTAGCTTTGTGCTTTAAATCCCACAGTCATCAACAAATTGCTCAATTGGGCGGCATCTAATCATACTTACTGTTAGAACTGTTTTGGCAACAATAGAGAGATAAAAAAATTTCCTATATATGTGCCGCGTAACCTCTAACCACAGCTAGGCGTTTACAGGTCACCTTTTTATGTGATTAAAATTGTCCCCCAAGCGTACTAACCTGTAACATGTAAGAAGCCTTCGGTTACTTCGCTTATAAAGCTAACACTGGAGTATCTTTTGCAGATGAGATGCAGAAGACGAGTTGCAAGTCCTCCTATGCAATAAAAGTGGAGACAGCAGTGACAAGGAGGACGTTTCAAGTCTCTCTGAAATGCCTTGCACGCTTCCAAGGTTCCAGTCGAACGAAACTCCTTTCCTTCAAAATTCTTGTTGTCGTAACATCTGCCCAGTCTTGAAGCTTACTGCGACAGTAGGAGATTACTTCACGGGCGAGATCCAGGTTGTACTTCATTTCAAAATGTAGTTTGACGCCAATGGCGCAAGAAGTGCGCGTATAGTGGACACACAGACAGACAGACGAACAGGGTCAGCTTTATATATATATTCAATTTTTCGGTACAAATAATCTATTGTGGAACAATTTCTACCAATTTTGAACTACTCGCCAAATTTGCTGGAATTGGTACCAGTTAAAATGAATAGCCTTAAGGTATTATATATTCAACGTTGTACCAGGGGCCCAGTGCGTGGGTAACAAGTGGAATGCGCTGAAAGTAGAATATTTCTTAGACGAGGCATCGATCTCAGGGCCGTACGCAGACTTCTGAATAGGGAGGTTTCATTCTGGCAAAGAAATAGCTTAGAAATTTTTTCATGCCAGTGACGTCATAGCATAATGGAAGACGGTATGAATAGACACACTTGCTTACTGAAATCGCTGAAAAGGAGCGAGGAAGCTTCAAAAACACTGTTTATGGCCCTAAATAAGGACTTGGACTACTACATAACGGTTATATGTACTAAATTTTATGCACCACAAATCCTGGAGGGGGGTTCGTCCGAACCCAAACAAAGCCTCAGCTGTTATACGCATGCCAATTAGGCTAAACGAGAGTTAGAGGTTTAGGGTTAGGGTTAAAGTTAAGTCAATAGCCGAATAGTCGCCCCATGAGAACCAGGGGGCTGTCCCAAATCTGCTAAGTTACTCTATGATACGTGAAGTGGCCAGCGTGCCTCAAGCTTACCTACTGCCACTTGAAAGCTGCAGAGAAGTCCTGTGGAGGAGGAGTGAAGCCCGTGGAATGGACATTCGGACAGTGAGGGTACTAAAGCGTTGTTTGCTCACCTGCAATGTAATTGAGGAGTAAGAGACCCATCCTACATCCGGGAGAGAGTGCCTTTGCTCACCAGCAAAGAACGTACGGCTCAGTAGCTGCCAGTGGATGCGCTGCACGCACTTGAGTTCACAATAATGTTGCGCACAATGGAAGGCAATTTCAATTATCGGAATGGCTGCTGCCACCGAAATATCGGTAGGTTTTGGGTTAGGGTCACAGTCCGGTGGTTGGAGTAGTCCTATATATTGCTTTTAAAGACACCGCCCGGTGGCAGGAGCAATTATGTGACACCAGTAACCACCGCATTTCCGGTGGCAGTAGCAGCGGCCTTTCATTATTTGTAGAGAATCGCGCTTGCGGGGGTGGAAGCGGAAACCTGTGCACGCCCTGTGCCGTTAACACATGCGCATACAATGGTATGCCTAAGTTAACAAGCCGATTATGACCTACAGGTCCGCAGGGTCTGCAGCCTTTGATGTTGGACCATTAAATAAATTATACCGTCAAAATTTGCATACATTAAGTAATAATACAGGTTAGCTTGTTTCCAATTTCCCTATTTTAAAGTCTAGCAGCTTAATTTTGTCAGCATCCTTTGCATGTGTTGTGGTTGTGTCACACTATACGGGGCTGCACGGGCTACTGGCTACGGGGCTATACGGGGCTGTGACAGCATGCATCTAGTGCAATCATATAGACCATGATGCGACAAATTGCTATAATCTGAATCTGGGTACTAACAATTACTACCAATTGTCAATTTTGTGTGACACATGATCTAAATATGATATACTGAATTGTACTTTGTATTGTGCTTTTTATTACCTGTTTATCAAGGTTATCATTGCTTATAATTGTCCAAGGCAGTGCGGTTGTGTGCCTTATGTATTATTATTATTATATTATCTGATTGGTCCAACGGAGGTGTTCTAAATCACTTATACCACCTCTGATTCAACTTATACCACCTCTGGTAGCTTCTGGCACATTAAGGCAAACTTTTGACAACGTAGCTGCGACAAGCTTGGAGCGAAATTAACTTTAGCAACTTCCGAGGTACTTCACAGCAGCTGCATGGGCTTCGCAGGGTCGTTTCCGTGCAGTTTACCCTGCTGTTTGACAACTCGGCTACCTTTTGTCGTCATTTCTCAGTAGCGCTGGCTAGCGCAGACTACTGTGAGATGACCAGCCCAAGTTGAGACCCGAAACAATCGACGTTTTCTAAGCCATGTCAGAAATAGCAAACTACTTCCAGAAGACGCAAGTATGAATAGGTAAACTGATTCGCTGCCGCTCCTTGTCCAATCATTGGGATCTATAACACTTAAATGCTGACCAAGAGGTGTCAGTGACTATGAATTAGTTGCCACAGTGAGGACGCCCATTTGCAGTGTGATGCTCGCTCCAATAATGCAGTACGCAACATACCATTCATGGGAACAATCTGTAAGAGATATAGTCACTTCACAGTACATTTCACTGCAGACATGGTACACTACTTTGAAGATTTCCATAATATAGCATGCAGCAAACCATTTATTAGAACAGTTTGTAACAAGACTAATCACTAAATGAAATAATTCAGCTTCACAGTGCATTTCACTGCAGATATGGTACATTACTTTGAAGATTTCAATATGCATGCCATGCACCTGGTGGGATTGTTTGTGGATGACAGAACATAACTCATGATACATTACACTAAACAAATAGTATAGATAGTTTGAGGAGGTCCTCCCACTGTCACTGTATACACAACATACCATCAGGCTAAGCTGCCTCTGACAGTAGCTACATAATCATTATACTTAGATCTTGTATGATTCTTATATAGTTCACTCTCATCTGTGAAATTCTACTCTTAATCTATAATAAATGATGTGAACAGCAGTGCACTGGTGTCAGTGTGAACTTCGATCACAGTAAAGTAAAGGTGTCACTGATCACACCCTTGGTGTCAGCACTGTGTGGTGTGACGGTCAAACCATATGTTTAACAGTGTGGTGCAGTTGACCACTGCACTATAGCTACACTCAGTACATGTCTGGAATGTGAGCAGTGACTTTCTGAACTGAAACATGCTACGCTTGTGGGACATGTCCACTTTGTTTACATAGGCCGAACTCAGTTTATATAACACCTAAGGGCGTCAATACCTGTGTTGTAAAATCAGCCGTGGCGGAAGCCGCATTGTTTACATAGGACATGTCCCACATGCTAGGAATGCTCCACTCATCATTGCAGTGTAGCCCAATCTGTAAACTGGAATCTGTACAACTATACGTCAGTACACTACATTCCCTTACACATCCCTTTCATACATAGTGTGTAGAAATCTGTGTGCAGCGTAATGTGCATGTGTGTGTGTGTACATATGGTGCAGTACATTGACCACTGCACTACACTCAGGACATATCTGGAATGCGAGCAGTCACTTTCTGGAAGCTGCAGTAAGCAATAAATTTACAATCTGCAGTTTGTACAGTGAAGAGTCCTCCTCAGTGACTTGGTGTAGGCAGAAGCAGCAAACATATATAAGCATGCAGTTGTATCATACTCATAATATTCTAAGCAAGCAGTTACAGTCACCCTTAGGCCTATAACACTTGGGTGCCACTAGTATCATCCAGTTTTATGTATCTGCAAATACAGTTCATACTACATTCGTATTATTATGGATCTTATCATCACTAGTTATTTCTCATGATTTGTGCACATAACCATGGTTTTGCATTTATCATACATTACAACTGTTTTGACAACATCATCTATCAATGAACTTCTAGCTAAGTAAATCACAATGTCAATACCTTTACCATTGTGCTAAGTAAGAAGGAATCTTCAGTAAGCAGTTATAAATGCTCACAGCACCTGCGCAGACCTTGTGTAAGGTACATACAGTATACACACCCATAACAGATGTAGTGGAACAAATCACGTCTAAGATGGTCACTGTGTTAGTCAGCCACCTCTCAAAAACAGCCAGCCTCCCTGGCCCCAAATAGCCCAAAGCATTTCAATTAATGTATCTCTGTAGAGCAGCCACCTCTCTATAATGATGTCAGTTAGAACTGGCTCACAGGTGGCTGTTTCAGTGTATGTACACAGCTGTTTGCGCCTATACACAAAGGGGTCACGCATGATGTCACACAGCCTACAATCCCACAATCATGTCATGTAGGAAAGATTGTTAGTACAGGTACTAATACAGTAACACGCGGTGCATACCAGCTAGTTTCACTTTCTAAAAGCAATGAAATGAGCGAATGCCGCTTTTATTCATCACCTTCATGGCCTGTTTGAGTTCATGAGTCATAACAAGGTTCTGAAAATGGTATTTTAGAGAATTACTATGGGGGAATGACAAAATCTACTTTCACTGGATACTTTGCCAAACCTACCCCAGGGAGACACCAGTAGCTACTGGTGTAGTTGGTAGGTTAAGCATGATATCCAGTGATTACCATTCAATCTATTTACCTCTGCAGTGGTAACTGCAAGCAATTGCCCCTCTCAACAATGCTTCAGTCGCAATGACAGCAGCCTCCCTTTCCTTCTGCTGAAACCACAAGTGCTTAACTTGTGGTGTAAACAGAAACCACCATGCAGGCACCATCCAATATCAACCATCAGTACACCACACTGAGCCCCAATCAGGGTGAAACAGGCACTGGTAACAATATGGTGTAACCGTCACACCACCCAGTGCTCACACCAGTGAAGTAATCAGTCACACTATTACTTTAAAGTGACATTCACACTGACACCAGTAGCCACACTGTTGAGATTGTTCACATCATTTCTGATTGATTAAGAGACTTTGAAGATGAGAGTATACTAATATCAACCATCAGTACAAACATCTCGTCAAACTGAGTACAACCACACTGAGCCCCAATCAGAGTGAAACAGCTAGCTGTCTGTGGCTCTTCCATCTGTTACAATAATGGACTTACTAACTTACTCTAACAGGCCGACTAGTTTGAACCAGTCAGATTTACATGACATTGTGCTGTTAGCATCCCGTGAGTGTCAGTGCACCCTTGTATTGAGTTGCTATTGGAGTGTGATTCCTGTGCCATTTAGCATTAGCATTTAAACAAACTCCCAAGGATTCTCATTACACATCTTTGTTAGATGACTGGGGGAGGCGATTACTGGTTGTCAACTCAATGAGGTTTTGTGCCCCCCTACCAGCTGAGACACCAATACTGGTGTAGTTGGTACGGGTTTGATGCGATAATATCCAGCGATTACCATTTGAACTTCCAGGTATTATCTACTTCCATAATTGAGGCTTCCTCCATAATCACTTCATTTTGATAATTGAACTTGCTCCATCTACAGTCTCTAACTGATCGCTGCTTTCATCTTTCTCCTGAATGCACTCTGTGGGTGCAGCAATAAGGCCCCACATGATGACAGACCATCTTCATACTGGAACAAGTTGGGAATGTATTAAAGACAATTTTGTGAACTAAATTAAACTATAGAAGTACGTGTATAAACAAGTGGTTTGTGTGCATGTATAAGAACAATCCCACTCATGACACTGCATGCTGTTGCATAAGCAGAACCAAATGGATCTGCTAGTGTGCCATTGCCTATTACCATGGACGCCCCTGTGCCAATGTTGTGCTGTTGGGCAGCATCTGATAGGTGGATACAGGCATTAATTCAAATTCCCTTTTGATTCATTCACCAGGAGGTCCCAGTCCTCAAGAGTGTTGCATGCTGTCGGAAGTAGGAGATATAATGGCTCTTTTCATTCATTGGGAATGTGGACGCCATGCATCTCCAAATTCCCAGTCTGTGAGCATTCCTAGGTCTGAGACTGGAGGCTCTGACAATTGGATGTGCATGTGTGTATAGCTCTGACCAACTGATGGTACTAATCTTTGTTGTATCCAGCCATATAATGACTTCCAATGCTTTCTTTCTCCTCTAATGGTATCAAATGAATGGGAAATGCATAATATGTCTATGATATGTTAAAACAGGTCACACAATGAAATCACAATTATCATCTTCTGGCCAAGGACTACTAAGTAGAAGCACACACTTAACAGCTATGATACAAAATTGCTGTATGCATATAAAAATTATTGGAAATCTTGCTACATCTGTATGTAAAATACAGTCTTGACATGTAATGCATGGTGTTGATTGACAGTTAGCATATAAAATAAAGTGCATTCTACGTCACGCCCAGGATATAGAATATACGTAGGTGCAGTTGCAATGGAATAGTGTCAGAGCCCTTCAGTCTCCTTGTTCTGGACTATGAATATAGCAATCTCCAGAGAGAATTAAAGCCCAACAAAGAGGAGTTGTCATGGATTTGAAGCTCATGGTTTCAACAATGGACTCAGTGCCAATGTCCATGACGAGTTCCTCATTGTTGGACTGTCCATCTTGGTCCAATCTGTGGACTAACTCAATCTCTACATGTGGCAAATCAGGGGATGTGGCCTCGGCAGAGATAATCTCCATCACAGAAGATTGCTCAACACAAGGGGAGGCAATGTCTGTCTGTCTTCAAGTGGGACTTGAAAAAGGTATAGATTAGCTTTTTCAGCAGTTGTGTTGCGTGTCAGAGTGTCAGTGCTTTTGCCAGCCTTCCACAGTGTGCCAAGTTTCAAAGTTCTTCCCAAGGATGTGATAGCAGAAGTCATTGTTCCAAAACGAGACTTGCTGGGACTGTTGAAACTAGATCTAGACACACCATGAGTAGGTATGAATGGTACAAAAAGGCCAAATGAATATAGAAGGAGTACCCATACACATGGCAGCTGTAATTTGTATAGAGGAAGGGAAAACAATGCACATTTAGTATACTGCACATAATATTATAGTCAGTGTGGTGCAGCATTCTCTGAAATTCCTTGCAATTTTGGATGGATGTAGTTCTGGTAATATGGAGCCAAGGAGAACACCACAATGAAAGCTGGAACCACTGTAGGAGGTAGGATTGCACATGAAGGCAATACGGTACAAAGATAATGCAAGTTATTGTGTTACTCTCCTTCTCCACATGCACCAACCTACCCCAGCATATTGCCATGGCAATGGTGACATAGCTGGTGATGTCTGGTTTGAACACAGTCACCCACTTCCTGTGTAACTGAATTGCTTCTGCTGCCATCAAGAAGAACACAGCCAGGAAGAAGTAGTGCATTAGAGTGGAGACCACTCCACAGAGCACAGGTACACCAGTTGAGACAGTGCTGATGATGAAGGTGACATACAGCCCCAACAGAGCAAAGCAGAGGTTGAGTAACAGCTTTACATGGACAGCCCGTCTTAGTTTCCTGAATGAAGTATACATGAATAGGAAGGTAGACATGATGACAAACACTTTTCATGTACACTTAAGCAGATATCATTGATTCACATAGTCATTTTGACATGCTATTATTAGGGCACTCTCTGTTCATTGTTTCGGTATACAGTGTCTGAGATTCACATACCATGCATACTGTGGACAGATTCTGCATCCATATGAATATGGCAGTATACAGAATAAAAAAACTAGCTTAAAACAATTTTAGGAGATCAGGTAGCATCACTTTGCTTAAACGAAAGTGCACTGTAACAAACAAGTATTTCGAGTTAAAAAAACTCGTGGGGCGCCAGGGCGCCCCTGAACCTCGAACTACTTGCTAGCAATTTTCCCATGTACGTTCAGTAAATCAGATAGTTGGGGGTACAGTATTGTTGTTGGCCTGAAAGATACATCAAGACACACTAGACCGTTGAGTTTGCAAGAGTTTCAAGTCTCCAGAGCAGGCAGTCATATCCAGTGAAAGCATCCCTACCAAACTGTCAAATGTTTGCCTACTGCTTTTTGATCTATATGACATTCTGAATGAGCAATTGTTACTTTGTGCCTGGAGGAGGAGTGTGCTGGCTAAAAGGCTACCCTATGATGACTATATGAGCGAATCATGGCTATAATTATGTGTCATGACTCGCTGGTCCTCCATTATTGGCTTACGGGTCACTAGACTTCTGTTGTATTTAGGGCTGTACCTCACAGAAAAACAGTTAAGTAAGCTTCCTACCACAATAATATTACTTAAACATGCTCTAGAAACACTTTTCGTTCTTTGGATACACGGCGAAATCTAAAGAAAGATGGTTTTGAGCCTAGCAAACAAAAAGCGTCGAGCGCGCGGCCATTTTACAATGTCCGTCAGTGATAATTGGAGCTGTATCTCGCAGAAGAAACGTTCCTTAGGCTTTTTATTAGTATCACTCTATTAACACATGTTTATGACCACATTTCGTTCGATTCAAACACGGCGAAACGTCATTAGAGAGGATTTAAAGCTTTGTAAAGAACGACGTGAGCGCCGCCATTTGCAAAATGACAGAATATATATATATATATATATATATATATATACGAACATGAAGCCATACGAACACCTAAATCTGAAAACAATATAGGGGCGCCTTCGGCGCCCCAAAAATACAAGGTTTTGAATTTTCATACATACTGCGTGTGGGCTGTCATGAACAAGTGATGGGAGGATTGGGCTATTGCAGTGTGTTGGATGGATGATTTATAGAGTGAAGGCCATGACATAGGCTATAGAAGCTTTGCCATTACATGGTGCATATGCCTGGGCCATGTGGTCAGTACAATTTATAACCATCTGCTCCAAAGGTTTCAACGCTAATACTGCCTTTAAGTTAGAAAAGTTACAATGCAGAAATATTACCATGCAGTCCCCTTACTAGCTGAATAAGACCTTCATGTTCAAAACACCCTACACAAGAATCTGTTGCATTGCTATGTGTCTACTCACCAAGCATCCATATCAGTTCACTGATTGCCACAATTTATACCATTGCTTGCTTGCACAGTAGGAATCTACTTAGTACCAGAAACTCTTTCCCAAGTAGCAGCAGAGAGCGAACCGAGAACAGATTCTTTGAGCATTCATGGAATACGGACGATAGAGGACTTGAACAGCTAAAAGAGCCCCAGAGATTCAAACATTTTGTTCCCCATAAATATGCTGTTTCACCAAATAAACATTAACCATTTCTTGTGTAGATTATCAGTAACTATAAACCCTTGAATGGTAATCACTGGATAGTACGCCAAACCTACCAACTACATCAGTATTGGTGTCTTAGCTGGTAAGGGGAGCACGAAGCCCCACTGAGTTGGAAACCACTGATCGCCTCCCCCCCCCCGTCATCCAGTAAAGATGGAAGAGCTACAGACAGCTGTTTCGCCCTGATTGGGGCTCATCAGTGTGGCGTACTGGTGGTTGATGGTTGGATGACTGGCTGCTTCTGTATCCACCACAAGTTAGACACTTGTGGCTTGAACAGAAACAAGCAAGTGAGGCTACAGTCATCGCATCTGAAGTGTTGTTTAGGGGATGAATGCTTGCAGTTAGCCACTGCAGAAGCAATAGAATGAATGGCAATCACTGGATATTAGAGCCTCAAAGATTTGAACAATTTGCTGCCTATAATTATGTTCTTCCACCAAATTAAACACAATAAATTATGCCTTGTAATGGGAAAGAATTAACATTAATAAAATCTTATTGTTCACAGAATGCACATCTCTTCTGCAATCAAGTTGTCATGTAATGCAGTCTCCATATAATTACTTCCTGCTTCCATCACCACAGGGTGTGCCCACATACGTACTTATGCATAGACATTTGCACAGAAGAATGGCTTACATACCCCAGCAAATAGTTGCATATATATGCTCTAGCAACATAGTACTACTCACGTCTCTCCATGGTATGTGATGATTGTAATGACGAGGCCAATGATGGAGAGTACAGTGCCAATGTAAGACACTCCTTCAAGGGCAGTACTAGCTGGAGTAGACACTTTTGGTGGGTCAGGGGTGCATGATGTACTATACAAGTGGAATGGAGATATACTCTGAAACAAGGGGAATATGTTACATGATACATAACAGGAAGGAAATACACCCTGCCAGCAATGATAAAGTTGTACAATCCTATTAATGTAGGTGCATAGTTTGTGAGCAGTGACGAAGCAGATTAATCAACAACTGAATGCAGGACGTTTCAGCCTAAAGGCCTTCATCAGCTGTGTACAGAAGCTGCCAAAGGCCTTTATCTAGATCTTCAGGGGGCTCCTCAACTCAAACACCAAAGTCAGGAGCAGCAAACTCAAAAGGTTTTTCAGGAGCCACCTCAACAACATTCAGTACATTGCAATTGTCCACAAACCCAAAATTCTGAAAATGAATCCACTTACAATAAACATGCAGTAAAAATACTCTCTCTTTCATCTGGTCAAGCTGTATCCATACCAAGTCTTGGCTGGGCTAATTATAAATGTGCATTAGTCATCTAGCTAAGTGGCACTCAAATGGTACAGTACAAGCAGTTATTTGCTTTGGTTACCAGCCAAGACAAACCTATTTGATGACCCTGTCTCTCCCTGACTGGCTGCCAACTGGTCGGGAGATACTTGTTGCATGTTGCTCACAATGGAAAGGACATCCATCTGAACCTACAACATGCAGAATACAACCAACCAGCAACAATAGAGCAGAACAGCAATAATCATTTTCAGTAGTATTCAACTGCTCACATCCTTTTGTTGCAGGTCTTCAGTGGATTGTGTGACAATGTCCCTTTGTTGCAGCTCTTCAGTGGATTGTGTGACAATGTCCAGCAGCCCCACAGTGAGGGAGACATTTGCACTCTCAATCTCATCACTACCAGAACCAGTTATATTCACTAGAACGGTGGCCAACTGGGCTGGGTTATCAATCTAACGAGTGGTAGCATATGAAAGAACAGGCCAAGAAAGTGGATTAATCAGAATGCAGTAACATGCACATGAGATGTCCATAGCCTACTTATATCTCTCTATTAAGCTCATATCCACAACCTGTCACTCCACTGAATCAACCAACCTCAGCTGATGCACAAAGCTTTCTCCTCGTCTCGCTGAACTGGCAGCTCTCATACTGTGGCTCCCCCAACACTGCACCAGTTTCAAACATTCCACCACATCTTCGAGTGCCTCTCAGCTGCCAAATCAGTTCATCATCTAACCCACAGCAGCATTGGACTGAGACTACCTGGCCTATCTCAATCTGAGGCCAAGTCACTGGACCAATGTTACCACAGGGTGAGTCAGGCAGTTCAGGACAGCCATCTTGGTAAGGAGGAGGAGTGAATGAGATATGACTGCTGTATGATTGCCACAACACATTCACGGTATGTTGTCATAGCCATTGTAAGGAATCTGCTACTGGCCTGAAACTGCATACAGAATGCTCAACATTCCCTGCATGTATTGCAGTGCCATGTGCACAGGCTCAAACATAATTATGTTAGCTTCATGCACACATACATATATTTATACGTATATATACCATATCACTGAGAGGTTGTTATAGTAAATGAGATTTGCTCATTGCAGTTGTAACTTATTCCAGTGTTTGTTCAAGAGGCTGTGTCAGCTGATCAGCAAGGATCATTGGAGGTTCAGAGCTGTTTGTTGCTACAGTGATTATAATGTCAGTGATGCTGTCCCCAGCAGGTTCCACTGATGAGTACATGAGTGGCTGTATAGCTTCCCTTCAAAGCTAGTTGGCTCACTGTTTGCAACCGCAGCTATTAATATGAAATCAATGTCACGAACATTCATCCAATGGTTACCTTATGGTTAATATACATGTATGTACTAGTATGATAAGTCACTCACAGGCTCTATAATGTCAGCTTTGGAACTGACTTGTCATTAATTTCCTCCTACTCCCAAAGTCAATTTGAATGCGAAACTGAACAATCTCTGCAAAATGATACATTCACGCACACTGTCACTCAGTTTCAGTCTCAGTTGAGTATTAAATGGTCTCAATAATATTGATACTTCAACAGATGTAGATGGTTTGCCAAAGCTGCTGAAAGCTTCACAGCTTGATAGAATCCTCATTCATTTGGGGTTGTTTTTGGAATGACAAACTCATTCCCAATGGCTCAAGGGCCCTATATTATTGAGATGTCATCCTTGTACCACTGAATGTTTGGGGGAGGGGGTGGAGTTGCCAGTAGCAGTGCAGCTCAGGACTACCTTGTCATCGAGTTCCACCGTCTGACTAGTGGAATATGTTGTAAGAGAGGGAGCTTCCCAATTGTCACCTCTTTGGAAACGCAAAGGGGTTAATATTTACATAGAAAATTAATGTCACACACACACACACACACACACACACACACACACACACACACACACACACACACACACACACACACACACACACACGCGCGCACACACACATACACACACACACACGCGCGCACACACACACACACGCACGCACACACACACATGCACACACACACACACACACACACACACACACAAGCACACACACACACACACACACACACACACACACACACACACACACACACACACACACACACACACACACACACACACACACACACACACACACACACATACACACAATGTCACACAATTTGTGCTATGATAGAGTGCACACACAAACATACATATTACTCACACACACCATCTCATCTCACAACTCACCTCCACTGACTGATATTCCAACTGCACTCATTCCTACTCCACCTTCAGTTGTGATTGTTACCCGGTACAGGCCAGCATCACTGCCCACTGTGTTGTTCACAGTGAGGTTGAGGCAGTCATCAGAGAAGGTGTACTTGAGGGTACTAGTGCAGGAGAGGTTGACAGCACCTCCATTTCCCATGAACACCCACTGGATAGCCTCCCTTGTAATATTTGGAACAGGCAGTTCATTCATCTAAATTTTGTGTGGCACTCGGCCCTCAATGACTGGATACATTAACTCTCTCACTCCCAATGTTGTAACATTCAGTTTGGACTGAATACCCAGTGAAAGGTGCCAGGCCAATGAAGGTGTACGATGTACTACTAACATTGATGGGGTTCAATGGTGTAGGCAGGTCTAGGTTGTTGGCTGGAAACGGTGACACTTGGTAAAAGTCAATGATTCCATTTGGAGTACTGGGAGGGATCCACTCAAGAGTGAACCCTCTGGAGCTAACATCTACCACCAGCAATTCAGTTGGAGCAGAGGGAACTGAGGACTTGGATGGGATATCACACAGCAAAAGTGCATTGTATATCTACACATGTTCTCTTCCCTCAACTAGTACTACACAATGTTTGTCCCATCACTGCCTGCAAGGCATCTGCCATGTGTAATATCTGCTTCAGTTCAACTTCCGATTGGTAGCTCACTGCATTAATACTACACATTCTCGTGCCTGAGCCAGCTGAGAAGCCCTCATTTGTATGTATGAATGTGCTCTTACGTATGTGAGTGAGTGTGGGTGTCGTACATATGTAATTATATATGTGACCAATAATGTGTGCGTGAGTTGGTGCAATATAGCTGGAACTATATTATACTGCAGATTTGCCATAGCAGGTGTTCCAAGTATAGCAGTGAACAAAGTGAGCACTGACACATGTACGTACTTGGTCACAATAATACACTAATTATTTACAATTGCCTTATACAGAAATTGTTATCAATGATCAGAAGCCAAACTTTGCTGAGCAGCTTCTAACAAGCCCTTACGCTGCAGCAAGGGTGGCTTTGACTCAGCAGACCCCCCCCCCCCCCCCACACACCAAGCCCAATCATGTTCTGCCACCACTGTGTTCCAGTCACTGTTGTATTCAGTTGAAGGTTCACACATTCGAATCACCAATCATTTGGCATCCACTGGCCAAGGACTACAAACTACAAGCACACACCTTAAGGCTATACAGGAATCACTGTATGTATATACTGAAAATATCACTACATGACACTACAGCCTAGCTGTACGTGTTGCATGGTGCTGTTTAGCATAGTGCATTCTATGTCACACTGAGGATATACAGTATAGGTGCAGTTACAATGGAATAGTGTCAGAGCCCTTCAGTCTCCTTGTTCTGGACTGTGTAGCAATCTCCATCTGTGCCAGTTGGAACTGGGTCTTGCTGAGCAGAGAGAGCATTAAAGCCCAACAAAGATGAGTTGTCATGGAAACTCCTGG
The DNA here is from genome assembly GCA_964019415.1 of Ianthella basta. Taxonomy (NCBI): domain Eukaryota; kingdom Metazoa; phylum Porifera; class Demospongiae; order Verongiida; family Ianthellidae; genus Ianthella; species Ianthella basta. The sequence goes on along the minus strand of OZ025875.1, from coordinate 2,112,060 downwards.
TTTCAGTGATGAATTCAGTATCAATGTCAACTTTTACCGGTTCCTCGTTGTTGGATGGTGCGCCTGGGTTCAATCTACGGACCAACGTTAACTCAACCTCCACTGGTGGCAAATAGGGGGATGCGGCTCTGGCAGAGATATTCTCCATCACAGAAGATTGCTCAACACAAGGGGAGGCAATGTCTAGCAATCTTCCAGTAGGACTAGAGAAAGAGTGTAGATTAGCTTTTTCAGCAGTTGTGTTGTGTGTCAGAGTGTCAGTGTTTTTGCCAGCCTTCCTCGGTGTGCCACGTTTCAAAGTTCCCCACAAGGACGTAATGGCAGAAGTCATTGTTCCAAAGCGAGACCTGGGACTGTTGATACTAGATCTAGACACACCATGAGTAGCCCTCTTGCACTGGCAGAGAAGCCACCTCTTCCAAAGTTTACGTGCTTCTGGAGACCTCACAACATAGAGTATGAACAGGTATACACCCAGGAAGGCAGTAGTCAGGGTGAAGACCCACTCAGCAGGGTAGCGCACTGCATCAGGAAGATCACTGGTGGCTAGCAGACCAATGGCCCAGCCCATTCCAAACAGAAGGGACAGTCCCAGGGCTATCATGAAGTTCTCCTTCAATTTGTGAAGGTTTTCACTGTTGCTGGTCTCCTTCTTAACATTGGGCCTACACAGCAGACTGGCAAAAATGAGGATGAATATGACCCAATTCATGGTGTAGATGACACCAAATGGTATGAGCAGACCAATATAGAAGGAATATCCATACACACGACAGCTGCAATTTGTAGAGAGAGAAAACACCAACTTTAAGAACACTGAACATAGGCATTACAGTGCAGTATTCTGTCAAGCTCCTTACAATCTTGAATGAATGTAATTGTGGTAGTATGGAGCCAAGGAGAACACCACAATGAAAGCTGGAACCACTGTAGAAGGTAGGATTGCACATGAAGGCAATACGATACAAAGAAAATGCAAGTTATTGCGTTACTCTCCCTCTTCCCATGCACCAACCTACCCCAGCATATTGCCATGGCAATGGTGACGTAGCTGGTGATGTCTGGTTTGAACACAGTCACCAACTTCCTGTGTAAATGAATGGCTTCTGCTGCCATCCAGTAGAACACAGCCAGGAAGAAGTAGTGCATGAGAGCAGAGACCACTCCACAGAGCACAGGTACACCAGTTGAGACAGTGCTGATGATGAAGGTGACATACAACCCCAACAGAGCAAAACAGAGGTTGAGTAACAGCTTTACATGGACAACCTCTTTCAAGCTCCTGATTGTGAATGGAGCAAACAAGTATGAAGGTAGAGATGATATCAAACAGCTTTCTTGCACACTATTACAAATAACATCCATGCACATTTTTAATCTATTAGGCTCACATCTATGCAGAAGATACCAGAAACAATTGGAACAACTAGCATAAACAATACATAAATAAATAAATACCATTTTGCCAGCCATTCAAATGAATGTATACAATAACTGAAATCTTATCAATTCCAAATGAATTTAACTAGCTACAGGACCGCTGGAATGGTGGGGAACACATACAGCTTGCTCAAAACTGCTATTGTGTGAGCAGTCGTGAAGATGAAACAGGAGATACTTTGAATTTTGGCTATTACAGTGTGTTGGATGGATGCCAGATATAGAAGTGTAGTCCATAAAATAGGCTAGAAAGTTTAGTTAGCTCGATACTCTAGCAATATTGTCGTATGTCTGTTTGGACGTGAGTATGTAGCTGGCCTTGGCCAAAGATAGCTTGCATTCTGTTTGAAGGAAAGTCACAGTTAATTGTGCATTTCCCCACCATTGTACTTATACTGCACAGTTATGTATATAGCTTTTATAGATACCGTTTCTGCAGTCTTTTCAGTAGGCTACTGCAGAACCTAGGAGCTACACCACACCTTAAGCTCCAAGATTACAGAAAAAAGGTCCAACACTTACACCAATGTCCTATGGTCGTGTTGTAGGTTAGTAGCTGTCTAGCTACAACTGAGCTAGCTAGCTAGCTACACACTGTAAAATGTACAGAAACTAGAAACAATAAAAATTTCTACAATGATAGTAAGGATGTAGAATGGCATAAAATCACAGAAACGAGTAAATCCTGCTGCACAGCGAAGCACTAACAATGGTCCCTACATTCAAGGATGGTGCTGCATTCCTGCATGTAAGGACCATTGCTAATGCGTCACAGTGTAGCAGCATTTGGTAATACTTGTTTCTGTCATTTTTATTCCATCCCTACAACCTTACTATTATTACAGAAAACTTTCATTGCTTCTAGTTTCTGTACTTTTTATAGTGTGTTATAATATGTGACAGTCAATCAACTTTCAGCAAATGATCACAGTACACTGCATTCAAATAAGGTTCATTTGTTACATTTCATTGTGAGGTGTGAGCAGGTGCAGGAAATAGTAACGTGGAACTCATTGACTTAATTGGTATAAAAACAACTTCTAGAAAGGTAAACTCAACCGTTTGTGGTAATTAAAAGTTTCATTCATGCTCATCACCATTTCCCCTATTGCATGTGTCTGTGCATGTGGAAGCAAATTTCAATTCAGACAGAATTGTTTTGAGTTACTTCATCATTTTTTAAATACTGCACGGTTGGCTTCCGGATGCTGTTTCTCACTGGATTAGTGCGGAACAATTAGGTGCTAGCCCACACTTTGAGCTCCAGGATTATAAAGAAATAAGGTATAATGCCTGCACCATTGCCCTATGGTTGAGACTAAGCGTGTTGCTTCAGCTTAGCTATAAAAATGTATTGTAATTGTATTGTAAAAATGTATGCAATTTAATGTCAATAAATTGAAATTGTAGTCATGACGCCATCAGTGCCTGTCACTATTGTGGAGGGGGGGGGGGGGGTGGGGGGTGGGAAGGCGACCTTGAGGCAGCCCAGCAAGGGTTCAGCGACAAACCGGGGCCTGAGTTCATGGCATTGGCATCAAATTATTTTATTAATTTTATTCTTACACATCAGGTCCTGTCACTTGTGCACTTGCCACCCCCTATTTATTCTGCTGTTGCCTTTTTTCCTACATGTTCTGTTTTGTACTCTTGTGCAACTGAAGAAGGCCCTTTTAGGGCCGAAACATTTTGCCTTTTGGTAAAAAAATGTACCACATGTTTAACGCTCAAGAAATCCCCCTTTATCAATGTCCAGACATGGTAATGAATCACTATTCTATCATTTTTCCTTTATATTGGTGTTATTTGCAATGTATTTAAGTACTGGAACTGTAAAGCACGAAATATTCACCAGTATACATTTTTGCAAATGCCAACGGTCTCACCGAATTTGTAAAAATACAGTCCCACGAAAATCAGAGCTTACACGGTATGCTGTCTCCTAATAATTACTTCCTGCTTTCATTACAACAGGGGCAACCACATATATAATTATGTACTGACATGTATAGGCATCTGTACACATGTTAAGAATGGCTTTCACATACACCAGCAATTGGTTGCATCTAGCAACACACTGAATAATTACTTCCTGCTTCCATCACCACAGGGTGTGCCCACATACGTATGTACTTACGCATGGACATTTGCACAGAAGAATGGCTTCATACCCCAGCAATTAGTTGCATATATTACATGCTCTAGTAACACATAACTCACTCCTCTCCAAGATAGGTGATGATAACAATGATGAGGCCAATGATGGAGAGTACAGTGCCAATGTAAGACACTCCTTCAAGGGCAGTACTAGCTGGAGTAGACATTGTTGGTGAGTCAGGGGTGATGTCCTACCGATGAGAAATGGAAAGGAAGGACACTGTGAGGCAAGCGGAATACTTGCATGGTAACAGGAAAGAAGAACAGCCTGGTAATGGGAAAGTTGCTATATATAAGACTATGCACACTGAGGATGGCATGCAAGAACAGCCCATTACACCATTCATGGTAAGAAGTGTACTGCTGGCATTATTTTATGGAAGTTGTCGGTCACTCACTAGCAGAATGGCAAAGTGAGTGAGATGATCGCAGCCACACTCCACTTCCTCTGCAGTTTCATTGAGCACTCTGCAGTTACTGCTGTCCCATGCACCAGAACCACCTGCATTATAGGAAGATATGCACATATAGTTGAGGAATCGGAATGCACTATACCTATACAGTTAATGCACACTGTCATAAACAGGCTGAGTGAGCAATTCCTATGCATGGATCTGAGTAGTTCACCATCAGCAGTGAAGTTCCAAAATTGGCAGCTTGTGTTGCTTCCTTCCTCTCTTGCAAGCTGAATGTGAGAAGAGACCACAAGCAGTGCTAGAACACACAGTCTGCAGTATTGTAATTCTCATGTTCTCATTTGTAACTGCTTACCATTGTTTTAGTGAAGCGTGGCCGCACTACATTGCTGTTTGGAGGTTTAGCAATTGGAATTACTTTTCCACCTGACCGCAAAGATATATCAACTACAATGCTTCCAACAATCTCTCTGGTGCAGTTGCCCATTGTCATACTTGTCCATTCTTGAAACAGAGAATCACGTACAAACACTGATGTTGATACAAGTCGTCTTGTTCCATTGTCACCTCTCAGAAGAGTCGACAAGAGAGAAATTGCAGCAGATGGCACTTCTGGCATATCTTCCATCTGCATGCTTGCTGCAGTACTGGTCATTACTTTGCTCAACAAGGCTCCTAAATCAGGGACAAAGAGTTTCTCATCATCTAGATTTTCAGGAGGCTCCTCAACTCGAACACCAAAGTATGGAGCAGCAAACTCAAAAGGTTTTTCAGGAGCCACCTCAACAACATTCAGTACGTCATCCACAATCCTTAAAATTCTGTAAGTGCACCAAAATGACAATAAACAAGCAGTTACCCTCACTGTCAGCTGGTTAAGGTATTTACCCTTGCAAGAGCATGCACAAACCTGTTTGATGAATCTGTCTCTTCCTGACTGGCTGCCAGCTGGTCAGGAGGCACTTGCTGAACATTGCTCACAATCAAGAGGACATCCATCTGAACCTACAACATGCAGAATACAACCAACAGCAACAATAGTGAAGAATGACATTGACTAGCCATCAGAGGATTTAGCCACTCACATCCTCCTGTTGTAGGTCTTCAGTGGATTGTGTGATAATTTCCAGCAGCCCCACAATAAGGGAGACATCTGCACTCTCAATCTCATCACTACCAGAACCAGTTATATTCACCAGAATGGCGGCCAGCTGGGCTGGGTTATCAATCTATAGAGAGTGGCATCATATGCACGGATAGACCAAGAAAATGGCCGAATCGGAATCCGGTAACATGCACATGAGATGTCCATAGCCAATGTATATCTCTAATCTGTCTCATAACCACCTGTCCAATGAATCAACCAACCTCAGCAAGTGCACAAAGCATTCTCCTTGTCTTGCTGAAACTGCAGCTCTCACATTGTGGATCCTCCCACACTGCACCAGTTTCATACCTCTCCCCACACCTCCGAGTGCCAGTCAGTTGCTGGATCAGTGGGTCATCTAACCCACACTGGCATTGGACTGAGGCTACCTGGCCTATCTCAGTCTGAGGCCAAGTCACTGGACCAACATTACCACAGGGTGAGTCAGGCAGTTCAGGACAGCCATCTTGGTAAAGAGGAGTAGTGAATGAGATATGAGTGCTGCATGATCACTACAACACATTCACAGAATGTAGTCATAGCCATTGTAAGGAATTGGCTACTGGCATGAAATTGCATTCAGGATGCTCGAGATCTGCATTCTGTACACAGGCTCACACATCAGTTGGTTAGACAAATGCATACCATATCTCTCAGTTTATTATTGCATGTTTGAGGCAGGACTAGACTTTACTTGTACAATAGAAAGCTTGTAACCAACCTCGAGCTCCCTCCTCTGTCCGCACAGTCACTTCCTCACTAAAGTTTCCCACTCCATACTGGTTTGTTGCTCTCACAGACACATTGTAGGTAGAGTAGGCCATCAGACCAAGAATGTCATAGGACAACATCATCCCAGCAGGTTCAGTGACTGCTTCAAAGAAAGCTCCACTCACATTATTAGGAGTGGCTACTCCTCGGTACTGCACCTCATAAGTGGTCAGGCTGTTGTTCTGAGCTATAAGAGAAACTATCAGCTAACAAACAGTGCAGAATACATATTATTTACTCTATTCAGAAATGGTGGTGATGCTATTGAGCAAACTCAAATTTTAGCTACATACATGTCATACACAATGTAGCCGTCTGGTGCAAAATTGCCAGAGCATAGTACAGGCAAGGAGGGATGGTGAAGCTATGTGTCTGCAAGGTGACCAATTTTAACAGGTATCTATGGGTATTCATTTTAGCAAATTTAGCGAGCAATGACATAATTGTTACAAAATGTCCATACAGTAAATTCCTGGGTAAAATCCTGCTTAACGCATCTGTCTCCAATACTTCCTTGTCTGCATATTCTTTGATTGAGCTATCATCAAGCTGTCTGTCTGTGTCTTCACCAACCAGGCTATCCTTGTCTCCTCTGTCCCAGCTGTCTGTGTCTGGCTCTGGGACAGTCTGGTTTTGTACCCAAAGCCTTCACATTACTTTGCATTGTGTCATGGTTATTAGACACACCTATACTGAACTGCCACGTACAGATCCTTTCTTTCCCGCTACAAGTAGCCATATAACTGTTGTGGCTGTTGGCCAATCATCCAATCACCTTGATGTCATTTATTATTGTTGGGTTCATATATTTACTCAACTGGAACTGCATAAATTTAGTCTAGTAAAGTTAGTCTTCCAAATTCGCTAATTGTAATACACACAGAAACCATCCTTAACATAATTTGAGCAATTTAGCAAGCAGTGTAAAGTCATTCAACATTTCACACAATAATTTATTGTAATAAAACTTTGCTATAATTTAGGAGAAACAATCATATCTTATTGATTATTCAAACTAAAAAATTGTATATACCTGTTAAAGTAAGTAACTTAAGTAAGGTATTAGCAAAGCCAACATTTCTATTGACTACCATCCCTAGCTGCCTGCACATCCGAGCTATCTAACTATGCACTTAACATTAGCCAAATTTGCTCCAGACAACTACATACAGCATTTAGGCTGTGGTAAAGTGAGATTAGCCACTGGAATCACTGATACATGCTGTTGGAAGAAATTTTGGTCACCAACTGAGAATGTTCTGCATATCATTGCATTAGTGTATTTCACTCAGGATTACTAATGCATGCAATTAACAGTGGCATAAGGTGCTCACGGAAAAATACAGCAGGCTCCTTCCAGGTCACTGACACAATGGTAGAACCAGCGCTGATGGCACTGACATTCTGAGGCATCAAGGGTACTGAAGTGAGGAAGAAAGAAGAAGAAACTGAAAGCAAATTATGTTCATTCTCTTCATTCCAGCATTAGCCTTTACCATAGTAATGAGAGCTCATAAACTCCTCACCATCAGCAGTGTACAAGATGAGCTGATCACTGCCTGATTCACAGTTGAAACATGTTTTATTAGTATCATTTCTGTTCGTGCATGACCTCAATGAGAAAATGTACTGGGTACCAGGCACTAAGTTGTCCAACACGATAGGATTGATAGGATTTGATTTGAATCCTTTGAAACACCTTATGTTTTTCGAACTAGGAGCTGACTGCTGCAGCTCATAGAACTGGACACCAGTACTGGGGTTCTGATGGGTAAATGTGATGCTGTCATTGAGGACACTTCCAGGAAGCAGGATCCAGTTAAAGGGTACCAATTCAGAAGCAGCTGAACGGAGAGAGATACAGACATGACAGGCACTTTAATTTATATGAACTATACAACAGTTATTGCATACTTTGCATGATAACCTAGGTACATACACAAAGGGGGAAGCTAATAACATATTTAATGTAACTTCCAATTGAAATTTAATCACTGAAAGTCTTCTTTCTAGTGGAAATGCTAAGCACTTCCTGTATGCATTTAACTGCACAAACTAGTACATACATTATGACTTGCACAACTTAATTGCATGGCACCTTCCAGTTAAGAATTAGTGATGTGTATTATACAAAGTGCAGTGCTACATTTATCAAGGCAAATAGCATTATTCAAATATTGAAGCACTCCATCACCTACTGCATGAACATTTCAAATTCATAATTAATTTCTGAAAACAATTTGCATTTAGATAGTTTTGGAGGTTTTAAGTATGTGGAAACCCAAATTAATATGGTATACAGCCCATGCAAGGGCAAATGTATCAACAACACATTCTGTGCTTGATGCATTGTGGTTAGAACAGCATTTTCAACAGCTCACCCACACAAGGTAGTGATGGATCTGAGTCATTAACTCTCCTAGTACCCTCCAAACAGGGGCACACCCTGACCATTCTGCCTTGAGATGAGCTCAGTGAAGGACAAGGCAGGCATGCCTCTGGAGTCCCACCCAAGTAGCATTTCTGATCTTTTCAAGTCTGATGAGAATGCTCAAATTTTAGCGATATTCAGCTTTTGTGTATCATTATTCAAACCTGCCAGGACACTTCTGCTCCATCCTACTCTGCCAGGACCCCTCGCCTCTTCCCCCAGTTGTGGAGGAGACAACCAAAGAAAGTATTTGCCCCATGCACCAAGGCACTCCTCAAAGAACTGGGCCACCGGATGACCCAGACCACAGGGAATGGAGGCATGCAGCAACCACTTACCTCATCCAGAGACTGTCGGTGGGGGTGCAGCTTACCAATTGCGCCTCAGTGATGGGAACCACAGGCCAACTTGAGTCTGGCCTGATTGACTGAATTTTGACATTAATTTGAATGATCGCATGTGATTAGTAATTAAATGCCAGAATGTAATTTAGCACATTTATAGATATAAAACTGTTCTTTGAATTTATTTATTATCCATTTAGCTGTCATGAACCTTATTGCTTTCTTTTTACGTATAGTTATATTAATATACATTTTAATAATTTTCCTGTACAAAAGAATTGTTTCGGGTACAATTATTAGCAATTTTGTACTAGTCTCGCACACCAGACCCCTTTGCAGAAGGGCCTGGTATTGCTGAATGCGCGACTTGTGTCCAGGACAAGATCCTGTCCTGGCCAATCAGATTCATCGATTGCTGTATGATGTCAGCTTAAAATTTAGAGACACGGATTTGGCTTGCTCAAAGGATATGAATCCTGTTATGCGCACGGAACTTGCGGGTTGAAGTAATTTAATAGCTTACAACAGATGGGATACATATGATGGTAAGCTATAGCTACCATGCGCGAGCAACTCCAGTCATTGGCAAGGGCTAGATAGACCAGGTACAGCAGTACAATCGAGCTTTGTAGAATATAATCTGGACAGTCTTCTTGCCAGTGCCTCTGTCAACAAACGAAAGGCAGATCTTCTTGCCGCAGAAATCCATTAGTACAAATCTTAGTTACTGTGTCAGTGGAATGCATGCAATGGAACATTAGCTACAGCAATAGACAAGATCATACAGCAACACAAACTATGACGTATTAACTTACCGTGTTACTGCTACAGCTCAAGCTGCTGATTATCGGTTTAAATTCGAACGTGGGAAGACAGCGTATTAAGCTGTCAGGTAAAAACGGAAGTCAATGGGAACGATAATTAGAAAATGGCGGTCGTCCGCGAAGATAAAAGCGGAAATGGAAGGATACTCTCTTCCAGTTAACCGCAAGACGGGCGCCGTCAACCCCGCTATAACCTCACCCCCGGGGCCCCCAGCAGCCACAGGGAGTTTGACTATGACGGACCAAGAAACGCGCGTGCGCACAATAAAACAAACACACAGACACTTTCGGCTTTGTATATTAGACTAGCAGAGTGGCTCGCCTTCGGCGAGCTACGACGCCCGACGCCTGCCCCCCGATGCCCTCAGCAACCACGTTACTGCTACAACTAGAATGATGATTGTCAGTTTAAATTCGAACGTGGGACGACAGCCAATCAAGTCCGGTAAAAACCAAAAGTCAACGGGAACATTATTTTGAAAGGGCGCTAGTTCGCGAAGGACATAGCGGAAATACACTGATAACTCTCTGCAAACCGCAATAACACACACACACACACACACACACACACACACACACACACACACACACACACACACACACACACACACACAACACACACACACACACAGACACACAACACACACACACTTTCGGCTTTATATATTAGATTCATAATTAGATGGCACACATGCGCACTGCCTTAGAAAACAAACATAATACAGTGAAACATATTGGCATCCAGTTAGTAGCTAATAGACAAGCATAGTTGTGGACAGAAGAGTGTTCCCAGGGGTTTGACGAACAAAAGAATATGGATGGTTGTGGTATGACTTCACTCGGTCGGGTACTCGGGTCTGGCGCGAGACTAGATTTTGCAAGCACGAAATTCGCTGAATTAGATTATGTCAAAATTAATGTCCTATACTCCAACCATAAAGGGAGCATATGCTAACAGCTGATGCATACATGACGTATGCAGCTAGCTACAACTGTACCTTTGCTGCATCTCCCAGCCAAAAAAGCTCAGTATAGGAAGGATACCTTTAACCCATGTGTATTATTACACAATGAGTTGGCAGAAGGTCAGGGTATGCAGCAAAAATTGTTTTATGGGTTGTGAGTACCACTCAACAACCCCACCTAATGATATTGTGGTACAGTTCCATATATGAGACCATTCAAAGCCTGAAGTAACATGGTCACTGAGCTGCCAAGCCTATTCAAATTCAAACATGGTTACCAGGCAACCTTGCTTGTGACTAAAAGATAGTTATTTAGAGCCTACTCTCCAAATGACCTGGATTTCCCATACAGATGTGCTTTGAAAATGTGGTATTAAATCACATCCTGCAACCCGTTTTGGCCTGATCACATCAATAAAACGATGGAGATGACCCCACAGAACTTGGTTTGGAGAGCAAGAGTGGGGAACCCAAGGCCTGTAGCCAGTAAGGAATAGGCACCATGCATGCCAAGGGAGCAGCATACTGTCCGCATTACTGCATATTATTAGAAACAAAATTAATAACCTGTGACAAAAGAGAAAGTGAACAAGGAAGATACAAAACGTGATGCACTACTATCCACGGCAGCATGCAACTCATAGGAATGTACCTCTAACTATAAAGAGGATGGCAGTGTTAGCGACATTATGCTAAGGTAAATTTAACTGAAGGTTAATAGCCTTATTGCCTAAAGGCACTCGGCTCATTGGTGTCGCATCCAGTGGGAATCAAGTGGACTGAGTTGAAACTTTCTTAGCTCTAACTGTTGTGAGGGTTATAGGTGCTGACTGAAGTTTCCATCCCGCTAACATATTGTACTGTAGGCTCATTGCGAGTTACAATTCGGTCTTGTTTGAAGTCGACAGCCCGAGTAGTCGCTGAGAACCAGGAGGCTGTCCCAAATTTGGTAAGTTAGCTACTCTATGATACGTGAAGTGGCCAGCGTGCCTCAAGCTTACCTACTGCCACTTGAAAGCTGCAGAGAAGTCCTGTGGAGGGGAGAGGATGAATTCGAAGCCCGTGCAATTGATCATTGGACAGTGAAGGTAATAAAACATTGTTTTCTCATTTGCAATTATGTTAATGAGTAGTAGGAGACCCATCCTACATCTGAGAGAGAGTGAGTACACACTGTCTTTACTCACAAGCAAAGACGTACGGCTCAGTAGCTGCCAGCGGATGTGCTACGTGCACTGGAGTTCACAATAAGACAGTGTGCGCGCGCAACGGGAGACATTTTATAGAGCTATGTGAATGCGCTCGCGGGGGTGGAAGCAAAATGTGTACCTCTTGTATCTTCATCCTATAGGCCTTACCATACATGTCATATCACTAGCATCACTTTGATGTCACTTGATGTGTCATGTGCAACTTAAATTGTTTCTGAATATCAAGACTGGTTTACATTACTTTTGAAGTGACTCCTCTGTCGTTGTAACCTGTCGACCGGTTAGTAATTGATTGAGTGCTAAAACTGTGTGTCTGTGCATTTATGAGTGTGCATTTGCATGTGTGTGCATGTGTGTGTGCGTGCGCATGTGTGTGTGTGTGTGTGTGTGTGTGTGTGTGTGTGTGAGCATGCAATGGTGCATAACATACACCTTGCATTGTGCACAGAAATCACAAGGTCTCCACCATTGTGCTAGGTAAGAAGGAATCTTCAGTAAGCAGTTACGTATGCTCACAACACCTGCACAGACCTAGTGTAAGGTACATACAGTATACACACCCATAACAGATAATTATAGTGGAACAGGTCTAAGATGGTCACTGCGTTAGGCAGCCACTTCTTATAATAATGGTCAGTTAGAACTGGCTCACAGGTGGCTGTTTCAGTGTATGTACACAGCTGTTTCCGCCTATAGACAAAGGGGTCACGCATGATGTCACACTATACATAGTTTTATTACTGTGGTGTAACCAGTTCCCAGCCTACAATCCCACAATCATGTCGTGTAGGAAAGATTGTTAGTACAGATACTAATACAGTAACACTCGGTGCATACCAGCTAGTTTCACTCCCCAAAGGCAATGAAATGAACAAATGCCACTTTTACTTCATCACCTTAATAGCCTTTTTGAGTTCATGAGTCATAACGAGGTTCTGAAAATGATGTTTGAGAGAATTACTGAGGAATGACAAAATCTACTATTTGACTTTTGTAGCTACGTTATAATTGATATTTCTATCTGCCCCATAATACGCACTTGTCGCTGTGAACTATTTGGATTTCCTTCAGTTCCCATCAGATGGCCTTCCTAAGATGTAGGATTAACAGCAGACGGCGAAAGAGTACAACAAGAATTTAAATTATAGCTGGTGTGATGATTATGTTTAAATTCAATTATGTCATGTTAAAATTATATTACTTTTTCCAGTGGAACTGTTTGTCATTTCCTGCATGTATCTAAGTGACAAACCAGTGCATACATTGTGACTTCCACATAAAAGCATGGCACCTTATAGTCAAGATCAGTGATGTCTATTATATACAAAGTACAGTACAACGGTCGTCTAGGCAACTGGAATTTGAGAGCACTCTGGAGTCCAGGACTTGATGGGTACTAATTTCAGTGATATCAAGTTTTTTGTGTACTAGCAGAGAAGCCCACCTTCGGCGAGCTTTTCTTCTATGGTGCCCGACCATACTGGCACCCAATGCCCTCAGCAATCATACAACTAGTCTTACGCTGGCAGCTGGTGTGAGGATTATGTTTAAATTTGAATGTGGGATGACAGCGAATCAGTCTGGTAGAAACCGAAAGTCAATGGGAACAATAATTAGAAAATGGCCGTCATTTGCAAAGGAACATCGGAAATGGAAGGATAACTCTGCAATCCACAAGTTTGCCAACCCCACTAAAACCTGACCCCAGGTGCCCCCAGCAACCACAGCAAGTTTGACGCCGATGGCGCAAGAAACATGTGTGCACATAGCAGACACACAGACAGACAGACAAAGGACACAGTCAGCTTTGTATAAAACTAGCAGTGTCATTTGCTCGTGCATGGTATATAGTCTAGCTGACCATAGGACATGTTTGTACTTATACAGACTCACTTCCGTCAGCTGTAGTTGCATTATCTGCTGCAGGTGTGCTTGCACCCACTGAGTTGATGGCAGCCACTTGGAAGGTGTACACAGTGGCAGGAGTGAGGGAGGTAGCATTGTAGACAAAGAACGCGCCATCTGTGCTAGGGATGATGTTGGCCTCAATTGCTAATCCATTTCTGATGACCTGGTATCCTGTAATGTTGTCATCATTGACACATTCTGGCTCAATCCACCTCAGTACAACAATGTCACTTCCCACTGCAGTCACAGGGTCGTTATACCTGGAAACCGCTAACATGGCCGCTAAATTTGCACCTTTTTGAAACATTATATTCTCGCTCTCTGAATGATTCTACGAAAAACGAATGGCAGGAGAAGGAAGTACGATCTTAGCTTTATCAGAAAAGTCAGTCGGCGCAACGGAGAAAGCTTGGATAAAGATGTTTGAAGGTGTTGAAAAAGGCACACTCGTCGACATTCAGAGCAAAACCGGCATATCTAGACGACGCCTGAAACACACGTAGCTGCGCTGGTTAGGTGTAGGAAAATGTAAAGTTTCAGAATCGACTGAGAACTGTGCACATATGCATCTGTTCGCAGAGAAAATAAAGAAAAACACCTTTTTGGTAGTAATTTTGCCACAATTCGCACGTTCAAATGTTATTTTCTCGAAAAGAGACTACAGCACACTTCTGTTCTCAGTCGAATATGAAGGTATATTTACTACTAAACACGATGATGTGCAGCACACTCACCAAGATGGGGCTCTAAGTATGCCGTTTTTTTATACAAAATTTCCTGAACAACAACCGGCCATTGTGATGACGTCGAAAAACGTCACATACGTTATCGACTAGCAATGTGTTAAAGGGAAGTTAGGACGCCGCTCGTCAACCGAAGTGCAGCAGATCGAGGACAGTATCTGTTATTGTTGTCAGGCCTGCAGAACTGGAAGAGTATGATTTAGTAAAGGAACGTTGGGGTGCATCCATGTGTGCCACATTACACGCTGCCTAAGTCACCGCACAGCTTCAATTCACGCGTTGTCTCCCTCCACGCGCTGTCTCCTTCCACGCGCTGCCTAACTCCACACGCAGCCTCAGTCCACGCGCTGTTTTAGTCCATGCGCTGTCTCACTCCACACACTGCCTCATTCCGTACGCGACCTCACTCAACACACTGCCTCTCTCCACGTGCTGTCTCACTCTACGTGCTACGTACGTAGCTAATTTAACACAGTCTCATTCGACGCGCTGCTTCGCTCCACAAACATTTTCTCATTCCACACGCTGTCTCGCTCTACACATACTCAGTACCAACTTGATTTATGCTGTAGACAAATACTGGAATACAGAGAATAACTTCATTAGGCAAAGACTCTTGTGTGAGAACTGTAGCAAGTGCTTGTCTGCTATGTAAGCACTCTAGCATAGGGCTAGTCTGTTGTGTGAGTACTTCGAAGTGCTGGTGTGTTGTATAAGCACTCTAGCTGAGTTTTGATCTATTGTATGAGCACTCTAGCTGAGTGCTGGTCTGTTGCGTAGGCTCTAGCTTAGTGATGTCACTTGTGACATCAGTGATGTCATTCGTGACATCACTAAGTTTCTCCCTCCGAAACTGTTAATGCAAGGAATTTAGCGGTTATCCACACCTTTCACCTAAAGTACAGGTTTCCTGGTATAACTACCCTGTGGTAGCAGTTAAGTTTCTGGGCGAGGAGGGAGCTGTGTGCAGTGGAACAGAGTACCATGCAATCTTACTCAGGTCAGATACAGATCCTTATTGTCCTTCGGACTGCACAGTTTTACATGCACATGCAGTGAATATGGTTGGACACAAATAATTGGTGGTAATGTTGTGCTGGGTGTGGGTACGCTGTGTAGGCATGCATGTTTGAGTGCTTGTATGTCATTGTTTACCTGCTCTCTCTGTTGTGAAGTTGAAGGGTATGGAAAAGGGAGTTCTGCCACCATCTACACATTCTGCCCTTGCTTGAATGGAGTACATTGTAAATGGCTTTAGTCCACTCAGCACATGAGTGGAGCTGGAATTTCCAGTGTTCCTCTTCATTGTTGCCCCACCATCAAGAGTTATGAAGTAGCCACAATCCTTGCAGTGACCACATGTAGGTGGTTCATTCCATCGGATGAAGGCTGAGGTTGACTTGAGTGGATCAATGATCGTCACATCTAAGGTAATGTTCGCTGGAATTTCTGCAGGATCATTGTGATTTCCTTGAACCACTGCAAGAATACAGACACATAACTCACCACCAGTTGTCACACAAAAACATATAAAGCATAGCAGAGAAGCCTGCCTTTGGCGAGCTTCTCTTCTACGGCACCCAACACATTCACTTCCTGCCAGATGCCCTCAACAACCATGTTACTGCTACAGCTAGTCTTATACTGTCTAAAAATAATAGCTGGTGTGATGACTGGACGACAACGAATCAAATCTGGTAAAAACCAGAAGCAAAGGGAACGATAATTACAAATTGGCTGTCGTCTGCTAAGAAAAAAGCATAAGCAGAAAGATAAATCTCTCTGCAAACGGAAAGATGGGCAGCGTCAACCCCACAAAAACCTGACCCCCGGTGCCCTCAGCAACCACAGCAAGCTTAATGCTGCAAGAAACGAGTGCGTGCCTAGCAGATGCACAGACAGACAGACAGACACCGTCAGATTTATATATAGAGAGATTTTGCCTGTACAAATATATTGTGTTACAATTTCTATCAATTTTTAACTCCATACTCACTAAATTTGCTAAACTAGAAAGGTAATAAATTGTGGGTAATTTCATAAAAACTTGATACTTTCTCAGTCCTACAAGCGAATGACGAAAATTCTTTGAAAACGGTAACCGCTTGCTAATGTTTCAATAGCAAGCCATCCGCTCTAGAATACTAGAGTTGCCTAGCACTGGTAAACGCCCTGGGTGGATAATTTCAGGAAATGGCCACTACCATGGATTGTAGCTCAATTATATTATAGAGGCTCGTTGCTATGGTTTTCAAAGGATCAGTAGTGATAGTGAGCAATCACGTAGCTGGTCGACAGATGGAATAATTGCATAATGCATGCATGACATTTCGACAGCGAAGGTCTTTGTCTGTTACAAAACTGCTGAAACTCCTTGCCTTAGGCAACCACAGTGAGTTTGACGCCAATGGCGCAAGAAGTGGACACACAGACAGACAGACAGACAGGGTCAGCTTTATATATTTGATTCTCTGGTACAAATAATCTATTTTGGAACAATTTCTACCAATTATGAACTACACACCAAATTTGCTGAAATTAGTACCAGTTAAAATTAATAGCCTTAAGGTATTATATATTCAACGTTGTACCAGTGGCCCAGTGCATGGGTAACAAGTGGAATGCGCTGAAAATAGAATATTTCTTAGAGGAGGAATCAATCTCCCGTACGCAGACTTCTGAAAGGGGGTTACATTCTGGGAAAAAATAGCTTAGAATTTTTCTTCCAGTGACGTCATAACATAATGGAAGACGATATGAAAAGGCACATTTACTTACTGAAATCGCTGAAAAGGAGCGAGGAAGCTTCGAAAACACTGTTTCTGGCCCTAAATAAGGACTTGGACTACTACATAACGGTTATAGGTACTAAATTTTATGCACCACAAATCCTGGAGGGGGGTTCGTCCGAACCCAACGAACCCACCCCTTGCGTACAGCCCTCGGTCTAAGTGCTGTAAGGGTTATCACGTTATCACGTAAGGGTCATCAATGCCCATCTGAAACGGAGGTCGCAAGACTACAATTGTCTGTTTTGATCAGGCTGTCCCATTTCTAATGATAATCATATTAATGTTAGGAAGAGTAGAATAGTCGCTCGCTCTCTGCGACAATCAAACATAGCCTCAGCTGTTATACGAATGCCAATTAGGCTAAACGAGAGTTAGAGGGTTAGGGTTAGGGTTAAGTCAATAGCCGAGTAATCGCCCCATGAGAACCAGGAGGCTGTCCAAATCTGCTAAGTTACTCTATGATATGTGTAGTGGCCAGCGCGCCTCTAGCTTACCTACTGCCACTTGAAAGCTGCAGAGAAGTCCTGTGGAGGAGAAGGAGCGAAGCCCATGGAATGGACATTCGGACGGTAATAAAGCGTTGTTTGCTCACCTGCAATGTAATTGAGGAGTAAGAGATCCATCCTACATCCGGAGAGAGCGCCTTTACTCACCAGCAAAAAACGTACGGCTCAGTAGCTGCCAGTGGGTGCGCTGCACGCACTTGAGTTCACAATAATGTTGCGCGCGATGGAAGGCAATTTCAATTATCGAATGGCTGCTGCCACCGAAATATCGGTAGGTTATTAGGGTTAGGGTTAATCACACAGTCCGGTGGGTGGAGTAGCCCTGTGGCTTTTAAAGACACCGGCCGGTGGCAGGAGCAATTATGTGGGGCTAGTAACGACCGCATTTCCGGTGGCAGTAGCAGCGGCCTTTCAATATTTGTAGAGGATCGCGCTTGCGGGGGTGGAAGCGGAAACGTGTGCACGCCCTGTGCCGTTTACACATGCGGCTACCATGGTATGCTTACGTTAACAAGCTGATTATTACCTATAGGCCCGCAGGGTCTGCAGCCTTTGATGTTGGACCATTCATACAGTCAAATTGGCATACACTAAGCAATAATTATACAGGTTAGTTTGTTTCCAATATTCCTATTTTAATATCTAGCAGCTTAATATTGTCAGCATCCTTTGTGTTGTGGTTGTGTCACACTATACGGGCTACACGGACTACTGGCTACGGGCTACACGGGGCTGTGACAGCATCTAGTGCAATAGCAGTATTTAGACTATGATGCAACAAATTGCTGTATTCTGATTGGTCCAACGAAAGTGTTCTAAATCGCTTATACCACCTCTGATTCACTTATATCCCTCTGATTCACTTGTACCACCTCTGGTAGCTTCTGGCGCTTTAAAGCAAACTTTCGACAACGTAGCTGCGACTTGCTTGGAGCGAAATTAGCTTTAGCACCGTTCCGAGGTACTACAGGGCAGCTGGGCTTCGCAAGGTCGTTTCCGCGCAGTTTACGCTGCCGTTTGACTACTCGGCTATCTTTTGTCGTCAGCTCTCTAAATCTCGTAGACACCCCAGCTGTACCTTCGCGCCGCAACTTCTATTTCGTCTAGCTGGGCTTTAACTAAGGCGCGTCGTTCGCGCTGGGAATTTTATATAGGAATTTATAGCAGAGAGCTGCAGCTGTTCATCAATGCGATTCGCTGCCGCTCCTTGCCCAATCATTGGGCTCTATGACACTGAAATGCTGACCCAGAGGCGTCTCTGAGATTCAGAGCACGTGCCTCGTCTGTCTCAGACTGTCACACCGCTTGGTCAGCATTAATTACGTAGTGTTACAGTAATAGATTAAGACAGTGAATCTTGGCTAGTCCATAGTTGAACATGTGTGTCTGTCCATGTAACTACAGATCTAGAAATGTACGTTATTGTAATCACCGTTGCCCTGTATGAAAAGTGTCCATTTATACCCATCGGTTGTTGGTCAATCAGCTATATGTATCTGACAATGTTGCTCATACTTTTGCGGATGAACTACATTGAACACATGGATCCACTGGATGGTATCATCACTAGTTATTACATACAGCCAAATCCCTCCCAGCTGTAGGTTGAGGTGTGCAACTATTAGTGGCATTCTGCTTAGTGCTCTTCCCGAGCACTAGGAAGTAAATGAATTGTTAGAATTATACTAATGTAGAATTATACTAATGTAACTTAAACTACAGTGCACAACATTCCTACATAGCTCCTGACAGTCAGTGCACTGCATGTTTAAAATACAGAGAACTGATGTTCACACCCAAAAATGGTAACTGTGATTTTGTTGCCACAGTGAGGACACCCATTTGCAGTGTGATGTTCATTCCAACCATGCAGTACACAACATACCATTATGGGAACAATTTGCAAGAGATATAGTCACTTCACGGTACATTTCACTGCAGATATGGTACGCTACTTTGAAGATTTCCACAATATATATAGCATGCAACAAACCATTTATTAGAGCACTTTGTAACAAGAATACTCACTAAATAATTCAGCTTCACAGTCCATTTCACTGTCGATGTGTTACATTACTTTGAAGATTTCAATATGCATACCATGCACCTGGTGGGATTGTTTGTGGATGACAGAACATAACTCATGGTACATTACGCTAGACAAATAATATACTTAGTTTGAGGAGGTTATGTATCTGCAAATACAGTTCATACTACATGGATGATATCATCTCTTTTCTTTTCATGATTTGTGCACATCACCATGGTTTTGCATTTTGCACAACTATTTTGACAACTTACATCATCTATCCAAGAAATTCTAGCTAAGTAAATCACAAGGTCTCCACCATTGTGCTAGGTAGGAAGGAATCTTCAGTAAGCAGTTACAAATGCTCACATCACCTGCGCACAACTTGTGTAAGGTACATACAGTATACACACCCATAACAGATATAGTGGAACAAATCATGTCTAAGATGGTCACTGTGTTAGTCAGCCACCTCTCAAAAACAGCCAGCCTCCCTGGCCCCAAATAGCCCAAACCATTGCAATTAATGTATCTCTGTAGAGCAGCCACCTCTCTATAATAATGGTCAGTTAGAACTGGCTCACAGGTGGCTGTTTCAGTGTATACATATGTACACAGCTGTTTCTCCTACACAGAGGGCATGATGTCACACACTATACGTCATAGTTTCATTACTGTGGTGTAAACAGTTCCCAGCCTGCAATCCCACAATCATGTCGTGTATGAAAGATTGTTAGTACAGGTACTAATACAGTAACACTCGGTGCATACCAGCTAGTTTCACTCCCCAAAAGCAATGAAATGAACAATTGCCACTCTTAAGTCATCACCTTCGAGGCCTGTTTGAGTTCATGAGTCATAACAAGGTTCTCAAAATGATATTATAGAGAATTACTGCGGGGGAATGACAAAATCTACTTTACTGAATACTTTGCCAAACCTACCCCAGGGAGACACCAGTAGCTATATATTGGTATAGTTGGTAGGTTAGGCATGATATCCAGTGATTACCATTCAATCTATTTATACATCTGCAGTGGTAACTGCAAGCAATTGCCCCTCTCGACAACGCTATAGTGGAACAAATCATGTCTAAGAGGTCACTGTGTTAGGCAGCCACCTCTCAAAAACAGCCAGCCACCCTGGCCCTAAATAGCCCAAAGCATTTCAATTAATGTACCTCTGTAGAGCAGCCACCTCTCCTTAATAATGGTCAGTTAGAACTGGCCCACAGGTGGCTGTTTCAGTGTATGTACACAGCTGTTTCCGCCTATAGACAAAGGGGTCACACATGATGTCACACTATACATAGTTTTATTACTGTGGTGTATAACCAGTTCCCAGCCTACAATCCCACAATCATGTCATGTAGGAAAGATTATTAGTACAAGTACTAATACAGTAACACTTGGTGCATACCAGCTAGTTTCACTCTCCAAAGGCAATGAAATGAACAAATGCCACTCTTAAGTCATCACCTTTATGGCCTGTTTGAATTCATGAGTCATAACGAGGTTTTGAAAATAGTATTATTGAGAGAATTACTGCGGGGGAATGACAAAATCTACTTTCACTGGATACTTTGCCAAACCTACCCCAGGGAGACACCAGTAGCTACTGGTGTAGTTGGTAGGTTAGGCATGATATCCAGTGATTACCATTCAATCTATTTACCTCTGCAGTGGTAACTGCAAGCAATTGCCCCTCTCGACAATGCTTCAGTCATGATGACAGCAGCCTCCCTTTCCTTCTGCTGAAACCACAAGTGCTTAACTTGTGGTGTAAACAGAAACCACCATGCAGGCACCATCCAATATCAACCATCAGTACACCACACTGAGCCCCAATCAGAGTGAAACAGCACTGTTAACAATATGGTGTGACCGTCACACCACTCAGTGCTCACACCAATGGTGTAATCAGTCACACTATTACTAGTGACGTTCACACTGACACCAGTATCCACACTGTTAATTGTTCACGTCATTTCTGATTGATTAAGAGACTTTGAAGATGAGAGTATACTTAGAATCATACAAGCTATCTAAGTACATATATAACTACCCAGGATACAGCTTAGCCTGATGGTATGTTGTGTACAGTGGGAGGACCTCGTCAAACTGAGTGTGCAATTTAATGTACCATTAGGTACTTTGTGTCAACCACAAACAATCCCACCAGGTGGTATGCTGTGTGCTATATCTGTAGTGAAAGGTCCCCTGAAGTGCTTAGTATCTTGAATACTGTTCCAATGAATGGTATGTTGTGTACTGCATGGTTGGAGTGACCATCACACTGCAAATGGGTGTGCTCACAGTGGCAACCAATTCACACCAATTAAGGGTGCGATCATCACTCCCTATTTCTAACAATGAGCTAGCTGTCTGTGGCTCTTCCATCTGTTACAGTGGTGGACTTACTAACTTACTCTGATAGGCCGACTAGTTTGAACCAGTCAGATTTACATGACATTGTGCTGTTACCATCCCGTGAGTGTCAGTGCACCCTTGTATTGAGTTGCTATTGGATTGTGATTCCTGTGCTGATGACCATTAACATTAATTTGAACAAACTCCCAAGGATTCCCGTTATGCATCATTGTTAGATGACTGAGGGAGGCGATTACTGGTTTTCAATTCGATAAGGATTCATGCCCCCCTACCAACTGAGACACAAATACTGGTGTAGTTGGTATGGGTTTGGTGTGATAATATCCAGCGATTACCATTTGAACTTCCAGGTATAATCCACTTCCATAATTGAGGCTTCCTCCATAATCACTTCCTCGTGACAATTAGACTTGCTCCATCTACAGTCTCTAACTGATCACTGCTTTCATCTTCCTCCTGAATGCACTCTGTGGGTACAGCAATAATTCCCCACATAATAACAGACCATCTTCATACTGGGACAAGTTGGGAATGTTTTAAAGACAATTTTGTGAACGAAATTAAACTATAGACATTCATAATATAAAAACAAGTGGTTTGCGTGCATGTATAAGGACAATCCTATTCATGACACCACATGCATACTGTTGCATAAGCAGAACCAAATGGATCTGCTAGTGTGCCATTGCCTATTACCATGGACACACCAGATCAATGTTGTACTGTTGGTCAGCATCTGATAGGTGGATGCAGGTATATTAATTCAAATTCCCTTTTGATTCATTCACCAGGAGGTCCCAGTCGTCAAGAGTGTTGCATGCTGTTGGAAACAGGAGATGTAATGGCTCTTTTCCTTCGTTGGGAAAGTGGACGTCATGCATCTCCAAATTCCCACTCTGTGAGCATTCCTAGGTCTGAGACTGGAGGCTCTGACAATTGGATGTGCATGTGTGTATAGCTCTGACCAACTGATGGTACTAATCTTCGTTGCATCCAGCCATATATATAACCTCCAGTGCTTTCCTTCTCCAAATAGTATCAAATGAATGGGAAGTGCATAGTTTGCAATTGTCTATGCCCATTTATGGAAATTTCAGTGACAACACTGTACACACAGTAACACTTCCATTCGCATGTAATCTTCCTTGTGAACTTCTAACAAGCCAACCCTCTGCGGTCACTCAAATATCATTGATATGTTGAAACAGGTCACTCAATCAAATCATCAACAAATTTGGCATCCTCTGTCCAAGGACTACTAAGTAGAAGCACACAATTAACAGCTATGATACAGCAATCAGTGTATGTACTGGTTATCTTACTACTTTTGCATGTATAATAGTAACAGCGTAGACATTGCATGGTCCTGATTACAGTTAGCATGTGCAGTGCATTCTGTTTCATGCTGCATGAGAATAAAGAGTATACGTGCATAGGTGCAATTACAAAAGAATTTTTGTCAGAGCCCTTCAGTCTGGAATAGTGTCAGAGGGCTTCAGTCTCCTTGTTCTGGACTATGTAGCAATCTCCATCTGGTTCAGTTGGAGCTGGGTCTTGCTGAGCGGAGAGAGCATTAAAGCCCAACAAAGAAGAGCTGTCATGGAAACTCATAGTTTCAATGATGGACTCAGTGTCAATGTCCACTTTTACTGTTTCCTTGTTGTTGGACTGCCCATCTGGGTCCAATCTACTGACTAACTCGATCTCTACTGATGGCATATAGGCCGGGGGATGCGACTTCAGCAGTGGTACTCTCTATCACAGAGGTAATGTCTGCTGTTGTCCTTCCAGTTGGACTAGGGAAAGAGTGTAGATTTTTAGATGCCGCAGTTTGGTTGCATCAGTGTGTCAGTGCTTTAATTTGCCAGCCTCCCTCAATGTACTACGTTTAAAAAACTCTGCCCTGGATATGAGAGTGGAAGTCATAGATCCCAAGTGAGACTTCCTTTGTTGGTGATACTAGATCTGGATGCACCATGAGCAGCTTGCTTGTGCTGGCAGAGAAGCCACCTCTTCCAAAGTTCACATGATTCTGGAGACCTCACAACATATAGAGCATAAACAGGTATACACCCAAGAAGGCAGTAGTCAGGGTGAAGACCCACTCAGCAGGGTAGCGCACTGCATCAGGAAGATCACTGGTGGCTAGCAGACCAATGGCCCAGCCCATTCCAAAGAGAAGAGACAGTCCCGGGGCAATCATGAAGTTCTCTTTCAGTTTGCGAAGGTTTTCATTGTTGCTGGTCTCCTTCCTAACGTTGGGCCTACACAGCAGACTGGCAAAAATGACCCAGTTCATAATGTAGATGACACCAAATGGTACGAGCAGACCAATCCAGAAAGAACTCCTTCTCTGATGACTGCCTCAACCTCACTGTGAACAACACAGTGGGCAGTGATGCTGGCCTGTATCAGATAACAATCACAACTGAAGGTGGATTTGGAATGAGTGCAGTTGGAATATCAGTCAGTGGAGGTGAGTTGTGAGATGAGATGGTGTGTGTGTGGGTGTAATATGTATGTTTGTGTGTGCACTCTACCATAGCACAAATTGTGTGACATATCCCACATATCCCATGAGTCAGACGGTGGAACTTAATGACAAGGTAGCACTGAGCTGCACTGCTACTGGCAATCCCACCCCCTGCATTCAGTGGATAAAGGATAACATCCCAATTAGGGGGCTGTCAAGCCATTGGGAATGAGTTTGTCATTCCAGAAACAACCCCAAATGAATGAGGATTCTATCAATGTGAAGTTTTCAGCAACTTTGGTCAATGAAGTATCAATCTTAATCAAGGGTGAGACCTTTTAATACTCAACTGAGACTGAAACTGAGTGACAGTGTGTGAATGTATTGTTGTGCAGGCATTGTTCAGTTTCGCCTTCAAATTGAATTTGAGAGTAGAAGGAAACGACAATCCAGTTTCAGTGCTGACATTATAGAGACTGTGAGTGACTTGACATACTAGTACATACTGGGTAACCATTAGATGAAAGTTCATGACATTGACTCCCTATTATTAGCTGCGGTTGCAAACAGTGAGCCAGCTTCTACCTGTGAAGGGAAGCTATACAGCCACTGTGTACCCATGAGTGGAACCTGCGGGGGACAACATCACTGACACTATACTCACTGTAGCAGCAAACAGCTCTGATCCTCCAATGACACTTGCTGATCAGCTGACATGGCCTCTTGAGCAAACACTGAAAGAAGTTACAGACATCAACGCGCAAATCTCATTTACTATAACAGCCTCTCAGAGATATGGTATATATACGTATATACTGTATGTATGTATGTGTGCATGAAGCTAACAGAATACGTTTGAGCCTGTGCACATGGCACTGCAATACATGCAGTGAATGCAGAGCATTCTGTATGCAGTTTCAGGCCAGTAGCGGATTCCTTACAATGGCTACGACTACAGCATCACTAGTACTGCCCACTGTGTTGTTCACAGTGAGGTTGAGGCAGTCATCAGAGAAGGTGTACTTGAGGGTACTAGGGCAGGAGAGGTCGACAGCACCTCCACTTCCCATGAACACCCACTGGATAGCCTCCCTCGTGACATTTGGAATAGGCTCATTCATAACAGTGAAGGCGATGGTCACTGAATCTCCCATGTTTGTTGGCTTGCTGACAATTCCATCTGAGGGGGCTACTTCAGGGGGCACTGGAACAAAGGAGAATTACGCATAATTATAATAAATGCAATGTTTGACACATTATAATATTTGGCAGTTCATTCATCTAAATTTTGTGTGGCACTCGGCCCTCTATGACTGGATACATTTACTCTCTCACCTCCCAATGTTGTGACATTCAAGGTAGCAATGTCGCCACATCCAATGGTGTAGGCACACACTTGGACTGAAGAAGCGAGTGTGGGTGTCGTACATAATTATATATGTGACCAATAATGTGTGTGTGAGTTGGTGCAATAAAGCTGGAACTATATTATACTGCAGATTTGCCATAGCAGGTGTTCCGAGTATAGCAGTGAACAAAGTGAGCACTGACACATGTACGTACTTGGTCACAATAATACACTAATATTTTGCAATTTTATAATACAGGAATTTTTATCAATGATCAGAAGCCAAGCTAGCCCTTACGCTGCAGCAAGGGTGGCTTTGACCCAGCAGACCCCCTCCCCCCGCACCAAGCCCAATCATGTTCTGCCACCACTGTGTTCCAGTCACCGTTGTATTCAGTTGAAGGTTCACACATTCAAATCACCAATCATTTGGCATCCTCTGGCCAAGGACTACAAAGTACAAGCACACACCTTTCAAGGCTATACAGGAATCACTGTATGTCTAATTTATACTGAAATACTCACTACATGACAATACAGCCTAGATATAAGTGTTGCATGGCGCTGTTTAGCATAGTGCATTCTATGTCACACTGAGGATATACAGTATAGGTGCAGTCACAATGGAATAGTGTCAGAGCCCTTCAGTCTCCTTGTTCTGGACTGTGTAGCAATCTCCATCTGTGCCATTTGGAGCTGGGTCTTGCTGAGCAGAGAGAGCATTAAAGCCCAACAAAGAGGAGTTGTCATGGAAGCTCATAGTTTCAATGATGGATTCAGTATCAATGTCCACTTTTACCGGTTCCTCATTGTTGGAGGGTCCGTCTGGATCCACTGGTGGCAAATAGGGGGATGTGGCCCCGGCCAAGATATTCTCCATCACAGAAGATTGCTCAGCAAAAGGGGATGCAATGTCTGGCAATCTTCCAGTAGGACTAGAGAAAGAGTGTAGATTAGCTTTTTCAGCAGTTGTGTTGCGTGTCAGAGTGTCAGTGCTTTTGCCAGCCTTCCTCGGTGTGCCACGTTTCAAAGTTCCCCACAATGATGTGATTGCAGAAGTCATTGTTCCAAAGCGAGACCTGGGACTGTTGATACTAGATCTAGACACACCATGAGTAGCCTTCTTGCACTGGCAGAGAAGCCACCTCTTCCAAAGTTTACGTGCTTCTGGAGACCTCACAACATAGAGTATGAACAGGTATACACCCAGGAAGGCAGTAGTCAGGGTGAAGACCCACTCAGCAGGGTAGCGCACTGCATCAGGAAGATCACTGGTGGCTAGCAGACCAATGGCCCAGCCCATTCCAAAGAGAAGAGACAGTCCCAGGGCAATCATGAAGTTCTCCTTCAATTTGTGAAGGTTCCCACTACTGCTCATTTCCTTCCTAATGTTGGGCCTACACAGCAGACTGGTAAAAATGAGGATGAATATGACCCAGTTCATGATGTAGATGACACCAAATGGTATGAGCAGACCAATATAGAAGGAGTATCCATACACACGGCAGCTGCAATTTGAAGAAAGAGAAGACACCAACTTTAAGTACACTGAACACAGGCATTACTGTGCAGTATTCGGTCAAGCTCCTTACAATCTTGAATGAATGTAGTTATGGTAGTATGGAGCCAAGGAGAACACCACAATGAAAACTGGAACCACTGTAGGAGGTAGGATTGCACATGAAGGCAATACGGTATGAAGAAAATGCTAGTTATTGTGTTACTCTCTTTCTCCCCATGCACCAACCTACCCCAGCATATTGCCATGGCAATGGTGACATAGCTGGTGATGTCTGGTTTGAACACAGTCACCAACTTCCTGTGTAAATGAATGGCTTCTGCTGTCATCCAGAAGAACACAGCCAGTAAGAAGTAGTGCATGAGAACAGAGACCACTCCACAGAGCACAGGTACACCAGTTGAGACAGTGCTGATGATGAAGGTGACATACAGCCCCAACAGAGCTAAGCAGAGGTTGAGCAGCAGCTTTGCATGGACAACCTCTTTCAAGCTCCTGATTGTGAGTGGAGTAAAGGAGTATGAAGGTAGAGAGGATATCAAACAGCTTTCTTGCACACTATTACAAATAACTTCCATGCAAATTTTTAATCTATCAGGCTCACATCTATGCAGAAAATACCAGAAAGAATAGGAACAACTATAGCTTAAACAAAGAATACTATTTTGCCAGCCATTCAAATGAATGAATACACTAACTGAAATCTTACCAATTGCAAACATTTGTGTTGTAATTGAATATAAAATAACAGAATGAATCATAAGAACAGCTGTATTCATATTCATTTTTATATTCAATTTTATTATTCATTCAATTATCAATTTACGTAATTACTGTTATTTCATAACTCCATTATATTTATTCCATTTCAAATGGATTTAACTACAGTACCATCGGAATGGTGGGGAACACATACAGCTTGCTCAAAACTGCTGTTGTGTGAGCAGTCTTGAAGAAGAAACAGGAGATACTCTGAAGTTTGACTATTACAGTGTGTTGGATGGATGACAGATATAGAAGTGTAGTCCATGAAATAGGCTAGAAAGCTTAGTTAGTTCGATACCCTAGCAATATTGTCGTATGTCTGTTTGGACGTGAGTATGTAGCTAGCCTTGGCCAAAGATAGCTTGCATTCCGTTTGAAGGAAAGTCACAGTTGTGCATTTCCCCACCATTTTTACTTACTGCACAGTTATGTATATGGCTCTTATAGATACCGTTTCTGCAGTCTTTGCGGTAGGCTACTGCAGAACCTAGGAGCTACACTACACCTTGAGCTCCAGGATTACAGAAAAAAGGTCCAACACTTACACCAATGTCCTATGGTTGTAGGTAAGTAGCTATCTAGCTACAACTGAGCTAGCTAGCTAGCTACACACTGTAAAAAGTACAGAAACTAGAAACAATAAGAATTTCAACAATAATAGTAAGGACGTAGGATGGCATAAAATGGCAGAAACGATTAAATCCTGCTGCACAGCAAAGCATTAACAATGGTCCCTACATTCAAGGATGGTGCTCCATTCCTGCATGTAAGGACCATTGCTAATGCGTCACCATGTAGCAGAATAAAAACCTTTTTTCTGTCATTTTTATGCCATCCCTACATCCCTACTATTATTACAGAAAACTTTCATTGCTTCTAGTTTCTTCACTTTTTATAGTGTGTTATAATATGTGATAGTCAATGAGCTTTCAGCAAATGATCACAGTACACTGCATTCAAATAAGGTTCGTTTGTTACATTTTATCGTGAAGTGTGAGCAGGTGAAGGAAATAGTAATGTAGAACTCAGAAAGGGTTGGCTCTCTAATACCAGCTTCACAACAGGGTTGAAAACCTTGCCGACGTTTCGACCAGATGCTCTGGTCTTCTTCAGGGCGAAGATATGCTAGCGCGAGCACTGATCATATTTATAGCCTAGCATCTCATCATGCGCTGTCACCGGAAGCCACATCAAGGGGTGTCACCGGAAGTTGTGGGATTGCCTTCCTCAAGGCGGCCATCCAACATCCAGGCAGCTCCAGCCCACCATCCCTGTTGAGGGAGGGGTGGTTCAGCCTGATGTGGATTGCCTCCTAGAGCATCAGTTCTTTGGGACTAGAACTCATTGACTTGGCATAAGACAACTTCTAGAAAGGTAAACTCAACTGTTTGTGGTAAAGTTGCATTCATGATCATCACCATTTCCCCTATTGCATGTGTCTATGCATGTGGAAGCTAATTTCAATTCAGACAGAATTGTTTTTAATTACTTCACCATTTTTAATTACTGCACAGTTGGCTTCCAGACTCTGTTTCTCACTGGGTTAGCGCAGAACACTTAGGTGCTAGATCACACCTTGTGCTCAGGGATTACAAAAATAAGGTACAATGCCCTATGGTTGGGACTAAGTGTGTTGTTTCAGCTTAGCTGCCAACTATAAAAAGCACAGAAACTAGAAATAATAATAATTTTCTGCAAAAATTGCAAAGATGTAGGGATGGCATAAAAAGGACAGAAACAAGTAAAGGCTGTTACACAGTGGAGCATTCACCATTTATCCCTACATTCAAGGGTGTAGGACTATGTGGTGCGACATTCTTGCATGTAGGGACCATGGTTAATGCTCCGCAGTGTAACAGCCTATACTTGTTTCTGTCCTATTATGCCATCCCTACATTCTTATAATTTTTGTAGAAAATTTTTATTACAGTATTTTTATATTGGTAGTATATGCAACGTATTTAAATAACTGGAAATGTAAAGCATGAAATATTCATAAGAAAATAATTATGCGAATGCGAACGGCCTTGCAAAACTTGCAAAAACATCCCGCGAAATCAGAGCTTACACGGTATGCTGTCTCCTAATAATTACTTCCTGCTTTCATTACACCAGGGGCAACCACATATATTTATGTACAGACATGTATAGGCATCTGTACACATGTTAAGAATGGCTTTCACATACACAAGCAATTGGTTACATCTAGTAATGTATCAGAAAGGGTTGGTTCACTAATACCAGCTTCACAACAGGGTTGAAAACCTTGCCGACGTTTCGACCAGATGCTCTGGTCTTCGCCCTGAAGAAAACCAGAGCATCTGGTCGAAACGTCGGCAAGGTTTTCAACCCTGTTGTGAAGCTGGTATTAGAGAACCAACCCTTTCTGATGCCTGAGCCAGCTGAGAAGCCCTCACTTCATCTAGTAATGTAGTACTCACTCCTCTCCAAGATAGGCGATGATAACAATGATGAGGCCAATGATGGAGAGTACAGTGCCAATGTAAGACACTCCTTCAAGGGCAGTACTAGCTGGAGTAGACATTGTTGGTGAGTCAGGGGTGATGTCCTGGAGACGAGAAATGGAAAGGAAGGACACTGTGAGGCAAGCGGAATACTTGCATGGTAACAGGAAAGAAGAACAGCCTGGTAATGGGAAAGTTGCTATATAAGACTATGCACACTGAGGATGGCACGCAAGAACAGCCCATTACACCATTCATGGCAAGACGTGTACTGCTGGCATTATTTCATGCAAGTTGTCAGTCACTCACCAGCAGAATGGCAAAGTGAGTGAGATGATCACAGCCACACTCCACTTCCTCTGCAGTTTCATTGAGCACTCTGCAGTTACTGCTGTCCCATGCACCAGAACCACCTGCATTATAGGAAGATATGCACATATAGTTGAGGAATCGGAATGCACTATACATATACAGTTAATGCACACTGTCATAAACAGGCTGAGAGAGCAATTCCCATTAATGGATCTGAGTAGCTCACCATCAGCAGTAAAGTTCCAAAATTGGCAGCTTGTGTTGCTTCCTTCCTCTCTAGCAAGCTGAATGTGAGAAGAGCCCACAGGCAGTGCTAGAACACACAGTCTGCAGTATTGTAATTCTCATGTTCTCATTTGTAACAGCTTACCATTGTTTTAGTGAAGCGTGGCTGCACTACATTGCTGTTTTGAGGTTTAGCAATTGAAAGTACTTTTCCACCTGATCGCAGAGATAAATCAACTACAATGCTTCCAACAATCTCTCTGGTGCGGTTGTCCATTGTCATACTTGCCCGTTCTTGAAACAGAGAATCACATACAAACACTGATATCGATATAAGTCGTCTTGTTCCATTGTTGCCTCTCAGAAGAGTTGATAGGAGAGAAATTGCAGCAGATGGTACTTTCGGCAATTCTTCCATTTGCATGCTTGCTGCAGTTCTGTTCATTACTTGGCTCAACAAGGCTCCTAAATCAGGGGCAAAGAGTTTTCTAAGTGCACCAAAATGACAATGAACAAGCAGTTACTCTCACTTTCAGCTGGTCAAGGTATTTACCCAAGAGTATGCACAAACCTGCCTGATGAATTTGTCTCTTCCTGACTGGCTGCCAGCTGGTCAGGAGACACTTGCTGAACATTGTTCACAATCAAGAGGACATCCATCTGAACCTACAACATGCAGAATATAACCAACTAACATGTAAAATACAACCAACAGCAACAATAGTGAAGAATGACACTGACTAGTCATCAGAGGATTAAGCCACTCACATCCTCCTGTTGTAGGTCTTCTGTAGATTGTGTGACAATGTCCAGCAGCCCCACAGTGAGAGAGACATCTTCACTCTCAATCTTATCACTACCAGAACCAGTTATGTTCACCAAAACAGTGGCAAGCTGGGCTGGGTTATCAATCTAAAGAGTGGTAGCATATGCAAGGATACACAGGCCAAGAAAATGGCTGAATCAGAATCCAGTAACATGTACATGAGATGTCCATAGCCAATGTATATCTCTAATCTTTCTCATAACCACAACCTGTCACTCCAATGAATCAACCAACCTCAGCTAATGCACAAAGCATTCTCCTCATCTCACTGAACTGGCAGCTCTCACACTGTGGCTCCTCCCACACTGCACCAGTTTCATACCTTCCACCACACCTCCGAGTATCTATCAGTTGCCGAATCAGTTCATCATCTAACCCACACCGGCATTGGACTGAGGCTACCTGGCCTATTTCAGTCTGAGGCCAAGTCACTGCGTCAACATTACCACAGGGTGAGTCAGGCAGTTCAGGACAGCCATCTTGGTAAGGAGGCGGAGTGAATAAGATTTGAGTGCTGCATGATTACCACAACACATTCACAGTAGTCATAGCTATTGTAGGGAATCAGCTACTGCATGAAGCTGCATACAGGATGCTCTGCATTCACTGTACACAGGCTCACACATCAGTTAGCTAGACAAATGCATACCATATCTCTCAGTGGTCTCTACAGTAAATGCGATTTTGCTCGTTGATGTCAGTAACTTCTTCCAGTGTTTGTTCAATAGGCTGTATCAGCTGAGCAGTGAGATTTGCAGGAGATTGAGAGCTGTTTGTTGCCACAGTGATCACAATGTCAGTGATGTTGTCCCCAGCAGGTTCCACTGAGTACACAGTGACTGTATACTCTCCTTGCACTGCTAGAGGTTGGTTCACTGTTTGCAACTGCAGCTAATAACAGGGCATATACAAAAGCACACACTTTCATCCAATGGTTACCTAGTATGTACTTGTATGTTAAGTCACTCACAGTCTCTATAATGTCAGCATTGGCATTGGATTGTCGTTTCCTCCTACTCCCAAAGTCAATTCGAATACGAAGTTGAACAATACCTGCACAACAGTGCATTGACACACACCGTTGCTCAGTTTTGTTCTCGGTTGAATATCAAAATGTTCTCACCATTGATTAATATTGATACTTCATCAGATCGTGCTGGTGGACCAAAGCTGCTGATCCGAAGGCTACACATTGATAGAATCCTCGTTGTTTGGGGGTTGTTTCTGGGATCACAAACTCACTTCCAAAGGCCTGAGGGCCCTTATTAATATAATAATTGCTAAGCCAACCTTGTACCACTGAATGTTTGGGGTGGGGTTGCCAGTAGCAGAGCAGCTCAGGACCACCTTGTCATTGAGATCCACTGTCATACTTATGGGAGTGTTGGTAAGAGAGGGGGCTACTCAATTGTCAACCTCTGTGGATGATATACATGAAGTAGTATAATGTAGTATGGAACAACTCATGCCAAGTATCCTAGTTCCTCACTTTCAGCACAGTTTCTTCCTGTGTAGAAATTCCTAACCCCATCCTCAAGGAAAGATATACAAATGCACATGTAGTTTTGTACTCCATCTATACACTTGCCATTGCTTAGACAGGGGTTGGGGTCACATTCATTTGTTTCTGAAAGGTATACAACACAAATGGAGATATAAGCACAGTGTGATTAGTTGGAAGGAACCACACAAAGTACAGCAAGCTTCAAAACTAAGCGCATTCGACTACCGACTTGAAGGTAAAAAATACTCACCATTGACTCCGAATGTGAATATCCATGCCGTGGTACCAGGGATGGGGGAGACATTGCCACTGATTGCTCTACAAGTGTACTCTCCTGCATCAGATAGCTGCACCTCTGAGAGGCTCAGAGTGGACCGGGTGATGGTACCCAGTTCACTAAGTGATCCTCCATCTTCAACTGTGATGGTCCTTCTACCTGGAATATTCTGCAGAACAATGCCATTATTCAGCCAGATGATGTCAGGTGAAGGAGTGCCATAAGCTTCACATGTCAGCTCAAACTGGAGAGTGAACTCAACCAATGTCAGCATCCCTTGATGAAACAGAGCTGGTCTTTCTACACCACTAACAGTTCGATTAATACTGGTAATGTTTGGTCTCACTGCATACAGAGAAGTGTAATGTACAGTAGCATCAGAGCCAATGCTAGGGCAGGAAACAGTTGACAGTCTGTTTACCAAGCCATCATTGACAGAAACTCAGTAGACAGAATATTGGAATAGCTGACTCACCAATTTTATTGACTTGAAATGACCTAGAATCATTCCCCAGTCTGTTGATGGCTACACAAGAGTACGCTCCTTCCCCTTCAGATGTGATCCCAGTAATAGTGAGCTGGCTGCTGGGAGTCATGCCTTCAAAGTTTTGTGATATTGATACATTTCCTGAAGATTGGTCTCCATTATTAAGCATCTGGTCTCCTCTGAACCACTGAATCATTGGTAGTGGATCAGCACTAGCTCGACATGAGGCAGCCAAGTTTTCTCCCCTCACAACATCACGGACAGCAGAAGGGGAGAAGACAATAGTGGGGGGAACTGAGAAACAAAGTGTAGAACATCAAAAGGCAGTAGAAAAACTTTTATGACTGGTTTCCAACACATAAAGGTATAGCTATAAGGAAGCATAGACATTATATGACTGATACATGCAAATACTAGCCAGAGGTGATCTGACCAGTTTCTGGAAACCTTGGAAACACCCCTGGATACGCCCTTGGAATAGAAGGTGTTCAGGGTTGCAGGCATATGCTAATACATTGCAAGCATATCATGACATCACTCACACAATGCACCTACTACCAAATGCAACACAAATCCAATCTCCAAATCCCAACCCAAACCCACCTTGAAATGTTAGTGCAGCTGCAGTGCTCACACTTCCATATCTGTTGGAAGCAGAACAGGTGTAGGTCCTTTCATCACTGCCTTGTAGGTTGAACACAGTCAGAGTGCCATGAGTGCTGTTGGTGACCAAGGTATACTTTGCACTGTTTATACAGTATTATCCTTTCCCCATTGAAGCGGAAGGTAAACATAAAACAAGGATCAGCCACTGCTGCACAAATGAACATGTGGGAGCCTCCTTGGGCCTGCATGGCATTCATCAGAGAGGTCACTAGCTCAGGTGGAACTGCAGTACAAATAGCACATGATAGACACACACACACACACACACACACACACACACACACACACACACACACGCACACACACACACACACACGTGCACGCGCATAAGCGAACATGAATTCTTGTTTTCTTCACTCACCTCCACTGACTGATATCCCAACTGCACTCATACCTACTCCACCTTCAGTTGTGATTGCTATCTGATACAGGCCAGCATCACTGCCCACTGTGTTGTTCACAGTGAGGTTGAGGCAGTCATCAGAGAAGGTGTACTTGAGGGTACTAGTGCAGGAGAGGTTGACAGCACCTCCACTTCCCATGAACACCCACTGGATAGCCTCCCTTGTGACGTTTGGAACAGGCTCATTCACAATGACAAAGGAAAAGGTTACTTGGTCTCCCATGCTGATCAGCCTGTTGATCACTCCATCGAAGGGGGCCACTTCAGGAGGCACTGCAGAAATTTGATAATATGGAGTTATAGAGACTGAATTCATAGAGTGCTCACGTGAGACAGACTGGCCTACTTTAGACATCATATTGACACCAGTGCTGTGTTCTCAGTCTTAGCTCGAGCTATGTTGCCCTACATATCTCACCTCCCATTGTAGTAGCGTTCAAGGGAGCAATGTCACCACATCCAATGGTGTAGGCACACATTTGGACTGAATACCCAGTGAAAGGGGCCAGGCCAGTGAAGGCATATGATGTACTGCTAACATTGATGGGGCTCAATGTAAGCAGGTCTAGGTTGCTAAATGCAAACAGCTCCAATTGGTAGAAGTCAGTGATTTCATTTGCATTTTGCTGGGAGGGTTCCACTCAAGAGTGAACCCTCTGGAGCTAACATATTCCACCCGCAATTCCAATGGAGCAGAAGGGTTCATACTGGTTTGTTGCTCTCACAGACACATTGTAGGTAGAGTAAGCCATGAGACCAAGAATGTCATGGGACAGCATCATCCTAGCAGGTTCAAAGAAAGCTCCACTCACATTATTAGGAGTGGCTACTCCTCGGTACTGCACCTCATAAGTGGTCAGGCTGTTATCATGAGTTGAGAGAGGGAGGAGGTGTTAGCATAAATTACAATACAACATCTCAAACTTACACACACTACAGTTAAGAGTCAGATCCAATTCAGAAGTTGTCATTGTTCAAACAAGCAACCACCAACTCACCCATGCATGGAGTAATACACACAGCTATGTTTATGGAGCTCATTTAGCCACATTGTTGCAGTTCTGCATGCACTCACGGAGAAACACCTCAGGCTCAATCCAAGTTACCAACACAGTGGTAGAATTAATGCTGGTGGCATTGACTACTTGAGGCACTGAAGGAACTACACAGGAGGAGGAAGGAAGAGAAGAGTGATAAATAATTGACTTCTCTTCAGCTCTCTATTAAGCAGGAAGGTACTCGCCCTGGCCTGCAGTCACAGCATCCTTCCTAGTATAAAACCTAGCAGCTAGATAGTGAATCTTGGCTAGTCCATAGTTGAAACATGCATGTTTGTGTGTCTGACCATGTAGCTACAAATCTAGAAATGTGCTTGTGATCACAGTGCTCTGTATAAAAAAGTGTTCATTCATACCCATCTGTTCTTGGT
Source organism: Ianthella basta (assembly GCA_964019415.1). Lineage (NCBI taxonomy): Eukaryota > Metazoa > Porifera > Demospongiae > Verongiida > Ianthellidae > Ianthella > Ianthella basta. The sequence continues at coordinate 2,075,287 of OZ025875.1, read as the reverse complement.
CAATCAATTTCATGTGTCTGCCAATGAATTGACCAGGCCGGTACACAGTTCTGAGACTGGGGGGGAGGGGGTCTTTACTCTCAGAGTGGAACTCATTGTATAGATTAGCATGTAGCACAATTCTAGTGTCTGTAAAGAGATTGTCCAGCTTGTGCTTGCTAGCAGCTAAGCTGGTCTTCTCAAGCTTAACAGGGTTTTGAGTGGCACTGCCCATTGTAAGACTACTGTGTAGTAGTACAACTTGGATTCTGTATATATGATTATAGCTAAAAGTTATAGGAGCTGCTTCTCAGGCGTAATTCTTACCGAACCCCCCACCCTCCAAACCCCCTGCATACAGGCTTGTGTATATAGTATACACTATGTGGATGGTACCGTCACTAGTTATTGCATACAGCCAAACCCATCCCAGCTGTAGGTTGAGGTGTGCAGCTATTAGTGGCATATACTGCCTGGTGCTCTACCTTTGAGCTGAAAGTAAATTGTTAGAATACTACAGCTAGTGATGCAACCTAAACAGCAGTGCACGGCTTTCCTACATAGCTCTTAACAGTGCACTGTTTGAAATACGGTGATGTTCACATCCAAATTTAGTGTGGCTAGTTGCCACAGTGAGGACACCCATTTGCAGTGTGATGCTCACTCCAATCATGCAGTACATAACATACCATTATGGGAACAGAAAGGGTTGGTTCTCTAATACCAGCTTCACAACAGGGTTGAAAACCTTGCCGACGTTTCAACCAGATGCTTTGGTCTTCTTCAGGGCGAAGATGGTACACTACTTTGAAGATTTGCATAGTATAACATGCAGCAAACCATTTATTAGAACAGTTTGTAACAAGACTAATCACTAAATAATTCAGCTTCACGGTGCATTTCACTGCAGATATGGTACACTACGATATGCATATACGTAGTATGCAGAATACCACCTGGTGGGATTGTTAAGAAACTCATGGTACATTACACTGGGCACATATTATACCGTATGATCGAAAATTTTGGCGGGAATTTATTTTGGCGGATTGCTGAAATTTCTGTATTTGTCGGAATGTACTTTGGCAGTTTTGGCACTAATCCGGACGAACAGAGCTAGATTGCTGAAAGGTCTTTGAGAAGTACACGCGCTGTTGTTTGACCATAACTGGGTTATTTTCCTTTCAATCCTAAGCTTTTCCCACGAGCTGCAACGTACAAAGGTTTTCAAGCCTCTTTTGGCCGATCTGCTAACATTCGCCTGCAGCCTGTGACCTCGCACACAATCGTACCGCTCCAGCGCAGAAACAGAGAACAGGCTGCTGAATCTGCCGCAGTAAGTTACCGACAATGATCTTAACGTCAGTCTTCACAGCGACCGCATATACGACGCCGTTCGGATTGCTTTCGGCTCTTCTTCCACCTCTAGTGTGCAAAACACTTTGGAAGCGTAGTGTCCTCGCGCTGCTGTCAGTTGTGAACTCCATGCTGACAATTAATCTATAGGCCTGGCACAACCAGGCTTGTTAAGCAGGAAAACTATGTGATTGCACAAATTTTGGCGGAAGAAATATTGGCGGATTGCTCTCAAAACCGCCAATCCGCCAAAATAAATTCCCCGCCAAAATTTCCGGCCATACGGTACTTAGTTTGAGGAGGTCCTCCCACTGTACTCAACATACCATACGGCTAAGCCATCTCTGACAGTAGCTATTATACTTAGATCTTATAGGATTCATAGTTAATACTCATCTTTGTGTGTGAAATTCTTCCCTTAATCTATCAGAAATGATGTGAGCAACAGTGCAGTGGTATCAGTGTGAACTTCGATCACAGTAAAGATGTGAGTGACCACACCTTTGGTGTGAGCACTGATTAGCCATGGTGTGATGGTCAAACCATATGTTTAACAGTGTGGTGCAGCTGACCAACTGACCAACTGATGATCATCTTCATTGTATATATCTAGCCATATCTTGGACTTTCAGTGCTTTCAATTCCTTCTCCTAATATGTCTATGCCTCTTTATTGAAATCCCAGTGACAACACTGTACATCTGGTGGCAATGAGCATAATACACACACCATATGCATGCCCAGACCAAATCTGCACAGCTGTGGTCTGCTTGTAACTCCCTTGAGAAGAACCAGTGCAGATGGTTACTTTCCATTTATTTTAACCTTTTCAATCAACTGCTTTCAGGAATTGTTATCAGTGATCACAAGCCAAACTTAGCTGAGCAGCTTCTGACTAGCCAACCCCCTTCACTTCAGTTAAACTATATTGATACATTAAAACAGTGCACACGTTCAAGTACATTATATTTTGGCATTCTCTATAATAGGGCTACAAAATAGAAGCACTCACTTAATACAATAAAGCAATCAGTGTATGAACGGATTATCTTACTACATTTGCATGTATAATACAGCCTAGATATGTATTGCACAGAGTTGATTAGCATAGTGCATTGTGTCACACTGAGGATATACAGTATGCTGTAAATAGCATAGGTGCAGATGATGGAAAAGTGTCAGAGCCTTTCATGATCAGTTTCCTTGTTCTGGACTGTGTAGCAATCTCCATCTGTGCCAGTTGGAGCTGGGTCTTGCTGAGCAGAGAGAGCATTAAAGCCCAACAAAGAGGAGTTGTCATGGAAACTCATGGTTTCAATGCTGGAGTCAGTGTCAATGTCCACTTTCACAGGTTCTTCATTGTTGGACTGTTCATATTGGTCCAAATTGCTGACTAACTGAATCTTCACTGGTGGCAAAATGGGAGTTGGGCCCTCAGCAGTGGTATTTCCCTTCACAGAGGATGGCTCAGCAAAAGTGGAGGCAGTGTCTATCATCCTTCTAGTAGGACTAGAGAAAAAGTGTAGATTATCAGATGCAGCAGGTGTGTTATGTGTCATTGTGTCAGGGCTTTTCCCATCCTCCCTCAGTGTGCTACGTCTAAAAGCCCTTGTCCAGAATACGAGAGTGGAAGTCAAGCGAGACTTGCTTGTATTACTGGTTGACATGCCATGAGCAGCCTGCTTACGCTGGCAGAGAAGCCACCTCTTCCAAAGTCTACGTGCTTCTTGAGATTTTAGAACATGCAGGACAAACAGGTACACACCCAGGAAGGCAGTAGTCAGGGTGAAGACCCACTCAGCAGGGTAGCGCACTGCATCAGGAAGATCACTGGTGGCTAGCAGACCAACGGCCCAGCCCATTCCAAACAGAAGGGACAGTCCCAGGGCAATCATAAAGTTCTCCTTCAGTTTACGAAGGTTTCCATTCTTGCTTGTCTCCTCCCTAACATTGGACTTACACAATAGATTGGCAAAGATGAGAATGAATATGACCCAATTCATGATGTAGATGACACCAAATGGTACAAGCAGACCAATATAGAAGGAATATCCATACACACGGCAGCTGCAATTTGAAGAAAGAGAAAACACCAACTTTAAGTACACTGAACAGAGGCATTACAGTGCAGTATTCTGTCAAGCTCCTTACAATCTTGAATGAATGTAGTTGTGGTAGTATGGAGCCATGGAGAACACCACAATGAAAGCTGGAACCACTGTAGGAGGTAGGATTGCACATGAAGGCAATACGGTACAAAGAAAATGCAAGTTATTGCGTTACTTTCCCTCTCCACATGCACCAACCTACCCCAGCATATTGCCATGGCAATCTTGACATAGCTTGTGATGTTTGGTTTGAACACAGTCACCAACTTCCTGTGCAACTGGATGGCTTCTGCTGCCATCCAGAAGAACACAGCCAGGAAGAAGTAGTGCATGAGAGCAGAGACCACTCCACAGAGCACAGGTACACCAGTTGAGACAGTGCTGATGATGAAGGTGACATACAGTCCCAACAGAGCAAAGCAGAGGTTGAGCAACAGCTTTACATGGATAGCCTTCCTCAGTTTCCTGAGTGGAGTACAGGAGTATAAAGGTAAAGATGATGACAAATACTTTCATGTATGTACAAAGGAAAGCTAATGTTTGAAGCTACACATGGTAAAGAAAGAAGGGGGGGAAGGGAAAATGGCAGTGAACCGGACCAGCACTGGCAACCTCCAGTGCTGATAATCTGATTAGTCAGTGTGAAGTTTCAAAGGAGGCTCTAGATGGAGCCTGCCCAGATTGGTATATAAGGAGGGAATGGATCGGTGGCTGTTGGCGGTGACCAGTGACCTGGCTGCTAAAGGGTTGGCTTATGATCTGGAGGTCGCCATTGCTGGTCCAGTTCACTGCCATTTTTCCCTTCCCCCTTTCTTTCCTTACCATGTGTAGTTTCAAACGTTATCTTTCATTAATGTTACCATGGTACATAGACCATTGTAATTAACTCTTCACATACACTTATGCAAATATTATTGACTTACATAGTCATTTTTTATTGTTATTCTTAGGTCATTCTCAGTCCATTGTATCTCTATACAGTATCTGAGATTCACATACCATGCATGATTCCGCATCCATATAAATATGGCAGTATATGTAAAAGAACATTAAGTTTAAAGCAATTTTAGGAGATTAGGTAAAGTCACTTTGCTCAAACAAAAGTGCACTGAAACAGAAAATGAAGCGTTATGTTACATGGCACTGGACAGTGTGTTGGATGGATGATTTATAAAGTGAATGCCATGACATGTATAGGCTATATAGAAGCTTTGCCACTACATGGTTCATACACCTGGGCCAAATGTGGTCAGTACAATTTATAACCATCTGCTCCAAAGGCTTTCAACACTAATACTGCCTTAGGAAAGTTACAATGCAGAAGTATTGCCATGCAGTCTCCTTACTAGCTAAGGAAGACATTCATGATTGTTAATGCTGAAACGTCATAATTTGAGAGCAGCGAATCTTTAATAGAACCCGGGACTTGAATAGAAGCTAGGTTTGAATTGAAGCCGGATCCGGAACCCACACACTGGCACTCTGCAGCATCTGAGGTGCACGCTTTAGGTACGAATACGAGGTGCGAATTGAACACAGTGCACACGCATTGCTTACTTATTTCCTGCTGCAGTAGCAATGTCCAAGTCAGAAGAGAAGCACACTGCGTAGCTAATTCTCCCTGAGGGTATGAAGCGAATGTAGTGAAGATGTGAAAGAAGCCGCTGCATGCGAGAGAGATGGGAGTTGCTGGATGAGACCAAATTGCGAGCTTGGCGACTACTGAGAACTCGTGCCTTCTCAGCACGTGTGGATCCTGAACGACAGCCATGTCTTTTCAGTAATTTTATATAGGAAACATGGCTAGGAATCAGTTCATTTTAATAGAGGCCAGGCTTGAATAGAGGCCAGGTCAAAACCCTCTTGAAAGAAATAGAGGCCCGGGCCTCTATTCGGCCATATACGGTACATATGCATAGACATTTGCACAGAAGAATGGCTTCATACCCCAGCAATTAGTTGCATACATATGCTCTAGCAACACAGTACTACTCACTTCTCTCCAAGGTATGTGATGATTATAATGATGAGGCCAATGATGGAGAGTACAGTGCCAATGTAAGACACTCCTTCAAGGGCAGTACTAGCTGGAGTAGACATTGTTGGTGAGTCAGGGGTGATGTCCTACCGATGAGGAATGGAAAGGAAGGACACTGTGAAGCAAGCGGAATACTTGCATGGTAACAGGAAAGACGAACAGCCTGGTAATGGGAAAGTTGCTATAAAAGACTATGCACACTGAGGATGGCACGCAAGAACAGCCCATTACACCATTCATGGCAAGAAGTGTACTGCTGGCATTATTCTATGCATGTTGTCAGTCACTCACCAGCAGAATGGCAAAGTGAGTGAGATGATCACAGCCACACTCCACTTCCTCTGCAGTTTCATTGAGCACTCTGCAGTTACTGCTGTCCCATGCACCAGAACCACCTGCATTATAGGATGATATAATATATGCACATTATAGGAGGAATCAGAATGCGCTATACCTATACAGTTAATGCACACTGTCATAAACAGGTTGAGTGAGCAATTCCTATGAATGGATCTGAGTAGTTCACCATCAGCTGTAAAGTTCCAAAATCGGCAGCTTGTATTGTTTCCTTCCTCTCTAGCAAGCTGAATGTGAGAAGAGACCACAAGCAGTGCTAGAACACGCAGTCTGCACTATTGTAATTCTCATGTTCTCATTTGTAACAGCTTACCGTTGTTTTAGTGAAGCGTGGCTGCACTACATTGCTGTTTGGAGGCTTAGCAATTGGAATTACTTTTCCACCTGACCGCAAAGATAAATCAACTACAATGCTTCCAACAATCTCTCTGGTGCGGTTGTCCATTGTCATACTTGCCCGTTCTTGAAACAGAGAATCACATACAAACACTGATATTGATATAAGTCGTCTCGTTCCATTGTCACCTCTCAGAAGAGTCGATGCGAGAGAAATTGCAGCCGATGGCACTTCCGGCATATCTTCCATCTGCATGCTTGCTGCAGTCCTGTTCATTACTTGGCTCAACAAGGCTCCTAAATCAGGGGCAAAGAGTTTCTCATCATCTAGATCTTCAGGAGGCACCTCAACTCGAACACCAAAGTATGGAGCAGCAAACTCAAAAGGTTTTTCAGGAGCCACCTCAACAACATTCAGTACGTCATCCACAATCCTTAAAATTCTGTAAGTGCACCAAAATGACAATAAACAAGCAGTTACCCTCACTGTCAGCTGGTCAAGGTATTTAACCTTGCAAGAGCATGCACAAACCTGTTTGATGAATCTGTCTCTTCCTGACTGGCTGCCAGCTGGTCAGGAGGCACTTGCTGAACATTGCTCACAATCAAGAGGACATCCATCTGAACCTGCAACATGCAGAATACAACCAACAGCAACAATAGTGAAGAATGACATTGACTAGTCATCAGAGGATTTAGCCACTCACATCCTTCTGTTGTAGGTCTTCTGTGGATTGTGTGACAGTTTCCAGCAGCCCCACAATAAGGGAGACATCTGCACTCTCAATCTCAGCACTACCAGAACCAGTTATATTCACCAGAAGGGCGGCAAGCTGGGCTGGGTTATCAATCTATAGAGAGTGGCATCATATGCACGAATGGACCAAGAAAATGGCCGAATCGGAATCCGGTAACATGCACATGAGATGTCCATAGCCAATGTATATCTCTAATCTGTCTCATAACCACCTGTCCAATGAATCAACCAACCTCAGCAAGTGCACAAAGCATTCTCCTCGTCTTGCTGAAACTGCAGCTGTCACACTGTGGTTCCTCCCACACTGCACCAGTTTCATACCTACCACCACATCTCCGTGTGCCTGTCAGTTGTTGGATCAGTGGGTCATCTAACCCACACTGGCATTGGACTGAGGCTACCTGGCCTATCTCAGTCTGAGGCCAAGTCACTGAACCAACATTACCACAGGATGAGTCAGGCAGTTCAGGACAGCCATCTTGGTAAAGAGGAGTAGTGAATGAGGTATGAGTGCTGCATGATCACTACAACACATTCACAGTAGTCATAGCCATTGTAAGGAATCAGCTACAGGCATTAAATTGCATTCAGGATGCTCGAGATCTGCATTCACTGTACACAGGATCATACATCAGTTGGCTAGACAAATGCATACCATATCTCTCAGTGGTCTCTACAGTAAATGAGATTTGCTCGTTGATGTCTGTAGCTTCTTCCAGTGTTTGTTCAAGAGGCCGTGTCAGGTGATCAGTGAGATTTGCAGGAGATTCTGAGCTGTTGGTTGCCACGGTGATCACAATGTCAGTGGTGTTGTCCCCAGCAGGTTCCACTGAGTACACAGTGGCTACATAGTCTCCTTCCACTGCTAGAGGTTGGTTCACTGTTTGCAACTGCAGCTAATAACAGGGAATATACACAAGCACACATCTAATGGTTACCTAGTATGTACCAGTATGTTAAGTCACTCACAGTCTCTATAATATCAGCATTGGAATTGGATTGTCGTTTTCTTCTACTCCCAAAGTCAATTCGGACACGGAGTTGGACTATGCCTGCACAATGATACATTGACACAAAATTTCTCAGTTGCAGTCTCAGTTGAGTATCAAAATGTTCTCACCATTGATTAATATTGATACTTCATCAGATCTTGCTGGTGGACCAAAGCTGCTGAAGGCTACACAATGATAGAATCCTCGTTCTTTGGGGGTTGTTTCTGTGATCACAAATTCACTTCCAAAGGCCTGAGGGCCCTTAATTGCAATGCCATCCTTGTACCACTGAATGTTTGGGGTGGGGTTGCCAGTAGCAGAGCAGCTCAGGGTAACCCTGTCATTGAGATCCACCTTCTGACTTGTGGGAGATGTGGTAAGAGAGGGGGCTACTCGATTGTCAACCTCTGTGTATACAAAAGAGTATAATGTAATGTGGAACAAGTCATGCTGTGATAACCCATCCTCCCTCACTTTCAGCACAGTTCCTTCCTGTGTAGAAATTCCAAATGCCATCCTCAAGGAGGGATGTGCAATTGCATGTGTAGTTTTGTACTCCATCTATACACTTGCCATTGTTCAGACAGGGGTTGGAGTCACATTCATTTGTTTCTGAAAGGAATACAATACAAATGGTAATATAAGCACAGTGGGATTAGAAGGAAGGAACCACAAAAAGTACAGCATGCTTCAAAATGAAGCACATTTGATCACCAAGGTTAAATACTCACCATTGACTCCGAATTTGAATGTCCATGCTGTGGTACCAGAGATGGGGGACACATTGCCACTGATTGCTCTACAAGTGTACTCTCCGGCATCAGATAGCTGTACTTCTGAGAGGCTGAGAGTGGATCGGGTGATGTTACCCAGTTCACCAAGTGATCCTCCATCTTCAACTGTGATGGTCCTTCTACCTGGAGTGTTTTGCAGAGCAATGCCATTATTTAGCCAAGCAATTTCAGGTGGAGGAGTGCCATAAGCTTTACATGTCAGCACAAGTTGGGGAGTGAACTCTTCCAATGTCAACGTCCCTTCATGATACAGTGCTTCTTCCTCTGAACCATTCACACTACTCATAATACCAGTTATGTTGGGCCTCACTGCATACAGAGAATGGATGTGGATCAGAATGATTACAGCACTGGGAGGATAGCATTGCTGCTGAATACCAACTTGTAATGGATTGGATCTGACTCACCCACAACATTGACTTGAAATGACTTGGTTTCCTTTCCCAGACAGTTGACTGCCATGCAGGAATATACCATTGTATCATCAGATGTGACGTCTGTCACAGTGAGCTGACTGCTGCAATCAGAGCCTTTGAAACTTTGTGATATTGATACATTTCCTAACTGGTCTCCATCACTAAGCATCTGGTCTCCTCTGAACCACTGAATCATTGGTGGTTGATCAGCATTAGCTCGACATGAGGCAACCAAGTTTTCTCCCCTCACAACATCACGGACAGCAGAAGGGGAGAAGACAATAGTGGGGGAAACTGCAAAGAAAGATGAATCAATATCAAGAAGAAACATGTGAATGTGCTCGCAGGGGTGGAAGTGGAAATGTGTACCTCTTGCATCTTCACCCTATATAGGCTTTACCATACATGTCATATCACTAGCATCACTTTGATGTCACATGATGTGTCATGTGCAACTTAAAGTGTTTTTAAATATCAAGACTGGCTTACATTACCTTTGAAGCGACTCCTCTGTCGTTGTAACCTGTCGACCAGTTAGTAATGATTGAGTGCTAAAACAGTGTGTGTGTGTGGGGGGGGGGGGGGTTAAAGCACGTAGCTAGAGGGGGGGAAGTGCCCGAGCACGTACTCGAGTGTTGAGTGGTCCAATCAAAGTCGTCTCCCCTTTCTCCTCTTGACAATGTCTGCGTCATTGGCAACCGACGACGATAAAAGAACTCTCCGGCACTAGTGAGCCTTCTTGCTTGTTAGTGACTCTATAGCATTTCATACTATAATCATTTTATTATTGCATGTTTGAGGCAGGACTAGACATTACTTGTACAATATAAAGCTTGTAACTAACCTCGAGCTCCCTCCTCTGTCCGCACAGTCACTTCCTCACTAAAGTTTCCCACTCCATACTGGTTTGTTGCTCTCACAGACACATTGTAGGTAGAGCAGGCCACCAGACCAAGAATGTCATAGGACAACGCCATCTCAGCAGATGCAGTGACTGCTTCAAAGAAAGCTCCACTTTCATTATTAGGAGAGTCTACTCCTCGGTACTGCACCTCATAAGTGGTCGCACTGTTGTTCTGAGCTATAGGAGAAACTATCAGCTAACAAACATTGCAGAATAATATTATTTACTCTAAACCAACCAGAAATGGTGGTGATGCTATTGGGTAAACTCAAATTTGAACTACATACATGTCATACACAATGTAGCCGTCTGGTGCAAAATTGTGTCAGAGCATAGTACAGACAAGGAGGGATGGTGAAGCTATGTGTCTGCAAGGTGACCAATTTTAACAGGTATTTATGGGTATCCATTTAAGCAAATTTAGCGAGCAATGCCATAATTGCTACAAAATTTCTATACAATAAATCCCTGGGTAAAATCATGCTTAACGCATCTGTCTCCAGTACTTCCTTGTCTGTGTATTCTTTGACTGATCTGCCACCAACCTGTCTGTCTGTGTCTTCACCAACCAGGCTATCCTTGTCTCCTCTGTCCCAGCTGTCTGTGTCTGGCTCTGGGACAGTCTGGTTTTGTACCCAAAGCCTTCACATTACTTTGTATTGTGTCATGGTTAGTAGACACACCTATACTGAACTGCCACGTACAGATCCTTTCTTTCCTGCTACAAGTAGCCATATAGCTGTTGTGCTGTTGGCTAATCACCTTGATGTCATTTATATATTATTGTTGGGTTCAGATATTTACTCAACCGGAACTGCATAAATTTAGTCTAGTAAAGTTAGTCTTCCAAATTTGCTAATTGTAATGCACACAGAAACCATCCTTATCATAATTTGAGCAATTTAGCAAGCAGTGTAAAGTCACTCAACATTTCACACAAAAATTTATTGTACTAAAACTTTGCTATAATTTAGGAGAAACAATCAAATCTTGGACTATTCAAACTAAAAAATTGTACCTGTTAAAATTAGTAACTTCAAGGTATTAGCAAAGCCAACATTTCTGTTGACTACCATCCCTAGCTGCCTGCACATCCTAGCTATCTAACTATGCACTTAACATTAGCCAAATTTGCTCCAGACAACTACATACAGCATTTAGGCTGTGGTAAAGTGAGATTGGCCACTGGAATCACTGATACATTCCGTTGGAAGAAATTTTGGTCACCAACTGAGACTGTTCTGCACATCATTGTATTAGTGTATTTCATTCAGGATTACTAATGCATGCAATTAACAGTGGCATAAGGTGCTCACGGAAAAACACAGCAGGCTCCTTCCAGGTCACTGACACAATGGTAGAACCAGTGCTGATGGCACTGACATTCTGAGGCATCAAGGGTACTGAAGTGAGGGAGAAAGAAGAAGAAAATGAAAGCAAATTATGTTCATTCTCTTCATTCCAGCATTAGCCTTTACCATAGTAATGAGAGCTCATAAACTCCTCACCATCAGCAGTGTACAAAATGAGCTGATCACTGCCTGATTCACAGTTGAAACATGTTTTATTAGTATTATTTCTGTTCGTGCATGACCTCAATGAGAAAATGTACTGGGTACCAGGCACTAAGTTGTCCAACACGATGATAGGATCCGTTTTGAATCCTTTGAAACACCTTATGTTTTTCGAACTAGGAGGAGACTGCTGCAGCTCATAGAACTGGGAACCATTACTGGGGTTCTGATGGGTAAATGTGATGCTGTCATTGAGGACACTTCCTGGAAGCAGGGTCCGGTTAAAGGGTACTACTTCAGAAGTAGCTGAACGGAGAGAGATACAGACATGACAGGCACTTTAATTTATATGAACTATACAACAGTTATTGCATACTTTGCATGATAACCTAGGTACATACACAAAGGGGGAAGCTAATAACATATTTAATGTAACTTCCAATTGAAATTTAATCACTGAAAGTCTTCTTTCTAGTGGAAATGCTAAGCACTTCCTGTATGCATTTAACTGCACAAACTAGTACATACATTATGACTTGCACAACTTAATTGCATGGCACCTTCCAGTTAAGAATTAGTGATGTGTATTATACAAAGTGCAGTGCTACATTTATCAAGGCAAATAGCATTATTCAAATATTGAAGCACTCCATCACATACTGCATGAACATTTCAAATTCATAATTAATTTCTGAAACCAATTTGCATTTAGATAGTTTTGGAGGTTTTAAGTATGTGGAAACCCAAATTAATATGGTATACAGCCCATGCAAGGGCAAATGTATCAACAACACATTCTGTGCTTGATGCATTGCGGTTAAAACAGCATCAACAGCTCACCCACATAAGGTAGTGATCGATCTGAGTCATTAACTCTCCTAGTACCCTCCAAACAGGGGCACACCCTGACCATACCACCTTGAGATGAGCTCAGTGAAGGACAAGGCAGGCATGCCTCTGGAGTCCCACCCAAGTAGCATTTCTGATCTTTTCTAAATCTGATGAGAATACTCAAATTTTAGCGACATTCAGCTTTTGTGTATTATTATTTAAACCTGCCAGGACACTTTGCTCCATCCTACTCTGCCAGCACCCCTCGCCTCTTCTCCCAGTCTCGGATCCAGAGGAGACAACCAAAATGTTTGGCCCATGCACCAAGGCACTCCTCAAAGAACTGGGCCACCGGATGACCCAGACCACGGGGAAGGGGAGGCAGCAACCACTTATTTCACCCAGAGACTGTCGGTGGCGGTGCAGCATGCCAATTGCGCCTCAGTGATGGGAACCACAGGCCAGCTCGAGTCTGGCCTGTTTGACTGAATTTGAATTTTGACATGACTTTGAATGAGTGCTTGTGATTAGTAATCAATTGCCAGAATGCATTTTAGCAAATTTATAGATATAAGGCTGCATGTGTTTTGAATTTATTTATTATCCATTTAATTGTTCTGAACCTCATTGTTTTCTTTTTATGTACAGTTCTATTAATTACTATTTAAAAAAATTCTTGTACAAAAGAAATATTTGGGTACAGTGTTTAGTGATTTTGTACTAGTCTCGTGCACCAGACCCCCTTGCGGAAGGGCCTGGTATTATTGCATGCGCCGACTTGCATGTCCAGGACAAGATCCTGTCTTGGCCAATCAGATTCGCCAATGGCTATATGACATCAGCCTAAAATTTAGAGACAGAGCTTTGGCTTGCTCAAAGGATATGAATCCTGTTTACTGCAGATGGGATACATGTGTTGGTAAGCTAGATACCGTGCGTGAGCACCTCCAGGCATTGGCAAGGGCTAGATAGACCAGGTACAGCAGTACAATCGAGCTTTGTACAAGATAATCTGGACAGTCTTCTTGCCAGTGCCTCTGTCAACAAACGAAATGCAGAGTTTCTGGGTGCTGTTTATAATAGCTCCTGTGAGCTAATGGCTTCCCCAGGTGAAATATGACAATCAATCAATCAATCTCCTTGTCGCAGAAATCCATTAGTACATATCTTAGTTACTGTGTCAGTGGACGGCATGCAATGGAACATCTGCTACAACAATAGACAAGATCATACAGCAATGCAAACTATGACTTAACTTACCCTTATGGTATGCTTAGAATGTGGGTCAAAAACTAAATTTATACAGCCACTTCAGTGCTCTCAATGTGACACAAGCATGATAACTACAGCTACTCCAGACATGCCCATCTAAAGCAGCATCAACAAAAGTCCAAGGGGAGAGCTCCCAGCAGCACCAAATTAAGTGTCCCTTCCACTGCACTGTCACTCCCTTCCACAGAGTGGTAGGCCTTAAGTTGCATCACTGTGAGAAGGCTCATAAAGAAACCTTAATAGCTACTATTCTCCTTTATGCACCACTCTACACTGCGACCTACAATCATTAAGCAATGTTGTACAATTCTGACCCGCGGGTTCTGTGTGCATAAGGATTCATAGGATGTCTTTTACAGTAATTAATCACCTGAATCATATTTTTATAATGGAGCTAGGCCGATTTTTTGTCCGCACTAATCTCCGGAACCGTGCGGAGGGTTCGTAGAAAACGCGGTCCGAATGTCGAAGCGCTATCCGGAGGGTGTCCTCGGCTGGGGTTTCCTGCGAAAACGTGCGAAATGAAGGTCAACTCGCCATACGTTACTATAGGACGCATTTTTGTTTTACGGAGGAAAGCGAAGTAGATTACGGATTGGGCAACAAATTCTTTGTTACAAAACTCCTCCTGGGGAGATGGTGCGACGGCTTCTTTGCTGTCGTTTTAGCACAATTTAGACGGATGTGGGTTACATAAGCTATATAGCGGAAAGCGCCGTCTTGCGCGAGTGAAAGCGGCTCGATGGCGAAAGGATGGGCACAAGTTATGCGGGTTTTAGGCTTGCGCAATGATCTCATGACGTCATCGTAATACGTTTCTTCCAAACAAAGCAATTTGCAACCGTTGCAGTGCGCATATGCCGAACATTAAGGGCAACACCGGACTAACCAAGATGTCAAGACATTCAGGGATGATGAGAGCTCCAAATGTTAGAACTCCAAGACCATCACTTAACCTTCACTCACAGGAGTCAGCACCAGGGGAAAAGCACGAGCCAGCTCGAGGGGAGTTAGCTCAAAGGACCAACCAGGAGTCAGTGCAAGAGAACAACCAGGAATCAGCTCAAAGGGACCATCATGGGTCAGTTCTGTTTAATTTGGAGGGCAATACAAGATGTGTGACCTTGCAGAAGGTGATTCATGGTGGACGAGGAGTCAGCTGCGTGCAACTCTATAGCTAACTGCAACTGCAGCGTCTATAGCTATCACTCAGTAGCCAGGTTTGGAAGTGCTTTGCATCAGAAGCACTGGCATCGGAAGCACCTGTGTTGGGCGCCGGATCAGAGGAGGGTGCCGAAGGCGCCCTTCTCTGCTAGTATTATTAATACATACATGGCTCACAAGCGCACTGCCTTAGAAAAGAAACATAGTACAGCGAAACATATTGGCCTGCAGTTAGTAGCTAATAGACAAAGCATAGTTATATAGAAGAGTGTTTCGAGTTAGCTATTGTTTACGTGATTCTGCCCTCAGACACAGCCAAGGGAATTGACGAAAAAAGGATATTGCTGGTCACGTTATGACTTCACTTGGTCGGGTACTTGGGTCTGGAGTGAGACTAGATTTTGCACTCACTAAATTCGCTGAATTAGATTATGTCAAAATTAATGTCGTATACTCCAACCATATAAGGAGCATATGGTAACAGCTAATGCATACATGTATGCAGCTAACTACAACTGTACCTTTGCTGCATCTCCCAGCCAAGCTCAGTATATGAAGGATACCTTTAACCCATGTGTACAATTATACAGTGAGTTGGCGGAAGGCCAGGTTATGCAGCAATAATTGTTCTGTAGGTTGTGAGTACCACTCAACAACCCCATCTAATGATATTGTGGTACAGTTCCATATATGGGACCATTCAAAGCCTGACGTAACATGGTCACCTAGCCGCCAAGCCTATTCAGATTCAGAAGGGTTACCAAGCAACTGAAGGATTCCAATTAACTACAAACGTAGTTGCCAAGCAACCATGACGAAAGGATAGTTATGTAGAGCCACTCTCCAAATAACTTGGATTTCCCATACAAATGTGCTTTGAAAATGTGGTATTAAACCACATGCTGCAACACGTTTTGGCGTGTATGTGATAGCTATCTAGACTGACAAATGCAAGGGAGTGAGTGGTAGGTGGGTGGGAGTTGCTTCAGTAGCTGTTACCAAGTGAATGAACCGTCGCTAAGGACCGTGAGTTATGTGACGACGGTCTAGCGGATTCAAAAACGTTTTTGCTTGAGCTCACCGGGATTGCGCTAACTTGGCAGCACCACAGCCGGGGGAGCGCACAAGCTTGAGGGCTTGTTGTTCTGGACATTAACCTTGTTTAACTTTTGGTTAAATGAGGTTTAACCAAAGGTTAATAGCCTTATTGTCTAAAGACACTAGGCTCATTGGTGTGTCACATTCAGTGGGTATCTAGTGGTCTGTGTTGAAACATTCTTAGAGAAGGCATTGCTCTAACTGCTGTGAGAGTCACAGCCCGTTTACACTACGCGGTGGAACGGTTTTGGAACGGTTCTTACTGTAATGTAAACAGGCGTGGAACGGTTATAAAGCGAACCGTTCCGCGTGGAACGGTATCGCCTTGGGTAAGTGGTCCAATTAAACCGGTCCAGAACCGTTCCGTTGGCAAGTGAAACAGTTACCATTCGTAAGCGGCTGCTCACGCCACTTGTCTCGCGTGTAACTGGGTAGTTGGAGAGCACAGAGAAGCTACAGTAGTTCAATTCTTCAGCAGCGATCTGTGTGGTGCTCTAAGCAGGTAAAAGCAATGGCTGGTGTCTGGAGCGACGCAAAGGTGCTTCTTTCGATCGAAGTGTGTGGGAGAGGGCCGCTCAGGCGGCAATAATATTACCGATAACTGCGCCTTTCGTTCAGAAATTCGGCGCCTACGCAATGGAAATCGTCTGTTGGAGACTGCTATAGTTCTTTTCCACACTTCATTTGCATTACTCGAACCTGTTTCGATGTAATTAGTGTAAAACGGGGGCCGAACCGTTGAGAACTGATCCATAGAACGGTTCTCTTAACCGGTTACGGAACTGTTCCGCTAGTGTAAATGGGCTGTAAGGTGCTTGACTCAAGAGTCCGTCCCCCTAACGTATGCCAATTGTGGGCTCGTCGCGAGTTACAATTCGGTCTTGTTTGAAGTCGACATTCCGAGTCGAGTAGTCGCTGAGAACCAGGAGGCTATCCCAAATTTGGTACGTTATAGCTACTCTATGATACGTGAAGTGGCCAGCGTGCCTCTAGCTTACCTACTTGAAAACAGCTGAGAAGTCCTGTGGAAGGGAAAGGGTGACATCTGTTGTCATGAATTCGAAGCCAGTGAAATTGATCATTGGACAGTGAAGGGAATAAAGCGTTGTTTTCTTACCTGCAATTATGTGAATGAGAAGTAGGAGACCCATCCTACAACCGAGAGAGAGTGTCTTTACTCACAAGCAAAGACTACGGCTCAGTAGCTGCCAGCGGATGCGCTACGCGCACTGGAGTTCATAATAAGACTGCGCAACGGGAGGCATTTTATAGAGCTAGCCTAAGGATGCGCTCGCGGAGGTGGAAACGGAAATGTGAAATTTTGGTCCGGCGAAAATATTGGTCCGAGATTGGAATATTGGTCCGTCTTGTATTAACTGCATGCAGGGATCGCAGTGGGGTGGCAGCAAGCTTTAAACGCTCTAACGTCTAAAGGTACTAAGGTATCAGTAGTGCTGAGCTTGCAAGGTCTGCCGTGATCATGTTAGCTCGTTTAGTTGATGCGGTGGCTAGATCGGACCGTGACGATCGTGCGAGAGATGCCAACAAGAAGAACTTACAGAATTATGGAGCTATGGACGACGAAGAGAAGAAGCACAGCGTGGAAAGCGGAGAGGAATACGATGTAGACGAAGAGAAGCACAGTACAGGACCTGGAAAAGAGAAGAACGACGACTTAATTGAAGAAGCGTATCTCTACCTACCACCCTAAAGGATGCCCTGGCAGCAGGAAAAGGGTTATTCGAAAGAAGGCCAAGAATTTTCAGGTGTCAGAGGGAGAGCTGTACTACAAGATGAAACAAACACATGAAGCAAACAAGAACAGTGCATGGTTATGGTTATATATTAGCTAGCCTATGTATTATTAGATGCTGACAGTGTACTATTATAATCTACCTTGTATTATGCATACATAGCTAGCTATTTCAAGAATTGTGTCACCCTGCTTAAAGGGACCAAAATTTTCAGGGTAGGACCATTATTTTCAGAAAATTCTGGTCCGGGGGACCAATATTTTCGATGAAAAAATTGGTCCTAGGACCATTTTTTCCAGGACCAGTTTTCCAGTGACAGTACCTCTTGTATCTTCACCCTATATAGGCTTTACCATATATATCATATCACTAGCATCACTTTGATGTCACATGATGTGTCATGTGCAACTTAAATTGTTTTTGAATATCAAGACTGGCTTACATTACCTTTGAAGTGACTCCTCTGTCCTTGTAACCTGTCGACCGCTTAGTAATGATTGAGTGCTAAAACTGTGTGTGTGTGTGCGTGCATGTGTGTGTGTGTGTGTGTGTGTGTGTGTGTGTGTGTGTGTGTGTGTGTGTGTGTGTGTGTGTGTGTGTGTGTGTGTGTGTGTGTGTGTGTGTGTGTGTGTGTGTGTGTGTGTGTGTGTGTGTGTGTGTGTGTGTGTGTGTGTGTGTGTGTGTGTGTGTGTGTGCTAAATTAATTGTGCTAGGTAAGAAGGAATCTTCAGTAAGCAGTTACGAATGCTATATAACAGCACCTGCACAGACCTTGTGTAAGGTACACAACAGATGATTATAGTGGAACAGGTCTAAGATGGTCACTGCCTTAGGCAGCCACCTCTTTATAATAATGGTCAGTTAGAACTGGCTCACAGATGGCTGTTTCAGTGTATGTACACAGCTGTTTCCGCCTATAGACAAAGGGGTCACGCATGATGTCACACTATACATAGTTTTATTACTGTGGTGTAACCAGTTCCCAGCCTACAATCCCACAATCATGTCGTGTGGGAAAGATTGTTAGTACAGGTACTAATACAGTAACACTCGGTGCATACCAGCTAGTTTCACTCCCCAATAGTAATGAAATGAACAAATGCCACTTTACTTCATCACCTTCATGGCCTGCATGAATTCATGAGTCATAACGAGGTTCTGAAAATAGTATTATTGAGAGAATTACTGCGGAATGACAAAATCTATACTATTTGACTTCTGTAGCTATGATATCTACATCTGCCCCACAATACGCGCTTGTCGCTGCGAACTATTCAGATTTCCTTCAGTTCTCGTGGCGGATGGCCTCCCTAAAACATTGGATTAACAGCAGACGGCGAAAGAGTACAGCAAGAAGGCTCACAAGTGCCGGAGAGTTCTTTTATCGGGCTTCCCACATCGTCGTCGGTTGCCAATGACATCGTCAAGAAGAGAACGGAGAGACGACTTTGATTGTATCACTTAACACTCCTTTAGTTTCAAGTTTCAACACTCATTCAGATTTCCTTCAGTTCTCGTCGCGGATGGCCTCCCTATAAAACGCACGTAGAATCAACAGCAGACGGAGAAAGAGTACAGCAAGAAGGCTCACAAGTGCCGGAGAGTTCTTTTATCGTCGTCGGTTGCCAATGACGCGGGCATCGTCAAGAAGAGAAAGGGGGTACGACTTTGATTGGACCACTCAACACTCGAGTACGTATACTCGGACACTTTTGCCCCCTCCGTGCAGTTTCGTGCATGCTTAAAATCCCGCAGACACTGCTTGGGGGAGCATCTAATCATACTTACGGTTACAACTGCTTTGGCAACACTATCTGTCGATGACGTCTAAGTAGAGGGGCATGTCACGCAGGTACGTAAGTGTCCTCGCCGAAAACGTCCCCCTCGCTGACCGTTTTCGGCGTGAGGCACTTGCTGTAACCGGTGTCACCGTTTACTCCATCCCCCTATAGGATCACATCAGATTGCGTCAGAAATGTTATGGGGGCACTCTCGAAGCTACCAGGAAGGTTCTGCCTATTGCCTTAAAGAGGAAGCTCTTTCAGGCTTTTGTACTGCCGCATGCAGACTACTGTGCAGTTGTTTAGCAGGAATGTACTAAAGAGCTACAGATTAAAGTAGATGGGGATCCTAAACTATGGTATGCGACTGATCCTATCACAACCACACAACCACCCAGGACACCTAGTGGGGAGATGAGGCGTACTCTGCATTGGATGCCCCTAAAAAGACGTAGAGTTATGTTTCGGCTATCCTTCTAAACAGATGCTTGAACAATCTGGCCCCAGCCTATACCTTACTCAATCTTTTCGCAGAAATTGTTCCTTGGGCTATGCCATGACAAGGGGCTCTGATAAAACCCACCTCTTCCCTGTTAAGTCTGAATGGGGAAGGAGATCGTACTTTTTTATAGTCTCGCGGGCACGGCTGTTTCGCAATGGCAGCTTAGTTTAAATGGCCGCAGATTGGGAATCGGGATTCGGTCTAGAGGTGTACTGTGGGAAAATTGATTTTTAGCCTTTTTCTCCGTGAAAGCCGAGACAAGCTATAGGAAACTGCGTATCAAGGTGAGCAGAACAGTGGATAATGTGATGTAAAGGATAAAAGCGTTGCTTATGCTGTTATGTTAGGGATATTTCGGCAAACATTTGCTCGTATTAAACGGCTCGCTGTGCGTTTCTCCGGGTTTTCCTGCCAAAAATGCTATGCATGTCGTGATAACCCAGCCACTCTACAACATAGCAAAGGAAAGCTTCTTCTTGAGCCATTTTCTTACTTCAAGTTTTGAACAAAAATAGAATAGTCACAGCTAATGACTAGTGCAGCATGTGTATGGGGTAGGTGACTACACAGTGCACTTCCCCGCGACCCCAGCTAGTGTGACTAAGTGTCAGTAAAGTGAGAATGTCTCTGTATTGCAGTTTCTGCTTTACCTTTGCTATATTGAATCTGCGGTTTTCCAATGTGTTACTGTTTCATGCAAGCATGGTATAGCTATTAGCTAGGTAGCTGTTGATCTGAAAGGACATGAACAGTTCATGACTGTTATTCCAGCTGGAAACTGCTGCAGTTGCATGACTTCTGACTAGGAACTTCCAAAGAGGTATATTGTATGTGATAGCACTATATAATTCGGCTTGCGTATTAATAAGTAGTTACATAGAAGTACATAGGTATGAACTGGCAGTGCACTGAATTATGTTATCATGCATCCATGCCTGCAAAGACCCATACAGCAATAGTAGCTATGTATCATTGAATCAATTGATTAAAACATAGTATATCAAATAGTGATCCCTTCCAATTGCAACATAATGATTGCATGCATGCGCCAGTGTGGACACATTTTTACTGTTCTACACTGTTAAAAATATGGTGTGACCGTCACACCACTCAGTGCTCACACCAAGGGTGTGATCAGTCACACCATTACTTCAGTGTGACATTCACACTGACACCAGTATCCACACTGTTGTTCACATCATTTCTAATAGATTAAGAGACTTTGAAGTAATTTACACGCAAAGATGAGAGTTTACTTGGAATGCTACGAGCTATCTAAGTACATACATAGCTACCCAGGATACAGCTTAGCCTGATGGTATGTTGTGTACAGTGGGAGGACCTCGTCAAACTAAGTGTGCAATTTAATGTACCATTATGTACTTTGTGTCACCCACTAACAATCCCATCAGATGGTATGCTGTGTACTATCTGTAGGCAAATCTTAGAAGTAGTGTACTATATCTTTACTGAAATGTACCATGCATGAAGTGCTTAGTTTCTTACAAACTGTTCACATAAATGGTATGTTGTGTACTGCATGGTTGGAGTGAATGTCGCACTGCAAATATGTGCGCTCACAGTGGCAACCAATTCGCACCAATTATGGGTGTAATCATCACTCCCTCTTTTTAACAGTGTATCGAGAAACATCCCCTTGCACATGCCAGCATTACACCAAAGTTGCACCTTCTCGAGGATCATGTTGTACCATGGATGATGAGGAGGTGGCACTGGGGATTGGGGCTCCATGGTGAGCAAGGGGCAGAGTCAGTATACAATATTTTCAACACTTTAGAGGGAACATACTGTGCAATGCGTACTGGAATGCATGAAGTGTATGTTTAAAGAACACTTCAATGCAGAGACATTCTCAATTCACTGAGACTTAGTCACACTAACTGGGGTTGTGGGGAAGTGCATTATGTAGTCACCTAGCTAGATACCCTATACACATGCTGTGTTATGTGACTATTTTATTTTCGCTCAAAACATGGAGTAAGAAAATAGCTCAAAAACAAGCTCTTCTTTGCTATGTTGTAGAGTGGTTGGACTATCACAACATGCATAGCATGTTGGCAGGAAAACCCGGAGAAACGCACAACGAGCCGTTTAATACGAGCAAATGTTTGCCGAAATATCGCTAACATAACAGCATAAACAACGCGCTTTTATCCTTTACAGCACATTATCCATTGTTCTCCTCACTTGATACGGAAATTCCTATGGATTGCATCCTCTTTCACAGAGAACAAAGTTAAAATATATTCGCTCCACGATACGAGGTGAAAACTCGCATACTATTGACAGGTTTCCAAACCAAAACTAAGCTGCCGCCATTTACACATACGAAACAGCCGTGCCACGGCTGTTTCGAGGCGGCAGCTTAGTTTTTGCGAGTAAATTGGAAACGGGAATCCAACAGTTGGCGTATTCGGAAGGACGGCCTTGTTTTTAGCCTTTTTCTCCGTGATCTCTTGGACAATCACTACGTTACGGCAAGGACAGGTAAGCTTGATAGTTGTTAATGTGCTTATGGTCTTAAAAGCGTTGTTCACGCCTTTTCACTTGTGATATATGGACATATACTTTCTTATGTTCAATTGCTTGTAGCGCGATTCTCCGGGGTTTCCTGCAATGATGTTATACGTTCTGGGATAGTCCAGCCATCATACAACACTGTACTGTTGAGAGTGTTCTACTGCCATTTTCCTACAACCCGTTTTAAGAGCAAATATTTTGGTTATTATTGTGAACAGTGCAGCCATCTTTGTTGGGCTGACTGCATATCAATGCTTCTTTACAGGATGCCAGATTGCATCAGAGCAGTGCATTCTTTGAAATGCAAACTGCTGTACCATGTGGCTGAAAATTTATGTACATATAGTTACTGTTGTTATACTAATAGTACTATAATGCAATTTCAACTATGCATCCTAGAAACACTCTGCATGCATGCAGCGTAGCAGTGCTGCTTTTTCAAACATTGTACTGTATTGTATAAATTGTATTGAAACATGTGTGGGGATTGCACCGCAGTTGGCTGCATGGAAAGTATCATTAAAATCAACACATTATGAACAATACTGTATAGCTAATGCATCTGATGTTAGTAGGTTGCTATAGCTATATTTTGTAATCTAATGTTTTTATCTTGTCCTTCCTTAGCTTATACCTGGTTACAACACTTCCTTTCACAAACACCCAATCAGAGCCAGATAGATATGTTGGGTGGATGTCCTCTGCAGCTGTTTCCACCCCCGGCCCCCATTCCTCTTTATACAGGTAATTGTCATTGTCAACTAGCTCATCGGGCATGCATTTAAATCCTGTTCAGCGTGTGACTTCAACTTCATCACGCACCATTGAAGAGATGCATCTCCTGCTTAGGGTGAGCTAGAACAGTTTCTCCTGTCGCTGGCGAGCAAAAGTGTTGCTAAGGTGGGGACACCAGACCCCAGCAGAAGATTCCCATAGGACCTTGAGAAGCTTCCAGCTGGTCTAAAGATGCCCGCAAACCATTTGAAGGATGAGTAAAGTAAATTGGGGGCTTGGAACAAGATAGGGTGACCTAAACAAGGCACCACTGTTTGCCTGTATGCGAAGGAACACCCAGTCTGGTGTCACATTGACATGTACACCTGCGCTAAATACATGCAAACACAGAAGCTGTTCCCTCACTTACAAGCAGTGCAGTGCAGCCATCTTTGTTGGGCTGACTGCATATCAATGCTTCTTTACAGGATGCCAGATTGCATCAGAGCAGTGCATTCTTTGAAATGCAAACTGCTGTACCATGTGGCCAAATTTATATGATAATTATAGATTTATTGGACTGATTGGATGTGGATGGTAACGTCAAAGGAATCTAAAGTATGCTAAAGTAGTTATCACCTAGTGATAACTTAGTTATCACCTAGTGATAACTTAGTTATCACCCGGTGATAACTAGTGTCATCTAATGATAACTAGAAATACTTGTTGAAAAGGGAGATGATAGCAGTCACTATCAATATAATTATATATTTATCACCTCTTGACTTCTAGTTGTTACCCTGACAAGATGTTTGTAGTTGCCCTGATGCATGCTTCTCAGTCATTTGCAAGTAGAACACATGCTCATCCTTGCCCTGACCCAAATGATGCTAGTTTGGGTAGTCTTTCTGGTTGTGCCAAATGAGACTAAGTGTCATACCAGTGACAAGGTTACTTTAAGTGACCATGGAAGAACTGTTCACTGAGTCACTCATGCATGTTGAACTGTTATGGCAACAGCAACATGGATTTCGTTCCATTGTAATTGCTGCATGTACTGTAGGGTGTGAAAGCAGTGGAGCACAGGCACAGGGCATTAAATGTAAGGTAAAGTGGGAGGTTCCTAATGTAACAGGGTTTCTTAACATGATGCGCCGCCTATTGCTTGTAAGTGAGGGAACAGCTTCTGTGTTTGCATGTATTTAGCGCAGGTGTCAATGTGACACCAGACTGGGTGTTCCTTCGCATACAGGCAAACAGTGGTGCCCTGTTTAGGTCACCCTATCTTGTTCCAAGTCCCCAATTTACTTTACTCATCCTTCAAATGATTTGTGGGCATCTTTAGACCAGCTGGAAGCTTCTCAAGGTCCTATGGGAATCTTCTGCTGGGGTCTGGTGTCCCCACCTTAGCAACACTTTTGTTCGCCAGCGACAGGAGAAACTGTTCTAGCTCACCCTAAGCAGGAGATGCATCTCTTCAACGGTGTGTGATGAAGTTGAAGTCACACGCTGAACAGGATTTAAATGCATGCCCGATGAGCCAGTTGGCAATGACAATTACCTGTATAAAGAGGAATGGGGGCCGGGGGTGGAAACAGCTGCAGAGGACATCCACCCAACATATCTATCTGGCTCTGATTGGGTGTTTGTGAAAGGAAGTGTTGTAACCAGGTATAAGCTAAGGAAGGACAAGATAAAAACATTAGATTACAAAATATAGCTATAGCAACCTACTAACATCAGATGCATTAGCTATACAGTATTGTTCATAATGTGTTGATTTAATGATACTTTCCATGCAGCCAACTGCAGTGCAATCCCCACACATGTTTCAATACAATTTATACAATACAGTACAATGTTTGAAAAAGCAGCACTGCTACGCTGCATGCATGCAGAGTGTTTCTAGGATGCATAGTTGAAATTGCATTATAGTACTATTAGTATAACAACAGTAACTATATGTACATAAATTTTCAGCCACATGGTACAGCAGTTTGCATTTCAAAGAATGCACTGCTCTGATGCAATCTGGCATCCTGTAAAGAAGCATTGATATGCAGTCAGCCCAACAAAGATGGCTGCACTGTTCACAATAATAACCAAAATATTTGCTCTTAAAACGGGTTGTAGGAAAATGGCAGTAGAACACTCTCAACAGTACAGTGTTGTATGATGGCTGGACTATCCCAGAACGTATAACATCATTGCAGGAAACCCCGGAGAATCGCGCTACAAGCAATTGAACATAAGAAAGTATATGTCCATATATCACAAGTGAAAAGGCGTGAACAACGCTTTTAAGACCATAAGCACATTAACAACTATCAAGCTTACCTGTCCTTGCCGTAACGTAGTGATTGTCCAAGAGATCATGGAGAAAAAGGCTAAAATATATTGCGCGTGTCTTTGCGAGGGAGATACCCAGCACCTCGAGGCCAGTTCCCAAACCCAAACTAAACTGCCGCCATTTATATTGTGCGAAACAGCCGTGCGTGCGCAGGGGGGTCGGTCAAGGTCACGTGTATCCGCAAAATGGCCGACTCGGCTGCTCTTTACTGTGTATTTTACCTATACTAGCTAAGAGCAGACATATTTCGAGAAACACGTCGCATCGCTTGTTTCTTTGCTTCTGAGCACACAATTGGACAAGGGCTATTAGAAAATGGACCCTTCCCCGCCCTTCCCCAGCATCTAGGTAGGTTTTGCGAGCATTTTCCAACACCGGTGTACGAGTGTTCGCTGATGCTGGCTACGAGGCAGATGGAGCCTAATCTGGAGTACTGAGCAAGTGATCCTGTGGAAGTGACTCCTTAGAAGCTGGTAGCGAGTCCTCATTGATCACTTCAGGACTGCAAGACTGATAGGTTGACTGCTTCTGCAATGGGAGTGCAATCGGCAGCCACGTCCTTGCAATCGTCTTAGTTCTGTACACGATTTGTCACATTTGATAGCAGGGATGCTAGAAATGGCTTAAGCGTGCTGGCAATCCTCAAGAAACGCTGCGATAACTTGCAAAACTAAATCGTGAAAGCGGTCAGACAATTAAGCCCAATCCACCGTATGGCTCCTTGGCTATGTACGTACAGGTCATACCAGGGGCGCGAATGCAGTACAAGGCCCTGCCATGGCTCAGGGTATGCACATTCGGCCTTGGAGCACAGTCAGCTAACATATGGAGACGCGATTGGAATGTCAGGAATGCAATTATTGAGGTGCTGGTATTGCGCAATCCCAGGACCTTGTCCGACCCCCCTGGTGCGTGCGGGGCCTAGTCTCGTCCCTAGCCCACTTTCGGCCGCCATTTTGCAATGGCCCGAAAGGTGGTCTGGCACATTTGCTCGATATTTGATACCGGCCTTGGGGCGCTTGCCAAAATCTTGGCAAGCGCCTCCATGTCTTGCGATATGCAATTTAGCAGCTTCATTCGCTCACCTACGTGAGTCATATTTAGGTATTCAATCAAATGAGATCAAACTGTACCCAATTTTACCGCTTTCACAATTTTGAACGGTGGTCTGGTACAGTTTCTCAATGTCCGTTGCCGCCCCTTAAGGCGATTCTAGTAATCGCCCCAATCATTGTGCTTCTTGCATGCATGTGACGCAACATACCGAAAGTTTTTAATTAATCAGAATATTGAGCAAATGTGCCAGACCACCTTTTGGGGGGCTGGGAACGAGACTATGCGGGTCCAGACCCTTTTCTTCCGGTCTTGCGTAACCCGCCCGCCCGAAGAATAGGGTGTGGGAGTTAGCCTATGCAGAAGTCGTGGAGGCTCCCAACTTCGATTATTGATCGACGCCTCTTATCGTGCGAGATTCGAAGTGTTACTAGCAATCAGCTTCGTCGGCTATTCTTCTGTGGCTTGTTACTGATGGCGTTCCATACGTACGATGAAGATGGAACACTGCTGCTTTTGTAAGCATCCTGCACTAAACAAGAAGCACTACCAGAGACTTTTTGGCACAGCTATAACGATTCGCTGCACGTCGCCATCACTGACAAACTTAGAGATCTCCTTGGCAGGCGACTGAGCCTGGAAGACGCTTTCTCTCGAATCATTATCATTTGTAAAGACTGTCGCATATTGTAGCAGCCACTCTACGGGCAACTGCTTCGATCCTTGCGCCTTCTTCGCACACCGCCACACCACGTTGGGTTGAACTTCACCCACAACAAAGAGGTGTTATGAAACACCTAGTCCGGCATTCCCACGGATATTACACAACAACAGTCGAGCTAACTCCCAGACCCTTTCTCGGGCGCTTGCACAATAACGGAAAGGTCTGGTCCCGCGAAACTATCTTTTTTAGAGCATCGGTAAACTGGTCAAATCTTCCTTGGGAGATCAGAAGTATCAAGTCCGTTCCACTTTTCAAGAGTGCATTAAATTCCTATCTTATGAATTAACTTTCAATTACAGACCATTTTTGTCAATCACAATCACATTCTATTCTTATCATCATTAGCTGGACATATATAGCATTGCTATTGCTTGTGTGTATTGTATATGTTTTCAGGACTCCCAGGCAGACCAACCATATGAGCTGATCGGACTATCCTGTTTCAATAAAAATATCCTAACCTAACTTAACCCTATTTTGTATCCTCCCAGCTAAATGAACAAGGATACTTTATCCCCTGACTTCGAATTTCTGGATATTTTATAACTCTTTTTTGTGTGTTTCACCTTGAGGGGTTGTTTTGACATCCATCAACCCTTCTTTGACAAGCAGTTGCTAAGATTCAGATCGTTTCATGCTCCTCACACGCTCAGGCTGTAGCGTCGATGTACCTGCACATCGATGTCCCACCAGTTTGCAAAACTGCACGCCATGCTGCTACTCAGACACTTCTGCTCGTTGTAGTAGTGCCCTCTTGACATTCTTTGAGTCTCAGAGCGAAGTTTACGAATATTAATGTGTTTTATCATGGTGCTGAGTTACTGTTGTTTGTTTCTTTGCCTTTTCTACTGACCATTCCTAAATTCATTTCAATTCTAATTATAGGAAGGAATTTTACACACTAGTTTCCCTCTGCAGTGGTAACTGCAAGCAATTGCCCCTCTCTACAATGCTTCAGTCGCGATGACAGCAGCCTCCCTGTTCTTCAGCTGAAACCACAAGTGCTTATATAACTTGTGGTGGAAACAGAAGCAGCCATGCAGCCAACCAACATCAATCTTCAGTACGCCACACTGGGCCCCAATCAGCGTGAATTCGACACTGAGCCCCATAATGCCCACTTCCATAATTGCATGATGCTTCCTCGATATCCACTTAATCTTGACAATTAAACTTGCTCCATCTACAGTCTCTAACTGTTACTGATTGCTGCTTTCAACTTCCTCCTGAATGCACTCTGTGGGTACAGCAAAAAGGTCCCACATGATTACAGACCATCTTCATACTGGGACAAGTTGGGAACTAAAACTATAAAAGTACATACATAAACAAGTGGTTTGCAATTGTGTGCATGTGCAAGGACAATCCCATTCATGACCCTGCATACTGTAGCATAAGTGGAACCAAATGGATTTGCTAGTGTGCCATTGCCTATTACCATGGACACACCTACCAATGTTGTACTGTTGGTCAGCATCTGATAGGTGGATGCAGGTATTAATTCAAATTCCCTTTTGATTCATTCACCAGGAGGTCCCAGTCCCCAAGAGAGTTGCATGCTGTTGGAAGTAAGAGATGTAATGGCTCTTTTCCTTCATTGGGAAAGTGGACGTCATGCATCTCCAAATTCCCATTCTGTGAGCATTCCTACGTCTGAGACTGGAGGCTCTGACAATTGGATGTGAACAGAGCAAAGGAGAGGTTGAGCAACAGCTTTACATGGACAGCCCGTCTCAGGTGCCTGAATGAAGTATACATGAATATAAAGGTAGAGCTGACAGCAAACGCTTTTCATGTACACATACACAAATATCATTGACTCACATAGTCATTTTGACATGCTATATATTATTAGGTCACTTTCTGTTCATTGTTTCTGATCATGAGATTCACATACCATGCATACTGTGCACAGATTCTGCATCTATATGAATATGGCAGTATAATACAAATAGGAAAAATTAGCATAAAGCAATTTTAGGAGATCAGGTAGCGTCACTTTGCTCAAACAAAAGTGCACTGTAACATAAGATGAAAGGTTTGAACTCCCGTACATACTACTTGCTGGCTGTCATGAACAAGTGACGGGAGGATTGGGCTATTGCAGTGTGTTGCATAGATTGAAGGCCATGACATAGGCTAGAAGCTTTGCTATTACATTGTACATATGCCTGTGCCGGATGTGGTCAGTACAATTTATAACCGCCTGCTCCAATGGCCTTCAATGCTAATACTGCCTTAGTAAAGTTGCAATGCAGAAATATTGCCATGCAGTCTCCTTACTAGCTGAGGAAGACCTTCATGATCATTCAAAACACCCTATATACACAAGAATCTGTTGCATTGCTATATGTCTATTCACCAAGCACCCATATCAGTTCACTGATTGCCGCAATTTGCACCATTGCATGCTTGCACAGTAGGAATCTACTTAGTACCAGAAACTCTCACCCAAGTAGCAGCAGAGAGCGAACCGAGCACTGCACTGTAGTGTAATTGCTATACACTACTGAGAACAGATTCTTTGAGCATTCACATCATTCTCTATCTCAGCTTATGGACATCACACGCCTGCTAATAAGGAATTTATTACATAACTCAACAAAAAATCAATTTTAGCAAAGGTCAGATCAACTGTTCATGGTGAACTCTCATGCATTAATTTTATTGTTAATTAGCTCATTTACATGACATTGTGTCTATATGCTTGTTCAAATTGCTTTGAATATAGAAGATAGAAGACTTGATCAGCTAAAGAGCCTCAAATATTTGAACAATTTGCTGTCCATAAATATGCTCTTTCACCAAATTAAACACAATGTATTACACCTTGTAATGGGAAAGAAGTAACATTAACCATTTCTTATGTAGATTATCAGTAACTATAAACTCTTGAATGGTAATCACTGGATATTATGCCAAACCTACCAACTTCACCATGCCTCAGTTGGTGGTGGTGGTGGTGGGGGGGGGGGGGGGGGGGGGGTACGAAGCCCCGGCCCATTGAGTTGGCAGCCAGTGATTGCATCTGGACCCCAGTCACCCAACAAAGATGGAAGAGCTACAGACAGCTGTTTTGCCCTAATTGGGGCTCATCAGTGTGGTACTGATGGTTGATGGTTGGATGACTGGCTGCTTCTGTATCCACCACAAGTTAAACACTTGTGGTTTGAACAGAAAAAAACAAGGGAGGCTACAGTCATCACAACTGAAGCATTGTTTAAGGGATGAATGCTTGCAGTTAGCCACTGCAGAGGCAATAGAATGAATGGCAATCACTGGATATCAGAGCCTCAAAGATTTGAACAATTTGCTGCCTATAATTATGTTCTTTCACCAAATTAAACACAGAAATCAGAATCCAGTAACATGTACATGAGATGCCTATAGCCATATCCAGGCTGCACAAGCATTAGGATCAACCTTCTCAGGTGGTTCTTCTCCTATGGACAACTCTGCATACACGGGATCAGCACCTGGGCCAGTATTTACATTTTCTACTCTGTCCTCTCTAATACTTTCTAGTATGGCAATTGATGCCTAGGGGGAGAAAGATTCGCTGCAATGCCACACCTCTGGTTTCTTTTCTCCTCCAGTGACAGATCACCACCACATGCATCAGTATGACTTGAAGATGGATAACTCCTGCTTTGGTTGAGAGTGGAAGAGAATGAATATTCTTAGAATTTGTTATGCTGGCAGAGAAGCCACTTCTTCCAAAATTTCCGAGCTTCTGCAGACCTCATAACATAGAGTGCAAACAGGTACACACCCAGGAAAGCAGTAGTCAGGGTGAAGATCCACTCAGCAGGGTATCACACTGCATAAGGAAGATCACTGCTTGCTAGCAGACCAATGGCCCAGCCCATTCCAAAGAGAAGGGACAGTCTCATGGCAATCACGACCTTCTTCAGTTTGCACAAGTCTTCCTTAGCATTCTCCTGCATAGAAACGTTGGGCCCGCATAGCAGGCTGATAAAAATTAGGATGAATATCATCCAGTTCATGATGTAGATGCCGATAAATGGAATAAGCAGACCGATCCAGAAAGAGTAGCCATACACACGGCAGCTGTAAGTAAGGGAGGGAGAAGAGTAACCTTGCATATTACTGTACATATAGATTTATTACTAGAGCAATAACGCTCACATTCCCTCAGTTTACTTAAATTTACAATTGAGAATGGATGTAGTTCTGGTATTGAGGAGCCAGAGAGAATACAACAATGAATGCTAGGACCACTGCATGAGAAATAAAGGGATATAATTGGTTACAGAGTATGACTGTGCATAAAAATGACACAGGCCAGTCAATGTCAAGTAACTGCGCACACATGAAACTTAAAAGCTGCCCACAGCACATATTACTGTGACAGCAGGATCCTAGGAATTCTGGGCCAGTGGTAGGAAGCAGGTCCAGGATGACAGAAACTTCCACCACTCTCTTGCACATAGAAGATGGCACTCCCCTTGGGGCTGTGATTCCAAAAGCAAGTTAGTGAACCGCTACAGAACCTGGACGACTCCACACGAAAGAGTAATGGCTGTGGAGCCTGGGCCTGGCAACTATAGGGCACCAAATTAATGGCTAGCCATCTGGCCATGGAATGGGTAGAAACCTGCTCGACTGATCCCATGTGTTGTCCTTGATAGCTGACATAGTTTCCAGTCACGAATCTGCTCCAAACGAACCCAGGGGGTGTGGTGGGAATGATGAAAAACAGGCTGCGAAGCCTGTGCTGCAGGCTAGATGGCCTTCTTTTGCTAACATGTGGATAACTACTGCCATTTTGATGACATCTCACACATACAAGTCCACTCACACACACATACATGCATGCATGCACATATTATGTATTTACTCACATATACATGCATGCATGCACACATGCGCACCACACGTACCCAGACAGACTGACATACCCCAGCATATGGCCATGGCAATCGTGAGGTAGCTCTTGATGTCAGGTTTCAATGCAGTTACCAATTCTCTATGCAAATGGATGGCTTCTGCTGCCTTCCAGAAGAACACAGCCAGGAAGAAATAGTGCATGAGAGCAGAGACCACTCCACAGAGCACAGGTACACCAGTTGAGACAGTGCTGATGATGAAGATGATATACAATCCCAACAGAGCAAAGCAGAGGTTGAGCAACAGCTTTACATGGGCAGCCTCTTTCAGTTTCCTGAGTGGAGTATGGCAAAACACCTTTTATGCACTAGGTCATTCTCTACTGGTCACACAATATTTTGGAGTTCATATTGTTTGCTGCAGGCACCACCTGAGGTACATTTATCACATACGATCTACTCAAAAAGCCTCAAAGATTCAAACAATAATTTGTTACCTATGTGTAGTGCATGCTGTGCATGTATTATCACATATTGTACGTGCATTATGATTCCTTTTGTGCACGCATGGTGCTTTGTGTACTTGTCTTAAGAGCCAGTTTTAGGATGTTGAGTGAATTGTTCATGCAAGTGTCCTATTTCTGTTTAGTAAGTTGTTTGCTTGAGTTGTTTGCTTGAGTTGTTTGTTCGCATTGATTTGAATGCAGCCGAAGAGACCACACTATATTTTGCTCTTTCACCAAAATTGCAGAATAAATCACATCATAAAACTGATCAATTCTGTATTGGGTATTAACATTAATCATTTCTTCTGTGAATTATCAGTAACTATAAATTATTCCTGTTCACTGAATACACATCTATACTGCAACCAAGTTGTCATGTAATGCAGTCTCTTGTAATTACTTCCTGCTTTCATCACCACAGGGGTGACCACGTATAATTATACGTACACGGTACTCACTCCTCTCCAAGATAGGTGATGATGATGATGATGAGGCCAATGATGGAGAGCAATGGTAAAGTTGTACAATCCTATTATTATAACTGAATAGTTTGCGAGCAATGATGTAGCAGGTTAATCAACATCTGAATGCAGGATGTTTCAGCTCGAAGGCCTTCATCAGCTGCATACAGAAGCTGCCAAAGGCCTTCAGGTTGAAACGTCCTGCATTCAGTTGTAGATTAATCTTCAGTGTCATTGCTCACAAACTATTTGCCTACATTTAGCAATTCCAAACCGATTCCCATTCCAAATTCCTCGCGTACCTTTGAACAACATGGCGCATATATAAAGAAAATGGCACCCTCTACCGTGTTCACGCTAAGCGATTTCCACAAACGAGAAGCAATCTTCGTGATTTTTTTAAGGTTCCCAAGTGTAAAAGATAGATTAAGGCTTCCAAAACTGGTTGAAGCTAGTTTGTAATGTTTACCTTGTAGTTTGTGTCGTTGATGAAAGGAGAAAACTGCATTCTTCTTAGTAGCTGGAGCTGCAACACACTAGCTTCATTCAGATATTATTTGTCCAATTCCTGAGGAGTAGGTATAATGTAGTTGTTCGGCCATCTAGCTCACTTCTGATTGTGGTAATGAGTATGAAGCTACGGTACTGGTCCTACATTTAGGCTGTGGCGGTCTCAAACCGACTCCTATTCGTTCCATTCACCGCACCAACTGCCTTAGTTAGCAGAGTTGTAAAAGATCTTGTTAACTTGCAATAACAGCTTACTTAACATGGTTTAACAGAGTTGTAAGTTAACAGACTTGCTTAACACTGTTAATCCAAGTAATGAATGTATAATCATATATTCATAATATCAATATTGATATTCGTGGTGCCATATACAAACTGTACAAATGTACTGTAGGTTTCAGGCTGGGAACATAATGTTTTGGAAACCACTGCACCCTGGAGCCAGATGAAGGACTGCCCATTGCTCCTATGGCTTGCATGCTGCAAGATAAATAAACAATTTGCTTTGCACATACTCCCAGGCATCAATCAAACAGTGGTCATTCAGCTACCTATATGCACATCATGCATGCATGTAGACTTCA
This sequence comes from Ianthella basta, assembly GCA_964019415.1. Lineage (NCBI taxonomy): Eukaryota > Metazoa > Porifera > Demospongiae > Verongiida > Ianthellidae > Ianthella > Ianthella basta. The sequence goes on along the minus strand of OZ025875.1, from coordinate 2,041,042 downwards.
GGAAGGTGTACATGTGTGCTTCTGTGTGTGCATGCACACACAAATCATGTACATTGCTGACTTCTGCATGTTACAAAATGAGTAGAAGAACTAGTACTAGAATGCAAAACTAGAATGCAGTAGTCACTACACGCATGCAAGCTCATGAACTAAGCTACTATACTGCTGTATGTACGTACATTTGTGTGCATATGGTTGAATGAGAATATACTGTGAGGTATATGCACATTTGTATGTTGTTAGTACTGTTCTAGCTATGGTGTACGTGAAGCATGCAAGCCATTTACAGGCACGAGAACGGAATGGAGGGCATTTTGTGTACAGTAAGCTAATAGTGAAGAGGCATGCCACGTACAGCAGATACAGCCCACTTAGTTTGGAAAGGTTGGAAAGTAACTATTGCTATACTCAGGGGTTATTTCAAGCACAATGAATAAGGGCAGCAAAGAACATCTGAAACCCATAGATAGTCTTCTCTAGATGTATACTGACCTGCATGCAAGGACCTGCACATGCAGTACATCTATGGCTGCATATATATACTTGAGAAGCAATATAGCTACCTTACAACCAGTACAAAGTAGTTGGGCTCCATCTGCTGTCATGTCTCTTCACTTTCAGTTTACTGTACACAAAAGTCCCTCTGTTCTCATGTTTGTCAATGGCTTACAAGCCTCACGAACACCATAACTATAGAACAGTACTAACAGCATACAAATGTGCATAATATATACCTCACAGTATAATCATTCTATACTACATGCACACACAAACATACATACAGCAGTATAGTAGCTTAATTCATTAGCTTGCATGCGTGTAGTGACTGCAGTCATTTGTATATGCATGGCTTGTATATGGCACAATGAATGTCAATATTGATATGATTCACAAAGAAACGTACTGTGCAGTAATACGATGAATGAGTGCGAGTCGAATAGTTTGAAATATGGATTGGAATCGCTACCTACATTGAACAACGTAGCAATGAGCATTGTCTTCTATATTAATCCTATTAATAGTATTATTTTGTATTATTGTAAGTTGTCAGTCGCTCACCAGCAGAATGGCAAAGTGAGTGAGATGATCGCAGCCATATTCCACTTCCTCTGCAGTTTCATTGAGCACTCTGCAGTTACTGCTGTCCCATGCACCAAAGCCAGCTGTATTAAAGGAATAGATACGAGTACACTTACACATATTGATGGTTGACAGATAGGAGTGTATTATATGTTCTCAATTTGTGTAATAGACATGTTTAAAGCAGTCAGATATATACGTGTGTGTACAATGCCATATGTCATGTACATGTGTGTACAGTCATATGTCATGTACACACTGCCAGAAATAGGCTGACTGAAAAATTCCTGTTCATGGATGTGTGGCCATCAGCAGTGAAATTCCAAAATTGGCAGCTTGTGTTGCTTCCCTCATGCACATATAGTTGAGGAATCGGAATGCACTATACCTATACAGTTAATGCACACTGTCATAAACAGGCCGAGTGAGCAATTCCTATGAATGGATCTGAGTAGTTCACCATCAGCAGTAAAGTTCCAAAATTGGCAGCTTGTGTTGCTTCCTTCCACTCTCGCAAGCTGAATGTGAGAAGAGACCACAAGCAGTGCTAGAACACACAGCAGTCTGCAGTATTGTAATTCTCATGTTCTCATTTGTAACAGCTTACCATTGTTTTAGTGAAGCGTGGCCGCACTACTTTGCTGTTTGTAGGTTGAACAGCCTCCTTCACTTTTTCATCTAACCACAAAAATGAATCAGCTACAATGCCTTTAACAATCTCTCTGGTACAGTTGTTCAATGCCATACCTGCTCATTGTTGAAACAGAGAATCACGTGCAAGTTAACACTGATATACATGGTTTATTACCATTTCTATCTTGACTCAGAAGTATTGAGGAGAGAAATATTGTGGCAGATGGGATTTCTGGCATTTCATCCATTTGCATGCTTGCTGCAGTGCTGGTCATTATTTGGCTCATGAAGGCTCCTAAATCAGGAACATATGGTTCATTTATCCCTAGATATTCAGGAGGCTCCTCAACTGAAACACCGAAGTCAAGAGCAACAAACTCAAAGGGTTCATCGGGAGCCACCTCAACAACATTCAGTACATTATCTACAATCCCCAAAATTCTGCAAATGAACCAAATTATAATAAACATGCAGTATAAACTACTCTCTCTTTCATCATTAAATTTTCATCATTTCAGCTGGTCAAGCTGTATCCACACCATGTCTTAGCTGGGCTAAATGTGCATTAGTCATCTAGCTATGTGGGCTCAAATAGTACAGTACAGTTATCTGCTTTGTTTACCAGTCAAGACAAACCTATTTGATGACCCTGTCTCTCCCTGACTGCTGCCAACTGGTTGGGAGATGCTTGTTGCACAAAGCATTCTCCTCGTCTCGCTGAACTGGCAACTCTCACACTGTGGCTCCCCCAACACTGCACCAGTTTCATACGTTCCACCACACCTCCGAGTGCCTCTCAGCTGCCGAATCAGTTCATCATCTAACCCACATCGGCATTGGACTGAGGCTACCTGGCCTATCTCAGTCTGAGGCCAAGTCACTGGACCAACATTACCACAGGGTGAGTCAGGCAGTTCAGGACAGCCATCTTGGTAAGAAGAAGGAGTGAATGAGATATGCTGCTGTATGATTACCACAACACATTCACAGTATGTAGTCATAGCCATTGTAAGGAATCCGCTACTGGCCTGAAACTGCATACAGAATGCTCTGCATTCACTGCATGTATTGCAGTGCCATGTGCACAGGCTTATGTTAGCTTCATGCACATATACATACATACAGTATATACGTATATATACCATATCTCTGAGAGGTTGTCATAGTAAATGAGATTTGCTCGTTGATGTCTGTAACTTCTTCCAGTGTTTGTTCAAGAGGCCGTATCAGCTGATCAGCAAGGATCATTGGAGGATCAGAGCTGTTTGTTGCTACAGTGAGTATAATGTCAGTGATGCTGTCCCCAGCAGGTTCTACTGATGAGTACATGAGTGGCTGTATAGTTTCCCTTCAGAGCTAGTTGGCTCACTGTTTGCAACCGCAGCTATTAATAGGAAATCAATGTCACGAACATTCATCCAATGGTTACCTTATGGTAAATATACATGTATGTACTAGTATGATAAGTCACTCACAGGCTCTATAATGTCAGCATTGGAAGTGGCTTGTCATTAATATCCTCCTACTCCCAAAGTCAATTTGAATGCGAAGCTGAACAATCTCTGCAAAATGATACATTCATGCACACTGTCAGTCAGTTTCAGTCTCAGTTGAGTATTAAATGGTCTCATTAATATTAATACTTCAACAGATGTAGATGGTTCGCCAAAGCTGCTGAAAACTTCACAGCTTGATAGAATCCTCATTCATTTGGTTTTTTTTTGGAATGACAAACTCATTCCCAATGGCTTGAGGGCCCTATATTCTTGAGATGTCATCCTTGTACCACTGAATGTTTGGGGGAGGGGGTGGGGTTTGCCAGTAGCAGAGCAGCTCAGGACTACCTTGTCATTGAGATCCACCATCTGACTAGTGGGATATGTGGAAAGAGAGGGAGCTTCCCGATTGTCAACCTCTTTGGAAATGCAAAGGGGTTAATATTTACATAGAAAATTAATGTCACACACACACACACACACACACACACACACACACACACACACACACACACACACACACACACACACACACACACACACACACACATATACACACGTACACACACACCCACACCCACACCCCCACCCCCCCAACACACACAATGTTACACAATTTGTGCTATGGCAGAGTGCACACTCAACATACATATTACTCACACACACCATTTCATCTCACAACTCACCTCCACTGACTGATATTCCAACGGCACTCATTCCAATTCCACCTTCAGTTGTGATTGTTATCTGGTAGAGGCCAGCATCACTGCCCACTGTGTTGTTCACAGTGAGGTTGAGGCAGTAATCAGAGAAGGTGTACTTGAGGGTACTAGTGCAGGAGAGGTTGACAGCACCTCCACTTCCAATGAACACCCATTGGATAGCCTCCCTTGTGACAGGTGGAACAGGCACATTAACGACAGTGAAGACAGTGATTACAAAATGTTTGTTGGCTTGCTGACAATTCCATCTAAAGGGGCTACTTCAAGGGGCACAGGAACAAATCAGAATTATGCATTATTATAAAAAGTCCAATGTTTGACACATTGGCAGTTCATTCATCTAAATTTTGTGTGGCACTCGGCCCTCAATGACTGGATACATTTACTCTCTCACTCCCAATGTTGTGACATTCAGTTTGGACTGAATACCCAGTGAAAGGGGCCAGGCCAGTGAAGGTGTACGATGTACTGCTAACATTGATGGGGTTCAATGCAGACAGGTCTAGGTTGTTGACTGTAAACAGTGACACTTGGTAAAAGTCAATGATTCCATTTGGAGTGCTGGGAGGTATCCACTCAGGAGTGAACCCACTAGAGCTAACATCTACCACCAGCAATTCAGTTGGAGCAGAGGGAACTGAGGACTTGGATAGGACATCACACAGCAAAAGTGCATTGTATATCTACACATGTTCTCTTCCCCCAACTAGTACTACACAATGTTTGTCCCATCACTACCTGCAAGGCATCTGCCATGTGTAATATCTGCTTCACTTCAACTTCCGATTGGTAGCTCACTGCATTAATACTACACATTCTCATGCCTGAGCCAGCTGAGATTTGTATGTATGAATGTGCTCTTACGTATGTGAGTGAGTGTGGGTGTTGTACATATGTAATTATATATGTGACCAATAATGTGTGTGTGAGTTGGTGCAATATAGCTGGAACTATATTATACTGCAGATTTGCCATAGCAGGTGTTCCGAGTATAGCAGTGAACAAAGTGAGCACTGACACATGTACGTACTTGGTCACAATAATACACTAATTATTTACAATTGCATTATACAGAAATTGCTATCAATGATCAGAAGCCAAACTTTGCTGAGCAGCTTCTAACTAGCCCTAACGCTGCAGCAAGGGTGTCTTTGACCCAGCAGACCCCCCCACCCCCACCCCCCTCGCACCAAGCCCAATCATGTTCTGCCACCACTGTGTTCCAGTCACTGTTGTATTCAGTTGAAGGTTCACACATTCGAATCACCAATCATTTGGCATCCACTGACCAAGGACTACAAACTACAAGCACACACCTTAAGGCTATACAGGAATCACTGTATGTATATACTGAAAATCTCACTACATGACACTACAGCCTAGATGTACGTGTTGCATGGTGCTGTTTAGCATAGTGCATTCTATGTCACACTGAGAATATACAGTATAGGTGCAGTTACAATGGACTATAGTGTCAGAGCCCTTCAGTCTCCTTGCTCTGGACTGTGTAGCAATCTCTATCTGTGCCAGTTGGAACTGGGTCTTGCTGAGCAGAGAGAGCATTAAAGCCCAACAAGGAGGAGTTGTCATGGAAACTCATGGTTTCAGTGATGAATTCAGTATCAATGTCCACTTTTACCGGTTCCTCGTTGTTGGATGGTGCGCCTGGGTTCAATCTACGGACCAACGTTAACTCAACCTCAACTGGTGGCAAATAGGGGGATGCGGCCCCGGCAGAGATATTCTCAATCACAGAAGATTGCTCAACACAAGGGGAAGCAATGTCTGGCAATCTTCCAGTAGGACTAGAGAAAGAGTGTAGATTAGCTTTTTCAGCAGTTGTGTTGTGTGTCAGAGTGTCAGTGTTTTTGCCAGCCTTCCTCGGTGTGCCACGTTTCAAAGTTCCCCACAAGGACGTAATGGCAGAAGTCATTGTTCCAAAGCGAGACCAGGGACTGTTGATACTAGATCTAGACACACCATGAGTAGCCTATTGCACTGGCAGAGAAGCCACCTCTTCCAAAGTTTACGTGCTTCTGGAGACCTCACAACATAGAGTATGAACAGGTATACACCCAGGAAGGCAGTAGTCAGGGTGAAGACCCACTCAGCAGGGTAGCGCACTGCATCAGGAAGATCACTGGTGGCTAGCAGACCAATGGCCCAGCCCATTCCAAACAGAAGAGACAGTCCCAGGGCAATCATGAAGTTCTCCTTCAATTTGTGAAGGTTTTCACTGTTGCTGGTCTCCTTCTTAACATTGGGCCTACACAGCAGACTGGCAAAAATGAGGATGAATATGACCCAATTCATGATGTAGATGACACCAAATGGTATGAGCAGACCAATATAGAAGGAATATCCATACACACGGCAGCTGCAATTTGTAGAGAGAGAAAACACCGACTTTAAGAACACTGAACATAGGCATTACAGAGCAGTATTCTGTCAAGCTCCTTACAATCTTGTTTGAATGTAGTTGTGGTAGTATGGAGCCAAGGAGAACACCACAATGAAAGCTGGAACCACTGTAGAAGGTAGGATTGCACATGAAGGCAATACGATACAAAGAAAATGCAAGTTATTATGTTACTCTCCCTCTTCCCATGCACCAACCTACCCCAGCATATTGCCATGGCAATAGCGACATAGCTGGTGATGTCTGGCTTGAACACAGTCACCAACTTCCTGTGTAAATGAATGGCTTCTGCTGCCATCCAGAAGAACACAGCCAGAAAGAAGTAGTGCATGAGAGCAGAGACCACTCCACAGAGCACAGGTACACCAGTTGAGACAGTGCTGATGATGAAGGTGACATACAGTCCCAACAGAGCAAAGCAGAGGTTGATCAGCAGCTTTGCATGGACAACCTCTTTCAAGCTCCTGATTGTGGGTGGAGTAAACGAGTATGAAGGTAGAGATGATATCAAACAGCTTTCGTGCACACTATTACAAATAACATCCATGCACATTTTTAATCTATTAGGCTCACATCTATGCAGAAAATACCAGAAATAATAGGAACAACTATAGCTTAAACAAAGAATAGTATTTTGCAAGCCATTCAAATGAATGTATACAATAACTGAAATCTTACCAATTGCAAATGGATTTAACTACAGGACCATTGGAATGGTGGGAACACATACAGCTTGCTCAAAACTGCTGTTGTGTGAGCAGTCTTGAAGAAGAAACAGGAGATACTCTGAATTTTGGCTATTACAGTGTGTTGGATGGATGACAGATATAGAAGTGTAGTCCATGAAATAGGCTAGAAAGTTTAGTTAGCTCGATACCCTAGCAATATTGTCGTATGTCTGTTTGGACGTGAGTACGTAGCTAGCCTTGGCCAAAGATAGCTTGCATTCTGTTTGAAGGAAAGTCACAGTTAATTGTGCATTTCCCCACCATTTTTACTTATACTGCACAGTTATGTATATAGCTTTTATAGATACTGTTTCTGCAGTCTTTTCAGTAGGCTACTGCAGAACCTAGGAGCTACACCACACCTTAAGCTCCAAGATTACAGAAAAAAGGTCCAACACTTACACCAATGTCCTATGGTTGCAGGTTAGTAGCTATCCAGCTACAACTGAGCTAGCTAGCTAGCTACACACTGTAAAATGTACAGAAACTAGAAATAATAAAAAATTCTACAATAATAGTAAGGACGTAGGATGGCATAAAATCACAGAAACGAGTAAATCCTGCTGCACAGCAAAGCACTAACAATGGTCCCTACATTCAAGGATGGTGCTTCATTCCTGCATGTAAGGACCATTGCTAATGTGTCACAGTGTAGCAGCATTTAGTAATACTTGTTTCTGTCATTTTTATTCCATCCCTACAACCCTACTATTATTATAGAAAACTTTGATTGCTTCTAGTCTCTGTACTTTTTATAGTGTGTTATAATATGTGACAGTCAATCAACTTTCAGCAAATGATCACAGTGCACTGCATTCAAATAAGGTTCATTTGTTACATTTCATTGTGAGGTGTGAGCAGGTGCAGGAAATAGCAACGTGGAACTCATTGACTTAATTGGCATGAAAACAACTTCTAGAAAGGTAAACTCAACCGTTTGTGGTAATTAAAAGTCGCATTCATGCTCATCACCATTTCCCCTATTGCATGTGTCTGTGCATGTGGAAGCAAATTTCAATTCAGACAGAATTGTTTTTAGTTACTTCATCATTTTATAAATACTGCACGGTTGGCTTCCGGATGCTGTTTCTTGCTGGATTAGCGCGGAACACTTAGGTGCTAGCCCACACTTTGAGCTCCAGGATTATAAAGAAATAAGGTATAATGCCTGCACCATTGCCCTATGGTTGAGACTAAGCGTGCTTCAGCTTAGCTATAAAAAGTATTGTAATTGTATTGTAAAAATGTATGTAATTTAATGTCAATAAATTGAAATTGTAGTCATGATGCCATCAGTGCCTGTCACTATTGTGGGGGGGGGGGGGGGGGGGGTGGGAAGGCGACCTTGAGGCAGCCCAGCAAGGGTTCAGCGACAAACCAGGGCCTGAGTTCATGGCATTGGCATTAAATTATTTTATTAATTTTATTCATACACATCAGGTCCTGTCACTTGTGCACTTGCCATCCCCTATCTATTCTGCTGTTGCCTTTTTTTCCTACATGTTCTGTTTTGTACTCTTGTGCAACTGAAGAAGGCCCTTTTAGGGCCGAAATGTTTTGCCTTTTGGTAAAAAAGTGTACCACGTGTTTAACGCTCAAGAAATCCCCCTTTATCAATGTCCAGACGTGGTAATGAATCTCTATTCTATCATTTTTCAGTTATATTGGTGTTATTTGCAATGTATTTAAATACTAGAACAGTAAAGCACGAAATATTCACGAGTATACATTTTTTGCAAATGCCAACGGTCTCACCAAATTTGTAAAAATAAAGTCCGGCGGAAATCAGAGCTTACACGGTATGCTGTCTCCTAATAATTACTTCCTGCTTTCATTACAACAGGGGCAACCACATATATAATTATGTACTGACATGCATAGGCATCTGTACACATGTTAAGAATGGCTTTCACATACACCAGCAATTGGTTACACCTAGCAACACACTGAATAATTACTTCCTGCTTCCATCACCACAGGGTGTGCCCACATATGTATGTACTTATGCATAGACATTTGTACAGAAGAATGGCTTCATACCCTAGCAATTAGTTGCATATATTATATGCTCTAGTAACACAGTACTCACTCCTCTCCAAGATAGGTGATGATAACAATGATGAGGCCAATGATGGAGAGTACAGTGCCAATGTAAGACACTCCTTCAAGGGCAGTACTAGCTGGAGTAGACATTGTTGGTGAGTCAGGGGTGATGTCCTACCAATGAGAAGTGGAAAGGAAGGACACTGTGAGGCAAGCGGAATACTTGCATGGTAACAGGAAAGAAGAACAGCCTGGTAATGGGAAAGTTGCTATATATAAGACTATGCACACTGAGGATGGCATGCAAGAACAGCCCATGCATTACACCATTCATGGTAAGAAGTGTACTGCTGGCATTATTTTATGGAAGTTGTCGGTCACTCACTAGCAGAATGGCAAAGTGAGTGAGATGATCGCAGCCACACTCCACTTCCTGTGCAGTTTCATTGAGCACTCTGCAGTTATGGTTGTCCCATGCACCAGAACCACCTGCATTATAGGAAGATATGCACATATAGTTGAGAAATCGGAATGCACTATACCTATACAGTTAATGCACACTGTCATAAACAGGCCGAGTGAGCAATTCCTATGCATGAATCTGACTACGTAGCTCACCATCAGCTGTAAAGTTCCAAAATCGACAGCTTGTGTTGCTTCCTTCCTCTCTAGCAAGCTGAATGTGAGAAGAGACAACAAGCAGTGCTAGAACACACAGTCTGCAGTATTGTAATTCTCATGTTCTCATTTGTAACAGCTTACCATTGTTTTAGTGAAGCGTGGCCGCACTACATTGCTGTTTGGAGGTGCAGCAATTGGAATTACTTTTCCACCTGACCGCAAAGATATATCAACTACAATGCTTCCAACAATCTCTCTGGTGCGGTTGTCCATTGTCATACTAGTCCATTCTTGAAACAGAGAATCACGTACAAACACTGATGTTGATATAAGTCGTCTTGTTCCATTGTCACCTCTCAGAAGAGTCGACAAGAGAGAAATTGCAGCAGATGGCACTTCTGGCATATCTTCCATCTGCATGCTTGCTGCAGTACTGGTCATTACTTGGCTCAACAAGGCTCCTAAATCAGGGGCAAAGAGTTTCTCATCATCTAGATTTTCAGGAGGCTCCTCAACTCGAGCACCAAAGTATGGAGCAGCAAACTCAAAAGGTTTTTCAAGAGCCACCTCAACAACATTCAGTACATCATCCACAATCCTTAAAATTCTGTAAGTGCACCAAAATCACAATAAACAAGCAGTTACCCTTACTGTCAGCTGGTTAAGGTTACCCTTGCAAGAGCATGCACAAACCTGTTTGATGAATCTGTCTATTCCTGACTGGCTGCCAGCTGGTCAGGAGGCACTTGCTGAACATTGCTCACAATCAAGAGGACATCCATCTGAACCTACAACATGCAGAATACAACCAACAGCAACAATAGTGAAGAATGACATTGACTAGCCATCAGAGGATTTAGCCACTCACATCCTCCTGTTGTAGGTCTTCAGTGGATTGTGTGATAATTTCCAGCAGCCCCACAATGAGGGAGACATCTGCACTCTCAATCTCAGCACTACCAGAACCAGTTATATTCACCAGAATGGCGGCAAGCTGGGCTGGGCTATCAATCTATAGAGAGTGGCATCATATGCATGGATAGACCAAGAAAATGGCCGAATCGGAATCCGGTAACATGCACATGAGATGTCCATAGCCAATGTATATCTCTAATCTGTCTCATAACCACCTGTCCAATGAATCAACCAACCTCAGCAAGTGCACAAAGCATTCTCCTCGTCTTGCTGAAACTGCAGCTCTCACACTGTGGCTCCTCCCACACTGCACCAGTTTCATACCTCCCACCACATCTCCGAGTGCCAGTCAGTTGCTGGATCAGTGGGTCATCTAACCCACACTGGCATTGGACTGAGGCTACCTGGCCTATCTCAGTCTGAGGCCAAGTCACTGGACCAACATTACCACAGGGTGAGTCAGGCAGTTCAGGACAGCCATCTTGGTAAAGAGGAGTAGTGAATGAGATACGAGTGCTGCATGATCACTACAACACATTCACAGAATGTAGTCATAGCCATTGTAAGGAATCAGCTACTGGCATGAAATTGCATTCAGGATGCTCGAGATCTGCATTCTGTACACAGGCTCACACATCAGTTGGCTAGACAAATGCATACCATATCTCTCAGTTTATTATTGCATGTTTGAGGCAGGACTAGACATTACTTGTACAATAGAAAGCTTGTAACCAACCTCGAGCTACCTCCTCTGCCTGCACAGTCACTTCCTCACTAAAGTTTCCCACTCCATACTGGTTTGTTGCTCTCACAGACACATTGTAGGTAGAGTAGGCCATCAGACCAAGAATGTCATAGGACAACATCATCCCAGCAGGTTCAGTGACTGCTTCAAAGAAAGCTCCACTCACATTATTAGGAGTGGCTACTCCTCGGTACTGCACCTCATAAGTGGTCAGGTTGTTGTTCTGAGCTATAGGAGAAACTATCAGCTAACAAACAGTGCAGAATACATATTATTTACTCTATTCCAACCAGAAATGGTGGTGATGCTATTGAGTAAACTCAAATTTTAGCTACATACATGTCATACACAATGTAGCCGTCTGGTGCAAACTTGTCAGTCTGAGAGCATAGTACAGGCAAGGAGGGATGGTGAAGCTATGTGTCTGCAAGGTGACCAATTTTAACAGGTATCTATGGGTATTCATTTTAGCAAATTTAGCGCGCCAGACTACGAGCAATGCCATAATTGTTACAAAATGTCCATACAGTAAATTCCTGGGTAAAATCCTGCTTAACGCATCTGTCTCCAATACTTCCTTGTCTGCATATTCTTTGATTGAGCTATCACCAAGCTGTCTGTCTGTGTCTTCACCAACCAGGCTATCCTTGTCTCCTCTGTCCCAGCTGTCTGTGTCTGGCTCTGGGACAGTCTGGTTTTGTACCCAAAGCCTTCACATTACTTTGTATTGTGTCATGGTTATTAGACGCACCTATACTGAACTGCCACGAACAGATCCTTTCTTTCCCGCTACAAGTAGCCATATATAACTGTTGTGGCTGTTGGCCAATCACCTTGATGTCATATATTATTGCTGGGTTCGTATATTTACTCAACTGGATCTGCATAAATTTAGTCTAGTAAAGTTAGTCTTCCAAATTTGCTAATTATAATACACACAGAAACCATCCTTAACATAGCTTGAGCAATTTAGCAAGCAGTGAAAAGTTGCTCAACATTGCACACAAAAATGAATGCAATAAAACATTAATACATACAAAACTTGAAAATCGCTACAATTTAGAGAACCAATCAAATCCTGGAGTATTCAAACTAAAAATTGTACCTGTTAAAATTAGTAACGTTAAAGTATTAGCAAAGCCAACATTTCTATTGACTACCATCCCTAGCTGCCTGCACATCCTAGCTATCTAACTATGCACTTAACATCAGCCAAATTTGCTCCAGACAACAACATACAGCATTTAGGCTGTGGTAAAGTGAGATTAGCCACTGGAATCACTGATACATTCTGTTGGATGAAATTTTGGTCACCAACTGAGAATGTTCTGCATGTCATTGCATTAGTGTATTTCACTTAGGATTGCTATTGCATGCAATTAACAGTGGCATAAGGTGCTCACGGAAAAATACAGCAGGCTCCTTCCAGGTCACTGACACAATGGTAGAACCAGTGCTGATGGCACTGACATTCTGAGGCATCAAGGGTACTGAAGTGAGAGTGAAAGAAGAAGAAACTGAAAGCAAATTATGTTCATTCTCTTCATTCCAGCATTAGCCTTTACGATAGTAATGAGAGCTCATAAACTCCTCACCATCAGCAGTGTACAAGGTGAGCGGATCACTGTATGATACACAGCCAGAACAAATTTCATTAATTCTGTCCGTGCAATTCCTCAATGAGAAAATGTACTGGGTACCAGGCACAAAGTTGTGCAACACGATAGTAGTCATTCTTGTTCCACGGAAACACCTTAAGTTTTTCGAACTAGGAGCTGACTGCTGCAGCTCATAGAACTGGACACCATTACTGAGGTTCTGAGGGGTAAATGTGATGCTGTCATTGAGGACACTTCCTGGAAGCAGGATCAGGTTAAAGGGTACTAATTCAGAAGTAGCTGAACAGAGAGAGATATAGACATGACAGGCGCTTTAAATATAAACAAACTATACAACAGTTATTGCATATTTTGCATGATAACCTAGGTACATACACAAAGGGGGAAGCTAATAACATATTTAATGTAACTTCCAGTTCAAATTTAATCACTGAAAGTCTTCTTTCTAGTGGAAATTCTCAGTACTTCCTGTATGCATTTAATTGCACAAACCAGTGCATACATTAGGACTTGCACAACTTAATTGCATGGCACCTTCCAGTTAAGAATTAGTGATGTGTATTATACAAAGTGCAGTGCTACATTAATCAAGGCAAATAGCATTATTCAAATATTGAAGCACTCCATCACATACTGCATGAACATTTCAAATTGAAAATTAATTTCTGAAAACAATTTGCATTTAGATAGTTTTGGAGGTTTTAAGTATGCAGAAACCCAAATTAATATGGTATACAGCCCATGCAAGGGGAAATGTACCAACAACACATTCTGTGCTTGATGCATTGTGGTTAGAACAGCATTTTCAACAGCTCATGCACATAAAGCAGTCATGGATCTGAGTCATTAACTCTCCTAGTACCCTCCGAACAGGGGCACACCCTGACCATACCACCTTGAGATGAGCTCAGTGAAGGACAAGGCAGGCATGTCTCTGGAGTCCCACCCAAGTAGCATTTCTGATCTTTTCTAAATCTGATGAGAATACTCAAATCATAACGATATTCAGCTTTTGTGTATTATTTTTTACATCTGCCAGGACATTTTTGCTCCATCCTATTCTGCCAGCACCACTCATCTCTTCCCCACGGTCGCGGAGGAGACAACCAAAGTGTTTAGCCCATGCACCAAGGCACTCCTCAAAGAACTGGGCCACCGGATGACCCAGACCACGGGGAGGGGAGGCAGCAACCACTTACCTCATCCAGAGACTGTCGGTGGTGGTGCAGGATGTCAATTGTGCCTCAGTGATGGGAACCACAGGCCAGCTTGAGTCTGGCCTGATTGACTGGATTTGAATTTGACATGAATTTGAATGAGTGCTCGTGATTAGTAATTAATTGCAAGAATGCAATTTAGCAAATTGCATTCTTGCAATGCAAATGCAAATGCATGCAAATTGCATAGCAAATAATTATAGGGAACATATGGTAACAGCTGATGCATACATGTATGCAGCTAACTACAACTGTACCTTTGCTGCATCTCCCAGCCAAGCTCTATAGGAAGGGATACCTTTAACCCATGTGTATAATTATACAATGAGTTGGCAGAAGGTCAGGTTATGCAGCAATAATTGTTTTATGGGTTGTGAGTACCACTCAACAACCCCATCTAATGATATTGTGGTACAGTTCCATATATGGGACCATTCAAAGCCTGACGTAACATGGTCACCTAGCCGCCAAGCCTATTCAAATTCAGACATGGTTACCAAGCAACTGAAAGATTCCAATTAACTGCAAATGTAGTTGCCAAGCAACCATGAAGAAAGGATAGTCATGTAAAGTCTACTCTCCAAATAACTTGGATTTCCCATACAAATGTGCTTTGAAAATGTCGTATTAAACCACATGCTGCAACTCGTTTTGGCGTGTATGTGATAGCTATCTAGACGACAAATGCAAGGGAGTGAGTGGTAGGTGGGTGGGAGTTGCTTCAGTAGCTGTTACCAAGCGAATGAGCCGTCGCTAAGGACCGTGAGTTATGTGACGACGGTCTATTGGATTCAAAAACGTTATTGCTTGAGCTCACTGGGATTGCGTTAACTTGGCAGCACCGCAGCCGAGGGAGCGCACGAGCTTGAGGGCTTGTTGTTCTGGACATTAACCTTGTTTAACCTTCGGTTAAATGGGCTGTAAGGTGCATGACTCAAGAGTCCGTCCCGCTAACGTATGCCAATTGTAGGCTCGTCGCGAGTTACAATTTGTTCTTGTTTGAAGTCGACATCCCGAGTAGGAGGCTGTCCCAAATTTGGTACGTTATAGCTACTCTATGATAGGTGAAGTGGCCAGCGTGCCTCTAGCTTACCTACTGCCACTTGAACACAGCTGAGAAGTCCTGTGGAAGGGAAAGGTGAAATCTGTTGTCATGAATTCGAAGCCAGTGAAATTGATCATTGGACAGTGAAGGTAATAAAGCGTTGTTTTCTCACCTGCAATTATGTGAATGGGAAGTAGGAGACCCATCCTACATCCGAGAGAGAGTGCCTTTACTCACAAGCAAAGACTACGGCTCAGTACCTGCCAGATGATGCGCTACGCGCACTGGAGTTCATAATAAGACTGTGCGACGGGAGGCATTTTATAGAGCTAGCCTACGGATGCGCTCGCGGGGGTGGAAACGGAAATGTGTACCTCTTGTATCTTCACCCTATATAGGCTTTACCGTACATATATCACTAGCATCACTTTGATGTCACCTGATGTGCCATGTGCAACTTAAATTGTTTTTGAATATCAAGACTGGCTTACATTACCTTTGAAGTGACTCCTCTGTTGTTGTAACCTGTCGACCGCTTAGTAATGATTGAGTGCTAAAACTGTGTGCGCGCGCGTGTGTGTGCGTGTGTGTGTGTGTGTGTGTGTGTGTGTGTGTGTGTGTGTGTGTGTGTGTGTGTGTGTGCTAAATTAATTGTGCTACGTAAGAAGGAATCTTCAGTAAGCAGTTACGAATGCTATATAACAGCACCTGCGCAGACCTCGTGTAAGGTACACAACAGATGCACAGGGTAGTTATAACTGGAAGCAGCCAATATGGCCGCTATTTTACACCTTTTTAGGGGCTGCCTGCGGCAGCCCCTATATTACCGGGCGAACTGATCATGAGCATATACGTAGCAGAATCAATAACAATCGATGCAGGACGTTTCGGCCACGTAGGCCTTTGTCAACTGCGTACAAAACTAAAGACACAGCAGTGTGAGACCAGTTACATAGCAAACGCTGACCAATGGTATTACGAGCTAGTGCATGGTTGTGATTGGCTAAAGGTAACAGATGTCTGTTTGGCTAAGGTAGGTAACAAATAATAAACTGTAAAGGCATGCATTGTTTACCAAATAAGCAATGATTAAGCTAGGAAAGTAGCCATGCATGATTAAGACAAAATGGGATGAAGTGGGGGTGGGTGAGGGGGTGGTTTGAGGATGGGGTTCCAGACCATGGGTAGGAGGAGGCCACTGTCCAGGTTCATGTTCGGGGTGGCTTTCTTGATCTGGATGGCTTCCACAGTTCTCCTCTGCCAGAACCCTTCGGCCCTTCTTTGGACTGTGGCGCCGTCCCAATTGATGCAATGGTTGGTCTTGTGAACATGAACTGCAATGCCATTCTTGGGGTCTCCTCGTTTCACCGCTTGTTTGTGTTCACTCAGTCTGACTTTTAGTGTCCTCTTGGTTTCTCCCACATACACCTCGGGGCAATCCTTACAGGGGATTTCATACACCACTCCTGTCTGTTTCTGCTCTGGGGTCCTGTTCTTGACCTGCATTAGTTCTTTCTTCAGAGTTTTCTTGGGTCTAAAGACAGGCTTCACCCCCAGAGGGGCACAGACCTTTTCAATCTTCTCGCTGAGCCCCCTGATGTAGGGGGTGCACAATATCTTGGGTGCATCTGCTGTGTCTTTAGTTTTGTACGCAGTTGACAAAGGCCTACGTGGCCGAAACGTCCTGCATCGATTGTTATTGATTCTGCTACGTATATGCTCATGATCAGTTCGCCCGGTATCAACAACGTAGCAATGAGCCTCTACGACATCAGCCCCTATATTGTTTTCAAATTGACGTTTTCACATGGCTTCATGTTACGGATATATATATATATATACTCCGTTGCCGGGGAAACCGCCGGGATATAACTGCAATAAGAAGCCGTTTTGGGGTATAACTGCAATAAGAAGCTATATACTGCACAGGGGCGATTAAATCCTGATATCACTGCCCAAATATGGAAGTTGTCATTGATAACAACGAAGGTGTCAAATCACACCAAAGCACATACGTACAAATGCAGCAACCTGCAGTCAGCTTCAACTTCGCGTGGCTTTGGGAGGGCCCGCAAAGCATTGAAAAGGAGAATACTTCCCTCCATCATGCTGCAATCAATGCACGCAAGCCAACAATGTACAGCGCTCCGTAGCCGAGCTAGATAAACCATGTACGCGACCCGCACAGTGCACAAACGAGAAACAGCAAGCTCGCGCACTAATTCGTACGCAAGGGCACTCAAAGTCACTGCAGCAGTGGGAACGCACTGTTTCAAGGAGAACAGAAAGTCGAGTAGCGAGCGCAAAGAACCCTCGAAGGCCGAGAACGTCGCAGACGCCTCAATCACTTAACTGGCCTCTTAGAGTGTTGCTGCAGTGGCTTAACGTAAGGCAAAAACTTCATAGCACTTGCGAATTCAACAAAACTTGGCAGCCGCTCTTCAGAGCTGTCGTCCTGGAAGAAGCCCGCCTTTCGAATAAGAGCCTAGACGCGCTTAAGCGGAGTATATATCACTTATACCACGGAGCTTCGGTGTAAATGAATTTTAGACGCAATCGTGCGTCTAAAATCCATATACACCTCAGCGCCGTGGTATAACTAATACATATCTATATATATAATTCAGTTCGTTTGTTTGTTTGTTTGTCTGTTCGTTCGCGATTCGGGCAAAAACTACTGCACAGAACGCCACGAAACTCTCAAGGATTATAAAGTGGGGCTCCGCGAGTGTCCTCCATGGGTTGAAATTGCCCGTCTTGCAGTTCTTGAAGAGATATCCTTCTATTTCCCGTTTTTAGTCCGCGGCTGACGGCCATTTTATTAATTATTGTTCCTTGACTTCCGGTTGCCCGACGGTTTGATTCGCTGTCGTTCAACGATCGACTTTAAACTCGGCCGTCGTTATAGCAGCTACCTTCCGTTGCTACCAGCTCACATACGTCAAAACTGGCTGTAGCCGACTCGCTGTTGTGCGACTCGCCATAGCAGAAGCCCGCCGAAGGCGGGCGCCCTGCTAGTATATATATATATATAGTATGGTGATTGCGCAACTATAGGGATTTAAGCATTGGCAGGTGGTCCTATATATGTGATATAGACCTGAAAAGAGGTCTGATATCACGATATCAAAGCTCGGATTGCGCAACAGGTCTGATATCAAGAAGGAATGTAATGAAACCAGAGCCAAATGTGTGTACTGTCAGGCGAAGCAGTCTTACCATTTCACTGTGGCCGTGACAATCAGTGCTGCGGAAGATCTTGACGCTCCAAGAAAAAACGCGACCGCTAAAAATCGTCGCACGAAGGAAAGTCAGTTGGACAAGATACATGCGTAAAGGAACGTATTCTAGGACACGAGCACTGAGTCCGGCTCTGTTGCGCGAAACTATGGCGTGGAAGACGCGCAGACACGGTCCGTTGAGCGACTTCTTCAGATGACGAACACAAAGTCCAGTCGGATATCGTCGAATTGTCCCCTCTAGTTCTGAGTCCGCATCGAAGTCGGTGTTCTGCCAGAAAAGAAGCGTTTTCAGGACTCTCCGTGCAGCACCCTGTCACGGCCACAACCAAAACTGCTGACTGTGCATTATTTTGAATTCGGTAATCTCATTGGTCAGTGTACTGCCAATAGGCGCGCAGTATTCTCATTGGTCAGTCCTGAAGCTTGTTGTGACGTCACGGAGGCGTCTACTGAATGCAATGGTGCCGTAGCCCGTTCCAGAAGGTTCAGTGACGTAATGCAGGCGCTTATGGAATGCAAATGGCGTCGTCGCCGGAGAGGTCTAGGCTCGATATTGCTGCAGAAGGTTCGTTCCTGTTGCGCACTCACCATACTATATAAGACATATAGTACGGTAGGTCGGTCTATAGCCTCTATATAGGACCTCGGCGCTCATATTTACCTCGGCGCTTCGCGCCTCGGTAAATATGTAAGCGCCTCGGTCCTATATATTGGCTATAGACCTCCCTACCGTACTATATGTATTACATATATATATATATATATAATATATATATTATACGCCAATCTACGGTTGTACGTCAATGCTTACATTTATATTGAATGTATTGAGCGAAGTATTGGGTATAGGGAATTTATATTGTGGGCCATTTTATTCGGCCGGAAGTGGACCGTGTGCGAGGCCAAGGGACTTTGAAAATCGGCTTCCAAACGACGTTTTAGCGAACTTTGGACGTTCTCTTCCGCCTCTGATCCTGGAACAGACTCCTACAGCACTTCTGGTCGACGGGCAAAGACACAGCTTCGAGACAGCGCCCAACAGGTCATCGACTTTGCCCCGCGCCTTCTTCGATAATGGCCGCGCCGCCTCGGAGGACTTCACTCCGCCGCCTGGAACACATGACAGGAGTAACGTAGAAACTGGTGAACGCCGTGATATGTACACGCTAACGTTCTTCAACCGTTTCTAGCAGCGCATTTGGTGAGCACATGAAGCCATGTGAAAACGTCAATTTGAAAACAATATAGGGGCTGCCTGCGGCAGCCCCTAAAAAGGTGTAAAATAGCGGCCATATTGGCTGCTTCCAGTTATAACTACCCTGTGCATCTGTTGTGTACCTTACACGAGGTCTGCGCAGGTGCTGTTATATAGCATTCGTAACTGCTTACTGAAGATTCCTTCTTACGTAGCACAATTAATTTAGCGTTGAAAAGCTTAACTCGCACGGTTGCCCTTCTAAATGCTCTTCAGAACCTGGCCCACGCGTACTGCGCTGTAGCAAACGTACGTAGCTTTTGCCACCACAGACCACTAGCTTCTCTGGCGACTGTGGGTTCCTTGGTACATTATGTTTCTGTAATTACTCACTGTAAATGCATGTGCTATAAGCAGTCATGTCTGTCTTTACTGGACATTTCTCTGTGCATGTGTTGTGGGTTGTGTGTGTGTGTGTGTGTGTGTGTGTGTGTGTGTGTGTGTGTGTGTGTGTGTGTGTGTGTGTGTGTGTGTGTGTGTGTGTGTGTGTGTGTGTGTGTGTGTGTGTGTGTGTGTGTGTGTGTGTGTGTGTGTGTGCATGTGGTGTGTGTGTGGTGTGTGTGTGGTGTGTGTATGTGTGTGTGTGTGTGTGTGTGTGTGTGTGTGTGTATGTGTGCGTGTGTGTGTGTGTGTGTGTGTGTTGAAGTTACTGAGGTATTATGACGCGATGTCATGTTTACCTATTGTGAGTGACAGAGCAGCGACCGAAGGGAGCAAGTATTTCGAGTTGGGGCGGCAGCCCCACGAGTTTTTAACTCGAAATACTTGTTTGAACTCTATTTTTTCTTTCATTGTATGTTTGTATGAATTTGAATAATTGAATAGTGAAGTACGTTCATTTGTATACGCGAAAAGGCGAACAGAAGACTAAGATGTCTCTTGAGGAAGAAATGGCACACCTATCAGCATGATATACTTGCAAAGTTTCAACGAAAAAGTGGCATTATATCGAGCCACCTTGGAGACAATTCAGTGGCAAGGTAAGATGCAGAACAAGATAAAGTATTATTATTTTCTATGGGGTTTGAAGAAATACAAGCGGTTACGAAGAATATAAGGAAAAACACCTATTTACGCTCCAATTAGAGCGCGAATTCACACTTAAAAGTTATATTCTCGGTAATGGATTGCATTTCTTTAAACCCCAAAGAAAAATGTTTAAGTATAATGCCCTAATGATTATAGTGGAACAGGTCTAAGATGGTCACTGCCTTAGGCAGCCACCTCTTTATAATAATGGTCAGTTAGAACTGGCTCGCAGGTGGCTGTTTCAGTGTATGTATATACACAGCTGTTTCCTCCTAATAGTATAGACAAAGGGGTCACACATGATGTCACACTATACATAGTTTTATTACTGTGGTGTAACCAGTTCCCAGCCTACAATCCCACAGTCATGTTGTGTAGGAAAGATTGGTAGTACAGGTACTAATACAGTAACACTCGGTGCATACCAGCTAGTTTCACTTCCCTAAAGTAATGAAATGAACAAATGCCACTTTTATTTCATCACCTTCATGGCCTGTTTGAGTTCATGAGTCATAATAAGGTTCTGAAACAGTATTTCAGAGAATTACTGCGGAATGACAAAATCTACAATTTGACTTCTGTAGCTATATTGTAATTGATATTTGTATCTGCCCCACAATACGCGCTTGTTACTGCGAACTATTCGGATTTCCTTCAGTTCTCATTAGATGGCCTCCTTAACAGCAGACGGCAAAAGAGTACAGCAAGAAGGCTCACAAGTGCCGGAGAGTTCTTTTATCGGGCTTCCTGCATTGTCATTGGTTGCCAATGATGCAGACATCGTCAAGAAGAGAAAGGGGAGATGACTTTGATTGGACCACTCAACACTCAAATACGTACTCGGGCAGTTTGCCCCTTCTAGCTTTGTGCTTTAAATACCACAGACATCACTCAATTGGGCGGCATCTAATCATAATTACTGTTACAACTGTTTTGGCAACATTAGAGAGATAAAAAAATTTCCTATATCATGTGCCGTGTAACCTCTAACCACAGCCAGGCGTTTACAGGTCACCTTTTCATGTGATTAAAATTGTCCCCCAAGCGTAACCTGTAACATGTAAGAAGCCTTCGGTTACTTGGCTTACAAAGCTAACACAGGAGTATCCCTTGCAGATGAGATGCAGAAGACAAGTTGCAAGTCCTCCTATGCAATAAAGGTGGAGACAGCAGTGATGAGGAGGACGTTTCAAGTCTCTCTAGAATGCCTTGCACGCTTCCAAGGTCCCAGTTGAACGAATCTCCTTTCCTTCAAAAATCTTGTTGTCGTAACATCTGCCCAGTCTTGAAGCTTACTGCGGCAGTAGGAGATTACTTCACAGGCGAGATCCAGGTTGTACTTCATTTCAAAATGTATGATGTTTCGTATAGTGGACACACAGACAGACAGACAGACAGGGTCAGCTCTATATATTCAATTTTTCGGTACAAATAAACCATTGTGGAACAATTTCTACCAGTTTTGAACTACTCACCAAATTTGCTGAAATTAGTACCTGTTAGAATTAATAGCCTTAAGGGATTATATATTCAACTTTGTACCAGTGGCCCAGTGCATGAGTAACAAGTGGAATGCGCTGAAAATAGAATATTTCTTAGAGGAAGCATCGATCTCAGGGCCGTACGCAGACTTCTGAAAAGGGGTTACATTCTGGCAAAAAATGGCTTAGAATTTTTCTTGCCAGTGACGTCATAACAAAATAGAAGACGATATGAAAAGGAATACTTGCTTACTGAAATGGCTGGATAGGAGCGAGGAAGCTTCAAAAACACTGTTTGTGGCCCTAAATAAGGACTTGGGCTACTAAATAACCATATAGGTACTAAATTTCATTCACCACAAATCCTGGAGGGAGGTTCGTCCGAACCCAACGAACCGCCCTTGCGTACGGCCCTGGATCTAACTGCTGTAAGAGTTATCATGCGAATGCCTATCTGAAACGGAGGTCGCAAGACTACAATTGTCTGTTTTGATCAGGCTGTCCCATTTCTAATGATAGTTATATTTAGGAACAGTAGAATAGTCGCTCGCTCTCTGCGACAATCAAACATAGCCCCAACTGTTATACGCATGCCAATTAGGCTAAACGAGAGTTAGAGGGTTAGGGTTAAGTCAATAGCCGAGTAGTCGCCGCGTGAGAACCAAGGGGCTGTCCCAAATCTGCTAAGTTACTCTATGATATGTGTAGTGCCCAGCGTGTCTGGTGAGGGTAATAAATCGTTGTTTGCTCACCTGCAATGTAATTGAGGAGTAAGAGACCCATCCTACATCCGGGAGAGAGCGCCTTTACTCACAAGCAAAGAACGTACGGCTCAGTAGCTGCCAGTGGATGCGCTGCTCGCACTTGAGTTCACAATAATGTTGCGCACAATGGAAGGCAATTTCAATATTTGTAGAGGATCGCGCTTGCGGGGGTGGAAGCGGAAATGTGTGCACGCCCTGTGACGTTAACACGTGCGGATACCACGGTATGCTTACATTAACGCTGATTACCTACAGGCCCGCAGGATCTGCAGCCTTTGCTGTTGGACCATTCATACAGGCAAAATTTGCATACACTAATAAGTAATTATACAGGTTAAGTTGTTTGTTGCAATTTTCCTATTTTGATATCTAGCAGGTTAATTTTGTCAGCATCCTTTGTGTTTTTTGTGTCACACTATACGGGCTACACGGACTGTACTGGCTACGAGGCTACACGGGGCTGAGACAGCATCTAGTGCAATAGTAGTATTTGGACTATGATGCAACAAATTGCTGTAATCTGATTGGTCCAACGGAGGTGTTCTAAATCACTTATACCACCTCTGATTCACTTGTACCACCTCGGTGACTTGGTGCAGACACAAGCAGTTTGACACAAGCAGCATACTCATAATATTATAAGCATTCAGCTTTATGTCATGCAGTTACAGTCATGCTATATATAACATTTGGGTGTCACTAAGGTCATCCAATTATATGTATCAGCAAATACAGCTCATACTGCACGGATGGTATCATCTCTATTTCTTCTCATAAATTGTGCACATCACCATGGTTTTGCATTAAATTTTTATCATACGTTACAACTGTTTTGACAACTTACATCATCTATCAATGAACTTCTAGCTAAATTACAATGCCACAATGTCACACTATACATAGTTTTATTATTGTGGTGTAACCAGTTCCCAGCCTACAATCCCACATTCATGTCGTGTAGGAAAGATTGTTAGTACAGGTACTAATACAGTAACACTCGGTGCATACCGGCTAGTTTCACTTCCCAAAAGCAATGAAATGAACAAATGCCACTCTTAAGTCATCACCTTCATGGCCTGTTTGAGTTTATGAGTCATAACAAGGTTCTGAAAATGATATTTTTGAGAATTACTATGGAATGACAAAATCTACTTTCACTGGATACTTTGCCAAACCTACCCCAGGGAGACACCAGTAGCTACTGGTGTAGTTGGTAGGTTAGGCATGATATCCAGTGACTACCATTCAATCTATTTACCTCTGCAGTGGTAACTGCAAGCAATTGCCCCTCTTGACAACGCTATAGTGGAACAAATCATGTCTAAGAGGTCACTGTGTTAGGCAGCCACCTCTCAAAAACAGCCAGCCTCCCTGACCCCAAATAGCCCAAAGCATTTCAATTAATGTACCTCTGTAGAGCAGCCACCTTTCTATAATAATGGTCAGTTAGAACTGGCTCACAGGTGGCTATTTCAGTGTATGTACACAATACACAGCTGTTTATCCTACACAGAGGGCATGATGTCACCTAGCCTACAATCCCACAATCATGTCATGTGGGAAAGATTATTAGTACAGGTACTAATACAGTAACACACAGTGCATACCAGCTAGTTCCACTCCATTTGTTCATTTCTTCACTAAAGTGATGAAATGAACAAATGCCACTCTTAAGTCATCACCTTCATGGCCTGTTTGAGTTCATGAGTCATAACGAGGTTTTGAAAATGATATTATAGAGAATTACTATGGGTGAATGACAATATCTACTTTCACTGGATACTTTGCCAAACCTACCCCAGGGAGACACCAGTAGCTACTGGTGTAGTTGGTAGGTTAGGCATGATATCCAGTAATTACCATTCAATCTATTTACCTCTACAGTGGTAATTGCAAGCAATTGCCCCTCTCGACAATGCTTCTGTCGTGATGACAGCAGCCTCCCTTTCCTTCTGCTGAAACCACAAGTGCTTAACTTGTGGTGAAAACAGAAACTGCCATGCAGGCACCATCCAATATCAACCATCAGTACACCACACTGAGCCCCAATCAGAGTGAAACAGCACTGTTAACAATATGGTGTGACCGTCACACCACTCAGTGCTCACACCAATGGTGTAATCAGTAACACTTTAAAGTGACATTCACACTGACACCAGTATCCACACTGTTAATTGTTCACATCATAACTGATTGATTAAGAGACTTTGAAGTAATTTATACACAAAGATGAGAGTATACTTGGAATCCTACAAGCTATCTAAGTACATATATAACTACCCAGGATACAGCTTGGCCTTATGGTATGTTGTGTACAGTGGGAGGACCTCGTCAAACTGAGTGTGCAATTTAATGTACCGGTCATTAGGTACTTTGTGTCAACCACAAACAATCCCACCAGGTGGTATGCTGTCTACTATATCTGTAGTGAAAGGTACCCTGAAGTGCTTAGTCTCTTGAATACTGTTCCAATGAATGGTATGTTGTGTACTGCATGGTTGGAGTTACCATCACACTGCAAATGGGTGTGCTCACAGTGGCAACCAATTCACACCAATTATGGGTATGATCATCGCTCCCTATTTTTAACAGATAGCTAGCTGTCTGTGGCTCTTCCATCTGTTACAGTAGTGGACTTACTAACTTACTCTGATAGGCCAACTAGTTTGAACCAGTCAGATTTACATAACATTGTGCTGTTAGCATCCCGTGAGTGTCAGTGCACCCTTGTATTGAGTTGCTATTGAACTGCGATTCCTGTACCGTGACCATTAGCATTTGAACAAACTCCCGAGAATTCCCATTACACATCTTTGTTAGATGACTGAGGGAGGCGATTACTGGTTGCCAACTCAATAAGGATTCATGCCCCCCTACCAACTGAGACACCAATACTGGTGTAGTTGGTATGGGTTTGGCATGATAATATCCAGCGATTACCATTTGAACTTCTAGGTATAATCTACTTCCATAATTGAGGCTTCCTCCATATCCACTTAATTCTTGACAATTAAACTTGCTCCATCTACAGTCTCTAACTGATCGCTGCTTTCATTTTCCTCCTGAATGCACTCTGCGGGTACAGCAATAAGGTCCCATATGATGACAGACCATCTTCATACTGGGACAAGTTGAGAATGTTTTAAAGACAATTGTGTGAACTAAATTAAACTATAGAAGTACGTATATAAACAAGTAGTTTGTGTGCATGCATAAAGACAATCCCATTCATGACACCATGCATACTGTTGCATAAGTGGAACCAAATGGATCTGCTAGTGTGCCATTGCCTATTACAATGGACACACCTGATCAATGTTGTACTGTTGATCAGCATCTGATAGGTGGATACAGGTATTAATTCAAATTCCCTTTTGCTTCGTTCACCAGGAGCTCCCAGTCCTCAAGAGTGTTGCATGCTGTTGGAAGTAGGAGATGTAATGGCTCTTTTCCTTCATTGGGAAAGTGGACGTCATGCTACTCCAAACTCCCATTCTGTGAGCATTCCTAGATCTGAGACTGAAGGCTCTGACAATTGGATGCGAACAGAGCAAAGGAGAGGTTGAGCAACAGCTTTAGACGGACAGCCCGTCTCAGGCGCCTGAATGAAAGATACATGAATATGAAGGTAGAACTGACGGCAAACACTTTTCATGTACACATACACAAATATCATTGGCTCAAATAGTATTTTAACATGCTATCATTAGGTCACTCTCTGTTCATTGTTTCTAATCATGAGATTCACATACCATGAATACTGTGCACAGATTCTGCATGAATATGGCAGTATAATGCAAAAAGGAACAATTAGCATAAAACGATTTTAGGAGATCAGGTAGTGTCACTTTTCTCAAATGAAATTGCACTGTAACAGAAAATGAAAGGTTTGCACTCCCATACATACTGCGTGTGGGCTGTCATGAACAAGTGACGGGAGGATTGGGCTATTGCAGTGTGTTGGATGGATGATTTATAGAGTGAAGGCCATGACATAGGCTAGAAGCTTTGCCATTACATGGTGCATATACCTGGGCCATGTGGTCAGTACATGTACAATGTATAATATAACCATCTGCTTCAAAAGCTTTCAACACTAACTGCCTTAGAAATGTTACAATGCAGAAATATTGCCATGCAGTCTCCTTACTAGCTGAGGAAGACCTTCATGTTCAAAACACCCTACACAAGAATCTGCTGCATTGCTATGTGTCTACTCACCAAGCACCCATATCATTTCATTGATTGCCACAATTTACACCATTGCTTGCTTGCACAGTAGGAATCTACGTAGTACCAGAAACTCTCTCCCAAGTAGCAGCAGAGAGCGAACCGAGCACTGCACTGTAGTGTTATTGCTATACACTACCGAGAACTGATTCTTTGAGCATTCAATCATTCTCCATCTCAGCTTATGGACATCACACACCTGCTAACAAGGAATGCTAGGTACAGTAATTCTTATTTATTAACTCAACAAAAAATCAACTTTAGGAATGCTAACTTTCGCAATGGTCAGATCAACAGCATGTGATAACTGGCTTGTTTCAGTTTGAACAGTAACGATTTGCGCTTGAATTCCCTTCCGTCGAATCATTTTACCGAACGAACTAGACTGTAATTACTACAGAAACCGAAGAACCCGCTCTTCTTGACGAAGAAAGGTGAAGGACTAAGCGTAGTGAGGGTAAAGGCTGTTAGCGGCCTCTCCTTCTGAATAAGACGACGGCGGTGTTCGAGTCGGCGCTATGGCAGTTGATTTGAAGACCTGCTAACGGCGTATGAACTCAGAGCTTCCCTGCAGAATGCAGACTGCATGGGATTGGAAGGTCTATAGAGCTTGGAGAGTGGAGGAACCTTGTTACACACTAAAATCCCATTCAGAAAACTCTAAAGATATTGCATGTTCAATATCACAATTCCAAGTCTCTGCCATCAAACATGCATATGCAGTGCTGTGCTAGGCATAATGTTTTTGCTGATGACCATTTCTAAGTGTCATGCACTCATCATTGAGGAGCCAAAGTTCATGTGAAAGTTCACAAGGTGCTGAATATCAAAAGGACTTTGCTAAAACAGCAGACAAAACGTTTACATAAGGCTAGAAAATGATTGGATATGTCAATAAGAGCCCCATTCAAAGCAGTGCGTTATAAAACAAACAATGCGTTATATGCTTCCAAATAAGGCAACTGTGCATTATCCAGTGCATTTGCCAAAATAACACACAGTTGTTTCCTTTGATGTATGGCTTCATCATGTAACAACTATTGAAGTATTAATATAATAATAGATCCCATTGCCATGGTAACGTGCATCTAAATGATGATTGTAACTCTCTGAGAAGCCTTCCAATTGCTTCGTGCGTGATTCTAAATCCCATAATAGTACATTGCAGGCAGAGGATGGGTGCTTTTAATCCCATAAAGGGCCGTGGCACCCATTAAAGACACCCATGAGCTTCTAGTTACACTTCTTCGCCGCCTGCCCATAATCCTACTTTGCAGGGAGGCCATCCAAGAACAAATGAAGGAATAGTTTGCAGCAACAATGCATATTACAGCAGAGATAAAGTCACTGTGGTGACATCATATAAACCTCAGACCCACTCTGCCCACAATATACATGTATGGGTTTTATTGTCACACGCATCCTGCTGCTATATACGTGTATGGATATATTGTCACATGCACTCAGCCCACTACATATGTCTATGGGATTTAGAATCACACACAAAGCAATTGGAATGCTTCTCTATGATTTGAAATCATCGCTTATACATACATGTTACCAAGTGCATATGGCAATGGAATCTATGTAAACATGAATACATAGAATTTTCCTTTCCCAGAGTATGAGTCCTGCCCCTGCAGCCAACAAAATTAAAGTTGTGTGATTGTGACTAAAATGTCCTTATTTCACCAGAAAATGGGGAAACAGGAAGCCAAGCTAGAAACAATTCATCTCAACTAGCTACCCCAACATTTCTTACATATTACACATGTGTAGCGTATAGTTTCTGAAAACACCACTGATCAAAAGCTCATCTTCCTCATCATGATGCTGTAGAGGCTCATTGTTGCATCATGGATGAACAGCAAAGACTTGATTGAGCAAAATCACACAGCAGAAGGTTAAAAGTTCAGTATGTTTTGACCCTCGAGGTTGAAGTGAACTTGTGCCCTTGTGTTGCATGATTTGCTCAATCAAGTCTCCCCGTGAACTTCCGTATCACCTGCACCAAAGCCTGTTCCAACAATAGTACACTACGAACATGGCATGAACTGTTCAACAGTGCAAGGTGTATACAAGCTATAAGCTGCTCAAGCACATGGAAAAAGAAATGCTCTGTGCATTATTGTATATATACTGCAACAATCTCATACCTGGCAACATGAGAACACATATTATACTGTACATTTCTATTGCCAGACGCAAACAGTTGGACAAACATAAGACTAATGGATGCTAATGGAAACCAAACATTAGGATGCCCCTATTCGTGCAGAACATACAGCAGGTGCCAAGCTGCTGAGGTCTACACTAAGTCACACAGGAGGACTCTTCAATGAGCAAACTGTAGTTTACATGACTTGTTGCTTAGTTTGCTTGGTAGATGGCAAATAGGCTGTTGATGGTGGCTTCCTGTTTCCCTTTACTCTGCTGTTACTGTAAGAGATGATGAAGACCAAACAATGCATAATTATGCACACACAGAGAAACACATGCAAATGTACACACACACACACACACACACACACACACACACACACACACACACACACACACACACACACGTGCATGCCCACTCATATAACCTACATACAGTACACGGAATAGTTAAATGAGCGGAACTACGTATGAATCAGTGCAAAGTGGTTATTATAAACATGCAGAGGAAGATGGTGTATTTTCACTGGATCTACACTCACAACAGACATATTTCACCATACTGTAGTTCAACAACTCACCAGTGACTGCAAACATGAATGTCCATGCTGTGGTACCAGGGATCTGGGAGACATTGCCACTGATTGCTCTACAAGTGTACTCTCCTGCATCAGATAGCTGCACCTCTGAGAGGCTGAGAGTGGACCGGGTGATGGTACCCAGTTCACCAAATGATCCTCCATCTTCAACTGTGATGGTCCTTCTACCTGGAATGTTCTGCAGAGCAATGCCGTTATTTAGCCAGGCAATTTCAGGTGGAGGAGTGCCATAAGCTTCACATGTCAGCAAAAGTTGGGGAGTGAACTCATCCAATGACAGAAACCCTTCATGAAACAGTACTGGTTCCTCTGAACCATTCACACTACTCATAATGCCAATGTTGGGCATCACTACACACAGAGAATGGAAGCACATAATTATGTACATTCATACAGCCTGAGACTAGAATGCTTACACCGATGGCAAGATACCATTGCTGCTGACTGCCTCTTTGTAATGGATTAGATCTGCCTTACCCAGACTGTTGACCCGAAATGACCTAGAATCATTCCCCTATCTGTTGACTGCTACGCAGGAATACACCCCTGCATCTTTAGATGTGAAGTTTGTCACAGTGAGCTGGCTGCTGGAAATTATGCCTTCATAGCCTTGTGATACTGACACACTACCTGAAGATTGGTCTCCGTCAATATTATTAAGCATCTGGTCTCCTCTGAACCACTGAATCATTGGTGATGAATCAGCATTAGCTCGACAGGAAACACCAAGGTTTCTCCCATCACAACATCACGGAGAACAGAAGGGGAGAATATAACTATGGGGGGGTACTAAGAAATATATAAACAAGTAATAATTAAGCAATATTTCATTTTCACAAATACAGCACTTATAAACAGATATGAGCTAGCTTCCTGCCCAGTTCTGAACAGTCACATGCACCAAACACACCTTGCACTGTTAGTACAGCTGCAGTGCTCACACTTCCATATCTGTTGGAAGCAGAGCAATTGTAAGTCCCTTCATCACTGCCTTGTAAGTTGAACACAGTCAGAGTGCCATGAGTGCTGTTGGTGTACTTTGAGTTGTTGAATGTAATTCTCTCCCTTTTGACGCGGAATGTAAACACAGGATGAGGATCAGTCACTGCTGCACACACAAACATGTGGGAACCTCCTTGTGCTAGGAGATCTGGTGCTAGTAGGATTGCATACATACTGAAATATACTCAAACCTGGCAACATGAGAACACCTATCATGTATATCTACACATTCAGGTACTGCTGCAGCAATGCATAGAATTACGTGTCAAGAGATCATGGGGGATCATATGTTGGGGGGGGAGGGGTGAGGTGAAAGGGAGCCTCCATTGTGCCTTTTCACTGGCCTTCCCTCAACTACACACTGTTTGTCCCATCACTGCCTGCATGGCATCTGCCATGTGTAATATCTGCTTCAGTTCAACTTCTGATTGGTAGCTCACTACAACAATGATACTGAACCATCAACCCGTACATGATTATATCTACTCCAACATTCCAAACCTACCTGTTGCTACAGTAGCTGGAACTAGATATGCTGTAGCAAGTGAGCCTAGTAGCAGCAACAAAGTGAGTGCAGCAACGCTTGTTCATAATAATACTTCAGCATTATAAAGTTTAACACTTATCACCAGGTTATTCCTAATATTGTTTATGTTGCTTACTGTTAATGATGGTGAATATTGGAGGTTTGCGTGTAACATATACAGTATATCGCAGCTTTACATACAAATGTTCATAGGTACTGTACAATACATACATATGCACATATGTGTATGCTCAGACACGTACACAGCAATAATGTAGACTCTCCCTGCCCACAAACTATTCACCTATGCACACTGCACACCAGCTACAGTGCAGTGTACGTGACTCCTCTCAGAGGAATGCTGCTAAAATGTCACCATACACCACTTAGTGAAAATGAAAGCCTGGATTGGTATGAAGTAACGTCATACTGTGCTAACTGGCACCTAGTCCTTGTTGTAGAAAGATAAATCTTCCCTAGCACTAATGATCACATGCTGCACATGTGTAGGGTATAGTTCTGATAACACCACAGATAGAGCACCTCTTCCTTGTCTATTCCAACAATAGTGCAAGTACAGTAGGAAATATGGCATGAGCTGTTCAAAAGGTCCAGGTGTACAAACTACAAGCTAATGAAACACATGGAAAGAGAGATGCTCTATGCATATACATATACATGACATTGTACTGCAACAAGCTCAAACCTGGCTACATGCCAGTACACACAGTATCACATACCTGTACACATACAGGTAGTGCTCAGCATTGCATTGAAATTGAGGTTCAGAGATCATGGAGAACCATATGGCAAGGGGGGGGGGGGGGGTTAGGTGGGAGAGGACGTCCATCATGCCTTTCACTGGCCTTCCCTCAACTAGTACTACACAATGTTTGTCCCATCACTAGCTGCCTGCAAGGCATCTGCCATGTGTAATATCTGCTTCAGTTCAACTTCTGATTGGTAGCTCACTACAACAATTACATTGAACCATCAACTTGTTACACTGTTAGAAATACAGAGTGATGTTCACACCCAAAATTTAGTTGCCACAGTGAGCACACTCATATGCAGTGTGATGTTCACTCCAACCATGCAGTACACAACATACCATTATGGGAGCAGCTTGTAAGAGACTAAGCACTTCATGCTACATTTCATCGCAGATATAATTATATGGTTACACTACTTTGAGGATTTGTAAGTGTGTAGTATGCTGCAAACCATATATTAGAACAGTTTGTAACTAGACTAATTACTTAATTGAGCTTCGCGGTATACATTTCACTGCAGAAATGGGACACTACTTTGAAGATTTGCGTATACATAGTACACGGTATAATTATATCACCTGGTGGGAATGTTCAAGGTAGTTACATTGAACTTCACAAATAGTATAAATGGTTTGAGGAGATCTTCCCACTGAACACATGCAACATGCATACCATTGGGCTAAGCTGCCTCTGACAGTAGCTACATTACTTAGATCTTGTAGGATTCATAGTTAACGCTCATCTTTGTGTGCGCAATTCTTCTCTTAATCTATCAGAAATGATGTGAACAACAGTGCACTGGTGTCAGTGTGAACATAGATCACAGTAAAGTAATGCATGGTGTGACTGATCACACCCTTGGTGTGAGCACTGATTGGTGTGACGGTCACACCATATTTTTAACAGTATACTACTACTACACATTCTCATGCCTGAGCCTCCTGAGAAGCCCTCATTTCATTGTATGTTGAATGTATGTACCATCGGCATGCATTTATGAGAGTGAATGTGGGTGTTTACAAATTATGTGATCAGTATTGTGTGTGTGATCATGAATGGATAAAGTTGGTGCCGTAGCTGTATAACAGTGAAATATGGGCACTGTCATGTTCTTGGTCATACAAATATTTATTTTTTTACAACTGCTTTAGGAATTGTCAATGACAAGAAGCCAAATTTTGCAGAGTAGCTTCTGGCTAGCCCTTACGCTGCAGCGAGGGCGGCGGAATAAGGGCAGCATGCTGGCCATTGTCAGTGTCTCTATGAAAGACAAAAGAACATGAGTGGCATTGACAATTCAATCTCTCGGTACAATGCAACTGCCGTTGTTGATCCTCAGCTCGGCTTGCCTGCACATCATATAGAATGTGTGCATACCTTTAGGTGCAAATGGACATTCTTTCCATTGTGAGTAACGTTCAGCAAGTACCTCAGAACGAACTGTTGGCCAGTCGAGAAGAGACCTTGTACTTTCTAATATCAGACTTGCTGCGCAGATGAGGAATGTGTGCATCGACAGTGTAACATTGTGCGTTTCCAATTCACAAAATCTTACTATAATTGCACTGGATCAGTATCATTTCACTGGGATCAGCACTCAATTACAAACGAATTTCACCATATTAGCTATAGATATAAACAGTACCAGTAACTTCAAATGAAAGTATTGAGTTTTGGTATCAATCAGGGATGGTGAATACATTGCCACTGATTGCTCTACAAGTGTCTTCTCCTGCATCAGATAGCAGCACCTCTGAGAGGCTGAGAGTAGACTGGGCGATCCTCCATCCCAGAACCCAGTTCACCAAGTGATCCTCCATCTTCAACTTTACCGTTACGGTAGCCTTCACACGTCAGCTCTAATTGGGGGGTAAACTCATCCAGTAGCGGTATATAACCGTTCATGGAACAGTGCTAGTTCTCCCGAACTATTAAAGTGGGCTAGTAATATGCTTGCACATACTTGCATGGCACCTTCCGGTCAAACTCAGTGACAAACTATGACGTAGGGTTTCATCATTCCAGTCTACATATATAGCGTAACATATACACGCAGACGCTATTGATTGACAAGAAATGTTCTGCGACTGAAGATGAGGACGCCTATTCCTTTGTATTTAGCTCTTCTCCTTGCTTTGAAATTCCCTCTCTGTCGTGCTCAATGTAGCTTGGACGTACCGAGTTCCTCGGTGATTGATGCACTTTTCCACGCTGGGTTCATACCAGAAGCAGATTTATCCAACTTCACGCTGCAGGATCTGACCTACCTCTGCTTCGTTCGTTCAGCAAGCGATAACACAACATTCGATCAAGTACGAGTATCCTTGCTGTACACCTACGACACGGCTACGAATCAGTCCGCACAAGTTACTTTCTCCATCTGTCTGTCTGAGTTCAATTTCTCAATGTCAGATGTCGATTCCGTCACGCAAGACGCGCACTTCACCCAGAATATGACGAGAGAGGACTGCCAAGACTGTCTGGACAACAGCACATTCGCAAGCCCCACCTATTGCAGATGTGAGCTTCCTTGCATGGGTTGCTTTTACTATTATAGATGTGTCTAATTTTTCATATATTATAGGTCGTTGTAGTTGAGAGACTTCTTCATTAGAGAATTAACTATGCCTGTTAACCCTGATATCTTGATATGCCTGTATTATGTATCATTCTCTCTATGCTTGGTCCTTACTCTTCATGTGGAAGCTTGCAGCTTTGTTCTATTTCTGCTCCATGCGTGCAGTGAATGACCCTTGTGATACATCCCCATGTGCCAATGGTGGGATCTGCAACCGTACTGGTCTGACTGACTTTTCATGTGCATGTAGTGGAAGCTGGGGTGGAAATACATGCAACAGTGAGTAACTTTCAAGTTCATTGTAAATATAAATATGCCACATGACGTGACCTCGATCTATTGCTGTGGCAGCAGTTTTGAATATCTTACTATAATAAACGTAACGCACATTTCGTTGTTCGGGATAATCTCCTTCAATTCTGGACGAAACGTCACGAAACTTGGTAGGATTACGAAGAGGGGGACTGTGAGTAACCTCGCCGAGCCGAAATTTGGTTTAAGGTCGTTCCGTCCGAGTTCTTGCCACTTTTACGGTCGCCGCCATATCTAAGAGATAGGGAAAAAGATCGTGTTTGGTTGTGCACGAACTCCTCCTTCAATTTTTCACCAATCTTCGCCAAACTTGGAAGAGTATATCACGGCAATACGGGGGGTGACCTAAGGTGTTTAATGCCTTCGCCGCTGGACTCCTTTAAACGAAATGGATTAACATAAGTAAATTCTGTACGTACGAAGTTTTACGGAACGAGTCTACGGAATACTCCCAATTAAATGGATGGTTCTGATTGGTTAAACGCTCAAATTTCAAACGATATGATGGAAACCCACCCGAAGGGCGGGCATTGGGCTAGTTATAGTAAGTCAAGTAAGACACATATTGGTGTGGATGCATTAACGGTAAACCATAAGCAAATAGCACACGAGCACAGCCTCTTATATACCCGTATTAGCTGTGCCCTCAGTCCAGCTTGTGGTTGCTGCATCCCATTCCAGCTTGCTTCCACATGCAGTTAGTCCTTCCCCTCGCAGCCTATACTAGCAGTGTTTTCAGCCATGAATACACTCGTGGCTAGTAGGTAGTTACTCAAGCACTTGTGTAGCAGGAGCTGTAATTCAGGACATTTCGGCCATGTGGGCCTTCATCACCTAGGTTCACTTACTACCACTCCATCACTCCAGACTCTGCACCACTCACACACACACTTAAGCTGTTAACACTCCCTTAGAACACTTATCACATCATCATTTACATCCCCCTTAGCACTTAACACCCCCTTTACCATTTTGTTACCTCTAACTCTTTCAAGCCACTGGTCACACCTCTATAAAAACACAGCATCTCCTTTTATCTTCAGTTTATCAGCTGATGAAGGCCTACACATGGCAGAAATGTCCTTAATTACAGTTCCTGCTACGCAAGTGCTTGAGTAACTACCTACTAGCCACATTACGTCCCGTAACAATGAGTCTCTATGCCATCATGAATACACTCCACTTACACACTCAAGTGGTCATCCCTGTTACCTTCTGCAATGACATGTCTCAATACTATGATAATCTGATGTAATGTGTGATATAATCTTCTATAGTTTTTCAAATTTGGGCCACTTAGCACAAAAGTACGCACATAATTACTAACGACAAAATGTACAAAAATAGCTGTGAATGACCTATAGCTATACAAATTCAAAGTGTGAACACTTGCTGAATAACATTCTAACAGGTGATGGCAGATGGTGCTAGATTCAGATTCAGTAGACCCATACTCCTGTTAAGGGTACATGAGAGAGAGATAGGTGCAAATGGAGTGTGGCTGCTTGCATTCATGAGTTATCAAGGAGAGACCCCTACACACCAGACATCTGTCAACCATATACGTACCATGATTGGTGCACACCTATCAGCCATGTTGTACAGATGGGCTTACATAACTGCATGGCACTACCTTAAAGTGGGTTTTCAGTATGATATCATAGCATACACAAGGTAGTATCTGGCTACCGAGGGTGCACCCAGTTATGCAAACATGTTATTTGTACAGCATGGCAACAAGGTGTCAGATCTTCAGAGGGGAAGTAGAGATTCAGTACAGTTCAGTTTTGCATTCTAATTTAATGGCTGCCGCTGCAGCCTTAGCATGCATTACAGGATTAATGGCTCACTGGAATTTGCAATTGTACATATCACTTGTCTGCTCGGGAGATTGTAGGGGTAGACATGTCATGCTCACTGGGCATGGACAATTGCCTGCACATATGTCCAGTCTTGCCACTGTGACAGCAATTCTGGTAATTTCTGTTCATATTCATAAGTAAAGTAGGATATAGTAAGATGTTCTTGTGATAAATTGAATACATCAATAGCATAGGAGAGCCAAATCTGAGCACCTCACACACAGCAGCCAAGGATACTGTGCATGACTACTAGGTAACTTGAGATGTTCTTAAGATACTCTCACTACAAATGACTGCCAACTTGCACATAGCATTTGTTACTATGCCAAGTAACTACCCTGTAATGTGGGGTCAAAGGTCACCAAGGTCAAAGTTCACAGATCCTGTGGCTTCTATAATTATTATTCTACAAGTTGAAGCTCAGTAGAATTTGAGACCTTATGATCCTGTCATGATCATGCAAGCAATTTCCTGCCCCCTCATGGTGTTTGAAAGGCTGGCAAAGTATTACAGGATTATTTAGCATCTTGGTAGATCTTATACAGTCTTCCCAAAATGCCCTCATGCAAATAAGTGGCTGGCTTTATGTCGAAAGGCTGGCAAAGTATTGTATGTTCTCAGAGGGGCACCGTTCACCTAGCTGCCTTGTGGCCAAAGAGCGCGCTTCCTTTTTTCCGTGGGCCGAGACGCCCCACTACTCTTGCAGCCCTTGACAACGTATAGTATTTCATTCCGCCATAAGAATGTGACGTCACATCCAGCACGCGGAGAGACCCGCCCGAAGAGCGGGTATATCCGCTTACATATACCGTATAGGGCAAAAGTTTCACGGGAGAAAACTTTCGCGAATTTCGCGGGTAGATTACGATTCGCGAAAATATTCCCCGCGATATTTTGTATTAACCCTATGCTTATACATTGGGTGGTTAACTTAGACAGATGATGGCATAGTTGCCTGTAACTATACACCGCAGCAGATCTAGTTTAGCTGCTCACGCTCAGAAGGCACAGTGCCTGGTGCTCGTGATCTCATCACCGAGTCTTTACTGCTACAGCTCTGCTGCCGCCTTAAAGTTTTCAGCCGTTAAGGGTGAATCTGTGATCGATGTCCCTGTACGACTACTTCACGCGTACTAACGAAGCCAGACAGTTCCTTGTCAACAGTAATACCGGTGTCCACCATCGTAGCTGCCAATGAAGCGGTGAATTTTAACTGCAAGCAGTATCCTCTTCGCTCACAGTGGGCGACGAGTATATTGCTTGCAGTTCACGACGTGGATCGTGGAGCGTACGAGCACTTTACCCCTAAGGAAAAGGCTCGTGTTGCATGGGGAAGGGCAGCACAGCGCGGTGTAACCGCGGCAGTACGATTCTTTTCCAAAGCGTTCCCAGGCTGTCCTTTCAAGGAAAGCAGCGTGCGAACTTAGAAGAAATACGAGGCGGAATTGGCTCTCACTAAACGCGAAAAATTTCCCGCGAAAATTACAGTTTGAGCCAAAATTTGAAGATTCGCGAAAATATTCTCCCGCGAAAATTTTGCGCTATACGGTACAATGACCTGTATTCATACCTTATTGACGGAAGTAATCGCACCTCGTCCCTATCCCTATGGTCATTGGGATTGCAGTTGTTCCTGCACCAAGCATCCTTGTGGCCCACAAAATGCATCCTATCTACTACAATGTGATAATTTGCAATTCTCTTTGTGAAAAGAGTACAGTCTCATCACAAAGGATTTATAGCATATTTTCGAGGGTGGCAGGCATCATCGTAGCACTGAGACAAAACCTGCATTTACATGAGATTAAAGAGTGCCGGATAGCTTTGTAAGTTTTGTATGTACTACATACAAAACTCACACATGTCTTTGCTAGATTCCGGATACATCTGCCAGAAGTTGTGGAGAATGCCATACACTTGAGCTTTTGATTCTGACACAAACACCTTAGCCACAAACACCACTATTTCATATGGCCAAATTCCAGCCAGTATTTCTATCCAAACAGCAGCATTGACAGCTAGGATGAGAACAATTGCTACCTATCTTCATATTATGGAGTGCATGCTTTATGGGCTTGGCCATGCATGTGTTTGCCTGAGGGCATCTTAGGATGATCTCAAGTGTTAGCAACATGTTGACATGATGAAATGTAAGAGAATATATCTTTAATGCTTTCTCTTCTTCTTTCTCCCTCACTTCAGTACCCTTGATGCCTCGGAATGTCAGTGCCATTAGCACTGGTTCTACCATTGTGTCAGTGACCTGGAAGGAGCCTGCTGTGATTTTCCGTGAGCAGCTTATATGATTATGCCACTGTTAATTGCATGCATTATTAATCCTGAGTGAAATACACTATAGCACAATGCCATGCAAAATATTTCAGTTGGCCACCAAAATTTTTCTTCCAACAAAATGTAGCTAATCTCACTTTATCCCCAATTTTAACATGAACTACAAATTTTAGTGCATGGTTTAGATAGTCCAGGATTTGGGTTCTTATGGTAGTGATTCCAACAAATATTGTGTGTACTAATATTTATTATAATTGAGGTTTCGTGCATGCTGAGTGATTTTGCACTGCTTGCAAATTTAAGCAGGAATTTATCCAGGACTTTCATTGTAGGGGCACTGTAGGGACAGTTCCAGCAATTATGGCATTATATACTTGCTAAATTTCTAAATAAATACTTGTATATATAGTAGCCTTAAGGTAATACCTGCTAAAATTGGTCACTTTAAGGACACCTAGCTTTGCTATCCCTCCTTGCCTGTGCTGTGCTCTGACAACTTACCAACCATGCAGTATATTTTGTAACATCACCATCATGGCTGGAAGAGAGGGAATGATAATTCTGTATTGCTCATCAGCTGATAGAATTTAAACTCCCTCTGCTTGTCCAATTGGCTGTTAGTCACAAATGTCCACCCACCCATAACTAACATCTTGAGACAGACTCTCATCCCAGCTGCAATATGTTTAGTGCATATTGCATCTGACCTGTGTGCTAATGTCTCTTTCCCCTCTCTCAGCCCATAATAACATCAACACAACTTATGAGATACAGTACCGAGGTGTAGACACTCCTAATGCCGTGTGCGATGTGTTCTATCAGACACTTGGTGTTGCTCCTGGGAAGACACTGTCTGTTAGCTTTTTTGGTCTTGTGCCCTATTCTGCCTACAATGTGTCTGTGAGAGCAACAAACCAGTATGGAGTGGGAGACTTTAGTGAGGAAGTGACTGTGAGGACAGAGGAAGCAGGTTAGTGTCAGTCATACTGTGTACTGTACTGATGTCAGCTATATTGATTATAATCATTGTGGTGGAGCACATTGTAAAGTTCTAGTCCCGATAACCTGAGTTTGTTACTGCAGGGCATTGAGTAACAAGTATTTCGAGTTAAAAACTCGTGGGGCTGCCGCCCCAACTCGAAATACTTGCTCCCTTTGGTCGCTGCTCTGTCACTCACAATAGGTAAACATGACATCGCGTCATAATACCTCAGTAACTTCAGCACACACACACACACACACCACTATCACCAGACACATGAGACACACACACACACACACACGCGCACACACACACACCACACACACACCACACACCACATGCACACACACACCACATACACACACACACACACCACATACACACACACACACACCACATACACACACACACACACACACACACACACACACACACACACACACACACACACACACACACACACACACACACACCACATGCACACACACACCACACACACCACATACACACACACACACACACACTACATACACACACACACACACACACACACACACACACACACACACACACACACACACACACACACACACACACACACCACTATCACCAGACACATGAGACACACACACACACACACACACACGCACACATACACACACACCACACACACCACACACACCACACACACCACATGCACACACACACCACACACACACCACATGCACACACACACCACACACACCACATACACACACACACACTCACACACCACACACACACCACATGCACACACACACCACACACCCACATACACACACACACACACACACACACACACACACACACACACACACACACACACACACACCACATGCACACACACACCACACACACACACCACATACACACACACACACCACATACACACACACACACACACACACACACACACACACACACACACACACACACACACACACACACACACACACACACACACACACACACACACACACACACACACACACACACACACACACACACACACAACACACACACACACACAACACACACACACACAAACCCACAACACATGCACAGAGAAATGTCCAGCAGACAGACACATGACTGCTTATAGCACGTGCATTTACAGTGAGTAATTACAGAAACATAATGTACCAAGGAACCCACAGTCGCCAGAGTAGCTAGTGGTCTATGGTGGCAAAAGCTACGTACGTTTGCTACAGCGCAGTAAGCGTGGGCCAGGTTCTGAAGAGCATTTAGAAGGGCAACCGTGCTAGTTAAGCTTTTCAACGCTAGAAACGGTTGAAGAACGTTAGCGTGTACATATTACGGCGTTCACCAGTTTCTACGTTACTCCTGTCATGTGTTCCAGGCGGCGGAGTGAAGTCCTCCGAGGCGGCGCGGCCATTGTCGAAGAAGGCGCGGGGCAAAGTCGATGACCTGTTGGGCGCTGTCTCGAAGCTGTGTCTTTGCCCGTCGACCAGAAGTGCTGTAGGAGTCTGTTCCAGGATCAGAGGCGGAAGAGAACGTCCAAAGTTCGCTAAAACGTCGTTTGGAAGCCGGTTTTCAAAGTCCCTTGGCCTCGCACACGGTCCACTTCCGGCCGAATAAAATGGCCGACAATATAAATTCCCTATACCCAATACTTCGCCCAATACATTCAATTCAATATAAATGTAAGCATTGACGTACAACCGTAGGTTGGCGTATATACAGTGCAAGTTACAATATACACCACTAATCTAAAGTAAATAATATATACAGTGCAAGTTACAATATACACCACTAATCTAAAGTAAATAATATAATATAATATAATATAATATAATATAATATAATATAATATAATATAATATAATATAATATAATATAATATAATATAATATAATTCCCGGGGGGTTAGGCACCCCTCACGAACATGTGATAGGTGTGCCTTTGAAGTATGGGAGATTTTAAGACTTTTAAATGAGGCAGAATTTTTAATTAGGTCTTCGTTCTTCTACAAGCAGCCCGCCAAATCCTAATATAAATGTGCATAGCATAACACTTAATGTATGGTGCATTTATATTGATGCATAGTGGTATCTTGTATATGAATGCAACTTGGCTCGTTGAGACGTGAAACTTGGTGGACAGATCCAAGTGGTCCACCTTCCTATGTTATTAGCGGGATTTCTTAATT
Source organism: Ianthella basta (assembly GCA_964019415.1). Classification (NCBI taxonomy): domain Eukaryota; kingdom Metazoa; phylum Porifera; class Demospongiae; order Verongiida; family Ianthellidae; genus Ianthella; species Ianthella basta. The sequence continues at coordinate 1,998,463 of OZ025875.1, read as the reverse complement.
AGTCTCAAAATGGCCGACATATGTGATGTGTATGATGTATTCAACCAGCCCGGCCCGCTCAGTCATGACACTTGATGGACCTAGCCAGATAATGCAACTGTTCATGTCATTAGCAGGATTTCTTAATTAGTGGCAAAATGGCCGAGAAAAATGAGGTTCAATGCATATCTTACCAACCCAGCCCTGCTAAGTCATGATACTAAGTGGATGAAGTTAGATGACCAATTTCCTCATGTCATTAGCAGTATTGCTTAATTAGTCACAAAATGGAGGCAATGTTTTGAACAATCACATTTTGACACCAATTTGTAGGCATTTGCCGCTATGCTGGAGCAGAGCAGTACCAACATGTACACTTGCTCACAACTATCCAGCCACAATATCCAGCTACTACACCACCACATAGATAAATACAACCGCCATCACCACCACCACAGTGGAAGTTGCAATGAGCACACCAGTATAATATTATGTGCTAGAGCTGCAAGAAAACAGACCACCACATCAGGCGCTGCTACTATATACTACTACTACCACCACCACACAGTGCAAGTTACAATATTACGGCCACCACATGCATTCCTAAATGAAAATGACCACCACCACCACCACATGGTGCCAGTACAATGGATGCATTCAGTATATGTGCCATTGCTCTAGAAAAAACACCACCACCACCACCACACAGTGCAAGTTACAATATCGCAGCCACCACCACCTGTGCCAGTAAAGTATCTGTGCTAGTTGGTCATAGAAAAAGACCACCAGTGCAAGTTACAGTGGCACCAGCACCATTCGCACCACCACATGTGCCAGAAAGTAAATGCGCTCAATGGCTGAAGAAAAAGACCACCAGCGCAAGTTACAGCTGGTCAGAACCTGCACCGCCACCATTGGAGTGCACGCTGCAGCAAGCAAATGTAACTTGCCTAAGGGCATGCCATTGAATTTCTTCCCACGCACCCTCAATTCAATGGCATGCCCTTAGGTAAGCTTACATTTGCTTGCTGCAGCGTGCACTCCAATGGTGGCGGTGCAGGTTCTGACCAGCTGTAACTTGCGCTGGTGGTCTTTTTCTTCAGCCATTGAGCGCATTTACTTTCTGGCACATGTGGTGGTGCGAATGGTGCTGGTGCCACTGTAACTTGCACTGGTGGTCTTTTTCTATGACCAACTAGCACAGATACTTTACTGGCACAGGTGGTGGTAATATAATATATACAGTGCAAGTTAATACAGTGCAAGTTACAATATACACCACTAATCTAAAGTAAATAATATAATATAATATAATATAATATAATATAATATAATATAATATAATATAATTCCCGGGGGGTTAGGCACCCCTCACGAACATGTGATAGGTGTGCCTTTGAAGTATGGGAGATTTTAACACTTTTAAATGAGGCAGAATTTTTAATTAGGCCTTCGTTCTTCTACAAGCAGCCCGCAAAATTCTAATATAAATGTTCATAGCATAACACTTAATGTATGGTGCATTTATATTGATGCATAGTGGTATCTTGTATATGAATGCAACTGGGCTCGTTGAGACGTGAAACTTGGTGGACACATCCAAGTGGTCCACCTTCCTATGTTATTAGCGGGATTTCTTAATTAGTCTCAAAATGGCCGACATATGTGATGTGTATGATGTATTCAACCAGCCCGGCCCGCTCAGTCATGACACTTGATGGACCTAGCCAGATAATGCAACTGTTCATGTCATTAGCAGGATTTCTTAATTAGTTGCAAAATGGCCGAGAAAAATGAGGTTCATTGCATATCTTACCGACCCAGCCCTGCTAAGTCATGATACTAAGTGGATGAAGTTAGATGACCAATTTCCTCATGTCATTAGCAGTATTGCTTAATTAGTCACAAAATGGAGGCGATGTTTTGAACAATCACATTTTGACATCAATTTGTAGGCATTTGCCGCTATGCTGGAGCAGAGCAGCACCAACACTTGCTCACAACTATCCAGCCACAATATCCAGCTACTCACCACCACATAGATAAATACAACCGCCATCATCGCCACCACAGCGGAAGTTGCAATGAGCACACCAGTATAATATTATGTGCCAGAGCTGCAAGGAAACAGACCACCACATCAGGTGCTGCTACCACATACTACTACCACCACCACCACACAGTGCAAGTTACAATATTACAGCCACCACATGCATTCCTAGATGAAAATGACCACCGCCACCACCACATGGTGCCAGTACAATGCATGCATTCAGTATATGCGCCATTGCTCTAGAAAAAACACCACCACCACCACCACACAGTGCAAGTTACAATATCGCAGCCACCACCACCTGTGCCAGTAGAGTATCTGTGCTAGTTGGTCATAGAAAAAGAGCACCACCAGTGCAAGTTACAGTAGCCACCACCACATGTGTCAGTAGAGTATCTGCGCTAGCTGGTCATGGAAAAAGACCACCAGTGCAAGTTACAGTAGCCACCACCACATGTGCCAGTAGAATATCTGCGCTAGTTGGTAATTGAAAAAGACCACCAGTGCAAGTTACAGTGGCTCCGGGCCAGCACATGCAAGTTACAGCTGGTCAGAACCTGCACTGCTGCCATTGTAATGCACGCTGCAGCAAGAAATTGTAACTTGCCTAAGGGCATGCCATTGAATTTCTTCCCATGCACCCTCAATTCAATGGCATGCCTTTAGGCAAGCTTACAATTGCTTGCTGCAGCGTGCATTACAATGGCAGCAGTGCAGGTTCTGACCAGCTGTAACTTGCATGTGCTGGCCCGGAGCCACTGTAACTTGCACTGGTGGTCTTTTTCAATTACCAACTAGCGCAGATATTCTACTGGCACATGTGGTGGTGGCTACTGTAACTTGCACTGGTGGTCTTTTTCCATGACCAGCTAGCGCAGATACTCTACTGACACATGTGGTGGTGGCTACTGTAACTTGCACTGGTGGTGCTCTTTTTCTATGACCAACTAGCACAGATACTCTACTGGCACAGGTGGTGGTGGCTGCGATATTGTAACTTGCACTGTGTGGTGGTGGTGGTGGTGTTTTTTCTAGAGCAATGGCGCATATACTGAATGCATGCATTGTACTGGCACCATGTGGTGGTGGCGGTGGTCATTTTATATAATATAATATAATATATACAGTGCAAGTTACAATATACACCACTAATCTAAAGTAAATAATATAATATAATATAATATAATATAATATAATATAATATAATATAATATAATATAATATAATATAATATAATATAATATAATATAATATAATTCCCGGGGGGTTAGGCACCCCTCACGAACATGTGATAGGTGTGCCTTTGAAGTATGGGAGATTTTAAGACTTTTAAATGAGGCAGAATTTTTAATTAGGTCTTCGTTCTTCTACAAGCAGCCCGCCAAATCCTAATATAAATGTGCATAGCATAACACTTAATGTATGGTGCATTTATATTGATGCATAGTGGTATCTTGTATATGAATGCAACTTGGCTCGTTGAGACGTGAAACTTGGTGGACACATCCAAGTGGTCCACCTTCCTATGTTATTAGCGGGATTTCTTAATTAGTCTCAAAATGGCCGACATATGTGATGTGTATGATGTATTCAACCAGCCCGGCCCGCTCAGTCATGACACTTGATGGACCTAGCCAGATAATGCAACTGTTCATGTCATTAGCAGGATTTCTTAATTAGTGGCAAAATGGCCGAGAAAAATGAGGTTCATTGCATATCTTACCAACCCAGCCCTGCTAAGTCATGATACTAAGTGGATGAAGTTAGATGACCAATTTCCTCATGTCATTAGCAGTATTGCTTAATTAGTCACAAAATGGAGGCGATGTTTTGAACAATCACATTTTGAAACCAATTTGTAGGCATTTGCCGCTATGCTGGAGCAGAGCAGCACCAACATGTACACTTGCTCACAACTATCCAGCCACAATATCCAGCTACTACACCACCACATAGATAAATACAACCGCCATCACCACCACCACAGTGGAAGTTGCAATGAGCACACCAGTATAATATTATGTGCTAGAGCTGCAAGAAAACAGACCACCACATCAGGCGCTGCTACTATATACTACTACTACCACCACCACACAGTGCAAGTTACAATATTACGGCCACCACATGCATTCCTAAATGAAAATGACCACCACCACCACCACATGGTGCCAGTACAATGGATGCATTCAGTATATGTGCCATTGCTCTAGAAAAAACACCGCCACCACCACCACACAGTGCAAGTTACAATATCGCAGCCACCACCACCTGTGCCAGTAAAGTATCTGTGCTAGTTGGTCATAGAGAAAAAGACCACCAGTGCAAGTTACAGTAGCCACCACCACATGTGCCAGTAGAGTATCTGCACTAGTTGGTCATAGAAAAAGACCACCAGTGCAAGTTACAGTGGCACCAGCACCATTCGCACCACCACATGTGCCAGAAAGTGAATGCGCTCAATGGCTGAAGAAAAAGACCACCAGCGCAAGTTACAGCTGGTCAGAACCTGCACCGCCGCCATTGGAGTGCACGCTGCAGCAAGCAATTGTAACTTGCCTAAGGGCATGCCATTGAATTTCTTCCCATGCACCCCAATTCAATGGCATGCCCTTAGGCAAGCTTACATTTGCTTGCTGCAGCGTGCACTCCAATGGCGGCGGTGCAGGTTCTGACCAGCTGTAACTTGCGCTGGTGGTCTTTTTCTTCAGCCATTGAGCGCATTCACTTTCTGGCACATGTGGTGGTGCGAATGGTGCTGGTGCCACTGTAACTTGCACTGGTGGTCTTTTTCTATGACCAACTAGTGCAGATACTCTACTGGCACATGTGGTGGTGGCTACTGTAACTTGCACTGGTGGTCTTTTTCTCTATGACCAACTAGCACAGATACTTTACTGGCACAGGTGGTGGTGGCTGCGATATTGTAACTTGCACTGTGTGGTGGTGGTGGCGGTGTTTTTTCTAGAGCAATGGCACATATATATATATATACAGTGCAAGTAACAATATACACCACTTTTCACACCTGAAGCCATAAATATAATATAATACAATATAATATAATGTTTGGGGACTGTGGGCACCCTGTGGCGCAGACCATTGGTAAGATGGCAAACTTAAGGCAATTTTAACGATTTTAAATATGACAGAATTTTTAATTAGGCCTTTGTTTACGTGCAAGGTGGCGCCAAATTGCAAATATAAAATGCCATAGCCCCATATCATTGCTATAGCACATTTATACTGATAGTGGGTGTTATAATAATTTAATATGAAAATCCAGCAAATGCTCACAAAACTTCCTAGGCAAGAGCAAGTGGTCGATGAGGCTGTGCACTCAGCAGGGATTAGTAATTAAAGACTCTGGTGTTCAATTAGAAGGCTGACAATTTAGTGTGACGTCATGGAACGGTGACGGTTTGTGTGACGTCATGCAAACGTCATACCCTAGTCGATCTAAAATATAGCGTTCTTTTCGTGACGTCACCTTTCGCACCTCAAAGACCTCCTTGAAGTGGCCGGCAGGAAGAAAGGCCGCCGCGCACGCTTTCCATTGGCACCCATTGCCAGGAACTGTGTGCAAGCGCCAAGGGCGCCTCGGAATTTGGGAGTTACGCGAGCGTGACAGAGTTTCCAAACGATTCTGAGTGCCTACTGCGCGAAGACAGCGAATCAGTGGGTACTGGGAAGACACACGGCCTTTGTGGAGGCAGAGCCTTGAGGAAGTGTTCTGATAAACGCTGCCGTAGTGCCAACAACGTACTCGTCAACCATTAGTCAAACGTGGGACGTTTGCACCCGGACGCGTATACGGTAAGCAGGAGAGGGCTCGCGCACAAGTTGGCCTGCCGCGAGTCAATGTGCTCGACTGGATGAAGGCTATTCTGGGTTAACACTGTGCTGTTCTAGCCTGATTCAGTGAAAGAAATAAACTCCCAGCTCATTGTGTATGTGCCTGTACACTACAGCTTTCCGTAGTGTGTATTGCACCATAGACTTTAGCTATCAGAAAGGGTTGGTTCTCTAATACCAGCTTCACAACATGGTTGAAAACCTTGCCGATGTTTCGACCAGATGCTCTGGTCTTCTTCAGGGCGAAGATGGCATTTGGTGGCATTTCACATGCATAGTTATAGCTATTGACACCTCACACAGTTCCGGTGTGTGCACCTTGCATTTCTTCACTTACCCACTGGCACACTCACCACTGAAGGCAAGCTTTCTTACAAGTGCTCCATCACCACCACTGACTTCCACATTCACATATGGTGAGACAAATGGTGATAGGGTATTTGTACAGAATCCTGCCAAAGGCAAGCTAGCGCGCAAGTGCACAACTGCCAGCACTGACTGCCACATACAAATACATGTACAGCAAACATCACCAAACACCTATAGTGTCACGTGCCCAACTATTATACAACCACTACATGCTACTATCCCATGGCACCCCTTCTATGACACCACTACCACCACCATGCACCATCATCACAGTGCAAGTTGCAATCTGCGCATGCAGTAATACTGTATATGTGCAAGTGCTACTAGGAACAAGACCACCAGTGCAAGTTGCCAAGGGTAACCACCCCGAGTGCAGGTAGAGTGTTTGTGCTATATATACATCACCAGCACCACCAGTACCATCACCACACAGTGCAAGTTGCAATCTGTGCATGCAGTATATGCGCCAGTGCTTCTATGAACAAGGCCACCAGTGCAAGTTGCCGAGAGTAACCACCCTGAGTGCAAGTAGAGTGTTTGCGCTAGTTGAAGAAAGGAAAAAACACCAGCGCAAGCTGCTGAAGGTCACGATCCACCGTCCTGTCACGCCGTCAGATTCCTCTGAGCCAGCTTGGCTCCCTCCGCCTCCAATACCGTCGGGCGCACCTTCCGCCGACCACGATTCACCAGCCAAGTCTTGTTGGCGCCTTCGATCGCGTTGCAGGAGCGGGGCAAGAAGTCTCCTCCGTAGAGGAAGAGGTTTCCGGAGGTGTAGCGTACCGACGTTTCAGCCTGACTCGCTTGGCTCCTCGCTAGCTCGCTCTCGTAATGAATTAAAATGCATTGGATTCGCCCACGCTCCCCTAATGCTTTCCTTATTCCCCGTGTCTATTGGTCCGGCAGCCAGCTCAGCAAAATTATATAAAATCAACCCCAACCCTAACCCTAACCCTAATACTAAATAATTTATACAGGATATAATATCGCAACGTACGGTGTTGTTTTATACTCTTTTGCTGAGCTGGCTGCCGGACCAATAGCCACTTCGTTCCTTATTTGGCAAGAAACCAATTAACATTCGCCTACGCTCCCTTTGTTCGGCAAATAAATCACTTATAACACCTCCTTTTCGGTTTGTCGCTGATTTATAAGCACTGCCCCCTCGGGCCTCGTGCTTATAAATCAGCGACATCTCTCAAGGAGGTGTTATAACTAATACATACCACCACCACCACCACCACCACACAGTGCAAGTAACAATGGGACCACCATGTGTGCCAGTAGAGTAAATGCACTAGTTGGTGGCAGAAAAGACCACCAGCACAAGTAACAGAGGATCAGGACCACATGTGCCCTCAGCTGGAGAGTAAACAAATTAGAATCGGAATTGGAATCAGTAATGTTATTAACATGCATGTAGGGTATCTCTTTAGCCAGAACGCTACCATTCCAGCAGCCCGCAATACACACAAACAAGCAATTTGGTACATCTGAGTAAAACAGTTTAAATTTGTGTTCAGTGGGCAATGTTTTTGTTGTTAGAGGTGCAGTCACTGCAAATCTTGCCGCCATTGCCTGGGTGCGATCCATTGACATCCCATAATCTCTGGCTCTTGAACCTTGAACCTTGTACCTTGCACTCCAGCCCACCAGCACCCCAAACCCCACCCATGCAATTAGTTGGTGGTGGAAAAGACTACCAGCGCAAGTTACAGAGGGTCAGTACAAGCACGAGCACGATTGGAGTGCCCGATGCAGCAAGCATATTGTTACTTGCACAAGGGCAGCAGCATTTGGTACTTCTTGCATTATAGACATTATAAATGGGCTGCCCTTGTGCAAGTAACAAGCCCCTAAAAACTTTATGACACCCTCAGACTCAGTTGGACAGTGTACATGTATTTCTGTCATGTATCTCTCCATATTTATGCAGCTCCCTCTGCACCCCTCAACTTGACCTTCCCTCCTGGGGGTGTTCTCAATGACAGTGTCACACTTACTTGGTTTCCCCCTGAGAACCCCAATGGTGTTGTTCGGTTCTACCAGCTTAAACAGTCATCTTCTGGTGGGAGTATCTCTGTGAATACATCAGACAACACGACCACTATGTTAGTGCTGTCTGACCTAGTCCCTGCTACCCAGTACAATTTCTCTGTGAGGGCCTTCACAATTGCATTTGGACCATCCAGTGATCAGCTCAACTTACATACTGCTGATGGTGAGGAGATCGATCCCACTGATGTTCTGTGTAACTTTGAAATGGATGTTATAGTAAAGAGAATGAATCATTGTCTCCCTCTGCTTCATATAGTACCCTTGATGCCTCAGAATATCGCAGGCAATAGCGTTCGTTCCACTACCATATTTGTGACTTGGATGGAGCCTCCTGTGTTTTTTCGTGAGTGTATATATACCAGCATAACTAGGCCAATATTGATTGTGTAATTCTTTAAAGCATTAGCAGTCGGAGAGCTATTTACATTGCACAATGTCATGCCAGTCATTTGCACAGTGAAGACTTGGTTGCCTTTCTTCATTACCTATGACTGCATACATGGTAATGTCCGAGTCAGTCCATATATATATACCAGCTGCAGCATCCATGTGTAAACTCTGTACAGGCTTTTTGCAAGTGTGTTGATGCCTCTTCTGTCATTCTCAGCCCATGACAACAGCCTGACCACTTATGAGGTGCAGTATCGAGGGGTAGCCACGCTTAATGCAGTGGGTGGAACCTTCTATGAAGCAGCCCATGCACCTGCTGGAAAGTTAAACTATTATTACATTCATGGTCTGATGGCCTACTCTACCTACAATGTGTCTGTGAGAGCAACAAACCAGTATGGAGTGGGAGAGTTTAGTGAGGAAGTGACTGTGAGGACAGCGGAAGGAGGTTTGTGTGGGTTGTATCACTTACTCCCGACTGCATGTTATTGAGGAATCTTGCATACACTGTGATTAGTGAATTGTATAATTATGCTGTATGTTCTGTTCTGTACTACCCATGAAGAAGGCTCTTGCACATGTACAGATACACATCCACACTCACACCAAATTACACAGCTATACGTATGCATATAGACTATTACTGCAATACAGATCGATACATTCTGTACCACATTTGACAATGTCGTTTAAATTTGTGTCACAATGTCCTGCATAATTCCAAGATGTATGTCCAGCTTGCTCAGTATTGTTTCTTTGTCTTTTTGTCACTGACACAACTAAAGGCCTCTATCACATCACCAATCTCTACTGCAGCAGTACGTAGTACTGCTGTACTTCTAGTGACCCAATTATGTACAATTGTTAAATGCTCACAAGCAACCAACACCTCATAATAATGTGTGCATACAATACCCTTCTGTTTTTTCTGTTGATATTGCATTCTGTCTCATCTCTCCTTGCAGCTCCTTCAGCTCCCCTCAACCTGACCTTCCCTCCTGGAAGTGTCCTCAATGACAGCATCACACTTACATGGCTACCTCCTGAGGACCCCAATGGTGTTATAGACTTCTATCAGCTGCAGCAGTTGTCTACTAGTGGGAGCGTGCATGTGAACACAGCAGACAACTCTAATACTATAGTACGGTATGGCCTTTCCCCTGGTACCCTGTACTATTTCTCAGTGAGAGCCTTCACTGTGAGCTATGGACCATTCAGTGCTCAGCTCAGTGTACACACTGCTGATGGTGAGGATTATATGCTGTCATACCTGTGACATGACAGAGTACCTTCCAGTACTATTTGAATGGAAGTCTCTCTCTTTATTACTCAATTTCATGCCACTTGCTCTTCCCTGTAGTGCCCTCAGTGCCTCGAGCTGTCAGTGCTTACAATACCAGTCTCACGTCTGTGGAGGTGACTTGGATGGAGCCTGCTGTATTTTTTCGTGAGTACTGCATGACGACTGCACTCTGGTCATCTGTTTCAGACCTGTAATTCTGATCTGCAATATCAATTCTGAAACATACTCTATGTATTGTACCTGTGTTAACTCCCTTGTTCAGCACATGACAACAACTTCACTACTTACGAGGTGCGGTACCAAGGAGTAGCCACTCCTAATGCTGTGAGTGATGACTTCTTTGGAAGAAATACTGCTTCTGCTGGGATGATGTTGTCCTACAACATTCTTGGTCTGATGGCCTACTCTGCCTATAATGTGTCTGTGAGAGCAACCAACCAGTATGGAGTGGGAGAGTTTAGTGAGGAAGTGACTGTGAGGACAGAGGAGGGAGGTTAGTGTATGATGCATCATGTGCAAATCAGTAGCTGCAATGGATCATATGTGTACGTACTGCAATGAAACAATGTACAGTGTAAGCTTATAATGTTGGAATGCATTCACCTGTTCTTGCACATACACACCAGCAGCATTGTTTGATGCATTTCATATTTAGCAAGAGATTGTGCAATGATATGCAATCTAGTGACACAGCTAAATGAGGAATAGATGCTTGCTACTGCAGGTGTGGTTGTCATGCCTGCAATGTCTGCCTACTTTCAGTTCCCTCAATGCCCCTCAATCTGACGTTTCCTCCTGGGGGTGTCCTCAATGACAGTATCACACTTACTTGGCTATCCCCTGAGCACCCCCGTGGTGTCATCCAATTCTATGAGCTGCAACAGTCTTCTTCTGCTGTGGACACCTTTGTGAACACAACAGACAACACCGCCACAATAGTGCTGTCTAACCTAGTCCCTGGTACCCAGTACAATTTCTCAGTGAGGGCCTTCACTGTGGCCTTTGGACCATTCAGTGCTCAGCTCAGTGTACACACTGCTGATGGTGAGGATGCCTTAGTGGTGGGCTGGGAACGAGACTACCTTAGTGGCACTAGAGAGTGATAAACATAACTCCAAATCATTGTCCTGTTATCTGTTGATCCCTCTCCTTCTCCTTCAGTACCCTCAATGCCACAAGGTGTCGATGCCTCCACCAATAGTTCCACCACTGTGTTGGTGACTTGGATGGAGCCTGCTGTATATTTCCGTGAGCACATGTACCACTGCAGCACTGTGCTTGCATGTGTCGCTGAGTCGACCATGTCACTGTAAATATCTGTGGATGTCATCACTGATCACATACGTAATTATGTGTTGCTTGAATTGCATGATACAATGCTTGTCCAGTTGTTTGCTAATGCCTGTGTTCATGGTTACTTCTGACTCCATCCAACCTCCCAGCTGTGTATGAGTAACCATGATCAGCATAGCATACAGTAATCATATTTTGCTGTTTCTGTTGTCTCTCCTCCTCAGCTCATGACAACAGCCTGACCACTTATGAGGTGCAGTACCGAGGAATAACCACTCTTAATGCAGTGGGTGGAACTTTCTTCGAAGCAGTCACTGAACCTGCTGGGATGATGTTGTCCTATGACATTCTTGGTCTGATGGCCTACTCTACCTACAATGTGTCTGTGAGAGCAAAAAACCAGTATGGAGTGGGAAACTTTAGTGAGGAAGTGACTGTGCGGACAGAGGAAGGAGGTTAGTTTACACTGCATTAAGCATATGTGCTGTATTCACATATTGAAGAATCATGTTTGCTATGGTTTGCCGCATTCATTGCTGTCAAGGCACACACCTTTACCTGTTTACCCCTTTCACACTTGAACCTGGGCTTGATGTGCCTGTGAAAGGGGTAGTTGTGTAATTGTGTTATTATTATTCAGTACAAAGTTATTACTCTACATATATACATATGTCACTATTCCCTTCTTGTCTGGATCTGTATACAGTAAGCAATTGACTGTATCTACAACATATGTTACATATGCTCTACAACAACTGAAGAGGACCCTTAAGTCCAACTGTTTTGTATGATTTTATATAGAAAAACAATCTCAGCCAGAAAAATCTCATTTCCAGTATCAAAGCATTGGTGTACAGTGCAGTGTGCAATACCCTTCAGTTATAATGAATTTTACATAATTTGCTGTGTCTGTCATGTTTCTCCCTGCAGCACCTTCAATGCCCCTCAATCTGACCTTCCCTCCTGGGGGTGTCCTTAATGACACCATTACACTTACTTGGCTATCCCCCCAGCAGCCAAACGGTGTTGTCTGGTTCTATGAGCTGCAACAGTCATCTTCTACTGGGGATGTCTTCGTCAACATAACAGACAACGCCACTATGGTGGTGCTGTCTAACTTAGTCCCTGGTACTCAGTACAATTTCTCAGTGAGAGCCTTCACTGTGGCCTTTGGACCATTCAGTGCTCAGCTCATTGTACACACTGCTGATGGTGAGGACATGTGACATCTTTAGTGCCACAAGAGAGTAGCCTCCTGTAAGGTGAAGGGGTGAACAGAAATAATTGGACTGTTCTTCTTTCCCACTGTCCACAATTCAGTCCCTTCAGTGCCACAAAGTGTCAGTGCCACCAGCAATGGCTCCACCTCTGTGTCGGTGATGTGGATGGCACCTGCTGTGATTAACCGTGAGCACTACTACCATTAACTCTATGATGATATGTTTTCACTAACATAGTTGTCGTAGTCATGTTTGTCAATATGGTCATTGTTTTCATGTGTATATGTTTGAAGTATATCCACTCCCATGCAGCTGTAGTATTAAAGTATCAATAGGCAGGACCCTCATGCATTGTATACCTGTATACTAATACCATTCCTGTCCTTACAATAGCCCATGACAACAACCTGACTACTTATGAGGTGCAGTACCAAGGAGTAGCCACTCTTAACACTGTCAGTAGAGCTTTCTTTGAAGCATTCGCTGAACCTGCTGGGATGACACTGTCCTATGACATTCTTGGTCTGATGGCCTACTCTACCTACAATGTGTCTGTGAGAGCAACAAACCAGTATGGAGTGGGAGACTTTAGTGAAGAAGTGACTGTGAGGACAGAGGAGGGAGGTTAGTGTGGGTATTCAAACAGTCATTATTAAGTGTCAACTGCCCTGTCAATTGTCTTGAAAGAGTTCACAATGGATGTGATACTCTTAACGTCATTTGCCACCCACGTCTCTCTTTGTACGTAGCTCCCACAGCTCCACTCAACCTTACTTTTCCTCCTGGAGGTGTCCTCAATGACAGTATCACACTTACTTGGCTTTCCCCTGAGCACCCCAGTGGGGTGGTCCGGTTCTATCAGTTGCAGCAGTCATCCTATATTGAGCTAGAGGTCATGCATGTGAACAGAACACACAACTCCACCACAATAGTGCTGTCTGACCTAGTCCCTGGTACCCGATACAATTTCTCAGTGAGAGCCTTCACTGTGGCCTTTGGACCATTCAGTGCTCAGCTCATTGTACACACTGCTGATGGTGAGGGTGTATGTGCTATCATACTTGTGACATGAGAGAGTATATTGTAGTATAATGGATAGCTGAATAGAAGTACTATTCTCTGTCTCTAGTATACAATGTCTTGTCCCTCCTTTCCCTTTCAGTGCCCTGTACTGTATAATTATGTATAATGGAAGGTTGAATATAATATTCTCCCATTGCTCAAATGAACCTTCCCTTTCCTACTCTTCAGTGCCCTCAGTGCCTCGAGCTGTCGGTGCTTACAGTACCAGTTTCACCTCAGTGGAGGTGACTTGGATGGAGCCTGCTGTGTTCTTCCGTGAGCTCATGCACAACTACTGCAGAACTGCAGCAGAGCAATTGCAATTATGAAAATACACTGCTGTTTGCTGTCATGCTTACATAGTACTGTACACGTAGCAGTTAACTACATGTGTACATGGACTGTGACTATTCATCCCAGATGTAGTATGCATACGCACCATGTATCACTATGCTAATGCCTCCCTTGTCTCTCTCAGCCAATGACAACAGCCTTACCACCTACGAGGTGCGGTATCGAGGGGTATACTCTCCTAATGCTGTGGGTACAGTCTTCCTTCAGCCAGTCATTAATGTCACCGGAATGGCACAAAACTATAACATATTTGGTTTGATTGCTCACTCTGCCTACAACGTGTCTGTGAGAGCAACAAACCAGTATGGAGTGGGAGACTTTAGTGAGGAAGTGACTGTGCGGACAGAAGAGGGAGGTTAGTGTGGGTTACAACTAATATCTGCAATTAAGGATTATGAGTGTACGCTGCATTGAACTGTACACAGCGTATACCTAGGAACCTTGGCACTCACGCAATCTATATACACAAATACATGCACATGTACACCCCACACTCACCACACAGTACACCCCACACTCACCATACATGTACACCCCACACTCACCACACATGTACACCCTACACTCACCACACATGTACACCCCACACTCACCACACATGTACACCCCACACTCACCACACATGTACACCCCACACTCACCACACATGTACACCCCACACTCACCACACATGTACACCCCACACTCACCATACATGTACACCCCACACTCACCACACATGTATACCCCACACTCACCACACATGTACACCCCACACTCACCACACATGTACACCCCGCACTCACCATACATGTACACCCCACACTCACCACACATGTACACCCTACACTCACCACACATGTACACCCCACACTCACCACACATGTACACCCCACACTCACCACACATGTACACCCCACACTCACCACACATGTACACCCCACACTCACCATACATGTACACCCCACACTCACCACACATGTACACCCCACACTCACCACACATGTACACCCCACACTCACCATACATGTACACCCCACACTCACCACACATGTACACCCTACACTCACCACACATGTACACCCCACACTCACCACACATGTACACCCCACACTCACCACACATGTACACCCCGCACTCACCACACATGTACCCCCACACTCACCATACATGTACACCCCACACTCACCACACATGTACACCCCACACTCACCATACATGTACACCCCACACTCACCACACATGTACACCCCACACTCACCATACATGTACACCCCACACTCACCACACATGTACACCCTACACTCACCACACATGTACACCCCACACTCACCACACATGTACACCCCACACTCACCATACATGTACACCCCACACTCACCACACATGTACACCACACACTCACCACACATGTACACCCCACACTCACCACACATGTGCACCCCACACTCACCACACATGTGCACCCCACACTTACCACACATGTACACCCCACACTCACTACACATGTACACCCCACACTCACCACACATGTACACCCCACACTCACCACACATGTACACCCCACACTCACCACACATGTACACCCCACACTCACCACACATGTACACCCCACACTCACCACACATGTACACCCCACACTCACCACACATGTACACCCCACACTCACCACACATGTACACCACACACTCACCACACATGTGCACCCCACACTTACCACACATGTACACCCCACACTCACTACACATGTACACCCCACACTCACCACACATGTACACCCCACACTCACCACACATGTATACCCCACACTCACCCCACCCACCAACATGCAAGCACATAGACACACATGAAATGCTCTTCTGTTGTACTCTGACTTTATTTCATTATGCACTATACTGTACCCTGCCCTGTGCCTTTCCACTGTGCAGCTCCCACAGCTCCACTCAACTTGACCTTTCCTCCTGGAGGTGTCCTCAATGACAGTATCACACTTACTTGGGTATCCCCTCGACACCCCAGTGGAGTTGTCCAATTCTATGAGCTACAACAGTCATCTTCTGCTGGCCATGGGTACTCCTATGTGAACACAACAGACAACATCACCACAATAGTGCTGTCTGACCTAGTCCCTGGTACCCAGTACAATTTCTCAGTACGTGCCTTCACCGTGGCCTTTGGACCATTCAGTGATCAGCTAATTGTACACACTGCTGATGGTGAGGGTACATGATGCACCGTTATATATAAAGCTATTGGGAACGTCCTGTTGGAGAAATTGATCAGTCTGTTGATTCTGTATTGTTTCTCTGTATTCAGTGCCCACTGTACCACGAGATGTCAATGCCATCAGCAATGGTTCTACCTCTGTGTTGGTGTTTTGGAGGGAGCCTGCTGTGTTTCTCCGTAAGCACCTCCACACATACACAAGGAAACCCTGCATTTAATGTAGCTGAGTTATAGTAGGCAATGTGTTCTGTAACGCTGTGAAGTTGAATGTTCACATAGCCAACCCACTTTCTCTATCATGTACTACAGCAGAGGCTGTCATTATATACAGTATATGGTAGGAGAAAGTGGTCTTGCTATACAAGACTATACTTGGTGCAGATCATGCACTGACCATACATATCTGTATATCAATAATGTCTTCCTCGTACCTCTCTCAGCCCATGACAACAGCTTGACCACTTATGAGGTGCAGTACCGAGGAGTAGCCACTCTGAATACTATGAGGGACAATTTCAATAGAACCATCACTGCATCTGCTGGGGTGATGTTGTCCTATGACATTCTTGATCTGATGGCCTACTCTACCTACAATGTGTCTGTGAGAGCAACAAACCAGTATGGAGTGGGAAACTTTAGTGAGGAAGTGACTGTGCGGACAGAGGAAGGAGGTAAGTATGCATTACACTGAGTACAGGTAGCAGCTAGTCATACCTCATGCATGTACTAATGGAGTGTGTTAAAAATTGTGTTATGTATTGCCGCTGTATCATCTATACAGTTCCATCTGTTCCTCTTCGTGTTACTGTGCAAGACATTACGTCCACATCCCTGCAAATTTCTTGGTCCATACCCACTTTCAGTAATGGACCCAACCTCACATATCGTGTGGAGTACACAGGTGTGGATACAGAGAATCCAGTGAATGACTCATTCTTCATGACCTCCTTCCTGGAGAGCAACACTACTTCAGTGACCATCAGTGGCCTTGTGCCATTCTCCACCTATACCATTGGAGTGAGAGCTAGCACAAGTGTAGGTGCTGGTCCCACTGCATTCATCAATGCCACCACTGCAGCAGCTGGTGAGTGACTGCCGGTGTTCTATATAGCCTTAATACGAATAGCATGTTGCTCTTTGCAGCCTTCATGTGTCTTAGGTGTCAAAAGTGTTTTTAGTGCAGCACTTTAGCATACTGTAGCTACATATGTAAATGCTCAGATCTTTTCATTAATTTCATACTCTAAACTTGCAAATTCATGAATTTCTGATACTGCTTATGTATAGGTGTCTAACTGTTCATGTACAAATTTTTCACAAATGGCTGCTGATTTCCGAAAACAGTGAACATTAATCCTAGTGAAAATAATTGCATGTACTGTACAGAATACATTTTGTACTCTTGTGTACACAATAAGGAATCAGGATTAACTTGGATGAGTACTAATGTAGGCAGCCTTTATGATGGTGTATGTATGCGCAATACCCTTCTGTACTTATGGTGATACATCTGTCATACGTATGTATGTATCTCTCCACACAGCTCCCTCAACACCCCTCAACCTGACCTTTCCTCCTGGAGGTGTCCTCAATGACAGTATCACACTATCTTGGGTCTCCCCTCTACACCCCAGTGGGGTTATTCAATTCTATGAGCTGCAACAGTCATCTTCTGCTGGTGACATCTATGTGAACACAACAGACAACTCCACCACAATAGTGCTGTCTGACCTAGTCCCTGGTACCCAGTACAATTTCTCAGTGAGGGCCTTTACTGTGGCCTTCGGACCATTCAGTGCTCAGCTCATTGTACACACTGCTGATGGTGAGGGTACATCCTGCACCTTTATTTATAAAGCTATAGGGAACTTCCTGTTGGAGAAAGAGGTAGTCTGTTGATTCCGTATTGTTTCTCTGTATTCAGTGCCCACTGTACCACGAGATGTCAATGCCATCAGCAATGGTTCTACCTCTGTGTTGGTGTTTTGGGGGGAGCCTGCTGTGTTTCTCCGTAAGCACCTCCACACATACACAAGGAAACCCTGCATTTAATGTAGCTGAATTATAGTAGGCAATTTGTTCTGTAATGCTGTGAAGTTGAATGTTCACATAGCCAACCCACTTTCTCTATCATGTACTACAGCAGAGGCTGTCATTATATATATGGTGGGAGAAAGTGGTCTTGCTATACAAGACTATACTTGGTGCAGATCATGCACTGACCATACATATCTGTATATCAATAATGTCTTCCTCGTACCTCTCTCAGCCCATAACAACAGCTTGACCACTTATGAGGTGCAGTACCGAGGGGTAGCCACTCTGAATACTATGAGGGACAATTTCAATAGAACCATCACTGCATCTGCTGGGGTGATGTTGTCCTATGACATTCTTGATCTAATGGCCTACTCCACCTACAATGTGTCTGTGAGAGCAACAAACCAGTATGGAGTGGGAAACTTTAGTGAGGAAGTGACTGTGCGGACAGAGGAAGGAGGTAAGTATGCATTACACTGAGTACAGGTAGCAGCTAGTCATACCTCATGCATGTACTAATGGAGTGTGTTAAAAATTGTGTTATGTATTGCCGCTGTATCATCTATACAGTTCCATCTGTTCCTCTTCGTGTTACTGTGCAAGACATTACGTCCACATCCCTGCAAATTTCTTGGTCCATACCCACTTTCAGTAATGGACCCAACCTCACATATCGTGTGGAGTACACAGGTGTGGATACAGAGAATCCAGTGAATGACTCATTCTTCATGACCTCCTTCCTGGAGAGCAACACTACTTCAGTGACCATCAGTGGCCTTGTGCCATTCTCCACCTATACCATTGGAGTGAGAGCTAGCACAAGTGTAGGTGCTGGTCCCACTGCATTCATCAATGCCACCACTGCAGCAGCTGGTGAGTGACTGCCGGTGTTCTATATAGCCTTAATACGAATAGCATGTTGCTCTTTGCAGCCTTCATGTGTCTTAGGTGTCAAAAGTGTTTTTAGTGCAGCACTTTAGCATACTGTAGCTACATATGTAAATGCTCAGATCTTTTCATTAATTTCATACTCTAAACTTGCAAATTCATGAATTTCTGATACTGCTTATGTATAGGTGTCTAACTGTTCATGTACAAATTTTTCACAAATGGCTGCTGATTTCCGAAAACAGTGAACATTAATCCTAGTGAAAATAATTGCATGTACTGTACAGAATACATTTTGTACTCTTGTGTACACAATAAGGAATCAGGATTAACTTGGATGAGTACTAATGTAGGCAGCCTTTATGATGGTGTATGTATGCGCAATACCCTTCTGTACTTATGGTGATACATCTGTCATACGTATGTATGTATCTCTCCACACAGCTCCCTCAACACCCCTCAACCTGACCTTTCCTCCTGGAGGTGTCCTCAATGACAGTATCACACTATCTTGGGTCTCCCCTCTACACCCCAGTGGGGTTATTCAATTCTATGAGCTGCAACAGTCATCTTCTGCTGGTGACATCTATGTGAACACAACAGACAACTCCACCACAATAGTGCTGTCTGACCTAGTCCCTGGTACCCAGTACAATTTCTCAGTGAGGGCCTTTACTGTGGCCTTCGGACCATTCAGTGCTCAGCTCATTGTACACACTGCTGATGGTGAGGGTACATCCTGCACCTTTATTTATAAAGCTATAGGGAACTTCCTGTTGGAGAAAGAGGTAGTCTGTTGATTCCGTATTGTTTCTCTGTATTCAGTGCCCACTGTACCACGAGATGTCAATGCCATCAGCAATGGTTCTACCTCTGTGTTGGTGTTTTGGGGGGAGCCTGCTGTGTTTCTCCGTAAGCACCTCCACACATACACAAGGAAACCCTGCATTTAATGTAGCTGAATTATAGTAGGCAATTTGTTCTGTAATGCTGTGAAGTTGAATGTTCACATAGCCAACCCACTTTCTCTATCATGTACTACAGCAGAGGCTGTCATTATATATATGGTGGGAGAAAGTGGTCTTGCTATACAAGACTATACTTGGTGCAGATCATGCACTGACCATACATATCTGTATATCAATAATGTCTTCCTCGTACCTCTCTCAGCCCATAACAACAGCTTGACCACTTATGAGGTGCAGTACCGAGGGGTAGCCACTCTGAATACTATGAGGGACAATTTCAATAGAACCATCACTGCATCTGCTGGGGTGATGTTGTCCTATGACATTCTTGATCTAATGGCCTACTCCACCTACAATGTGTCTGTGAGAGCAACAAACCAGTATGGAGTAGGAAATTTTAGTGAGGAAGTGACTGTGCAGACAGAGGAAGGAGGTAAGTATGCGTTGCACTGAGTACAGGTAGCAGCTAGTCATACCTCATGCATGTACTAATGGAGTGTGTTAAAAATTGTGTTATGTATTGCCGCTGTATCATCTCTACAGTTCCATCTGTTCCTCTTCGTGTTACTGTGCAAGACATTACGTCCACATCCCTGCAAATTTCTTGGTCCATACCCACTTTCAGTAATGGACCTAACCTCACATATCGTGTGGAGTACACAGGTGTGGATACAGAGAATCCAGTGAATGACTCATTCTTCATGACCTCCTTCCTAGAGAGCAGCACTACTTCAGTGACCATCAGTGGCCTTGTGCCATTCTCCACCTATACCATTGGAGTGAGAGCTAGCACAAGTGTAGGTGCTGGTCCCACTGCATTCATCAATGCCACCACTGCAGCAGCTGGTGAGTGACTGCCGGTGTTCTATATAGCCTTAATACGAATAGCATGTTGCTCTTTGCAGCCTTCATGTGTCTTAGGTGTCAAAAGTGTTTTTAGTGCAGCACTTTAGCATACTGTAGCTATGTATGTAAATGCTCAGATCCTTTCGTTAATTTCATACTCTAAACTTGCAGATGCATGAATTTCTGATACTGCTTATGTATAGGTGTCTAACTGTTCAGGTACAAATTTTTCACAAATGGCTGCTGATTTCCGAAAACAGTGAACATTAATCTTGTGAAAATAATTGCATGTACTGTACAGAATACATTTTGTACTCTTGTGTACAGAATAAGGAATCAGGATTAACTTGGATGAGTACTAATGTAGGCAACCTTTATGCTGGTGTATGTATGTGCAATACCCATCTGTACTTATGGTGATACATCTGTCATACGTATGTATGTATCTCTCCACACAGCTCCCTCAACACCCCTCAACCTGACCTTTCCTCCTGGAGGTGTCCTCAATGACAGTATCGCACTATCTTGGGTCTCCCCTCTACACCCCAGTGGGGTTATTCAATTCTATGAGCTGCAACAGTCATCTTCTGCTGGTGACATCTTTGTGAACACAACAGACAACTCCACCACAATAGTGCTGTCTGACCTAGTCCCTGGTACCCAGTACAATTTCTCAGTGAGGGCCTTTACTGTGGCCTTCGGACTATTCAGTGCTCAGCTCATTGTACACACTGCTGATGGTGAGGGTACATCCTGCACCTTTATTTATATAGCTATTGGGAACGTCCTGTTGGAGAAAGAGGTAGTCTGTTGATTCCGTATTGTTTCTCTGTATTCAGTGCCCACTGTACCACGAGATGTCAATGCCATCAGCAATGGTTCTACCTCTGTGTTGGTGTTTTGGAGGGAGCCTGCTGTGTTTCTCCGTAAGCACCTCCACACATACACAAGGAAACCCTGCATTTAATGTAGCTGAGTTATAGTAGGCAATGTGTTCTGTAACGCTGTGAAGTTGAATGTTCACATAGCCAACCCACTTTCTCTATCATGTACTACAGCAGAGGCTGTCATTATATACAGTATATGGTAGGAGAAAGTGGTCTTGCTATACAAGACTATACTTGGTGCAGATCATGCACTGACCATACATATCTGTATATCAATAATGTCTTCCTCGTACCTCTCTCAGCCCATGACAACAGCTTGACCACTTATGAGGTGCAGTACCGAGGGGTAGCCACTCTGAATACTATGAGGGACAATTTCAATAGAACCATCACTGCATCTGCTGGGGTGATGTTGTCCTATGACATTCTTGATCTGATGGCCTACTCTACCTACAATGTGTCTGTGAGAGCAACAAACCAGTATGGAGTGGGAAACTTTAGTGAGGAAGTGACTGTGCGGACAGAGGAAGGAGGTAAGTATGCGTTACACTGAGTACAGGTAGCAGCTAGTCATACCTCATGCATGTACTAATGGAGTGTGTTAAAAATTGTGTTATGTATTGCCGCTGTATCATCTCTACAGTTCCATCTGTTCCTCTTCGTGTTACTGTGCAAGACATTACGTCCACATCCCTGCAAATTTCTTGGTCCATACCCACTTTCAGTAATGGACCCAACCTCACATATCGTGTGGAGTACACAGGTGTGGATACAGAGAATCCAGTGAATGACTCATTCTTCATGACCTCCTTCCTGGAGAGCAACACTACTTCAGTGACCATCAGTGGCCTTGTGCCATTCTCCACCTATACCATTGGAGTGAGAGCTAGCACAAGTGTAGGTGCTGGTCCCACTGCATTCATCAATGCCACCACTGCAGCAGCTGGTGAGTGACTGCCGGTGTTCTATATAGCCTTAGTGCAAAAAGCACGTTGTTTTTTGCAGCCTTCATGTGTCTTAGGTGTCAAAAGTGTTTTAGTGCAGCGCTTTAGCATACTGTAGCTACATATGTAAATGCTCAGATTTTTTCATTAATTTCATACTCTAAACTTGCCGATTCATGATTTTCTGATACTGCTTATGTATAGGTGTCTAACTGTTCAGGTACAAATTTTTCACAAATGGCTGCTGATTTCCAAAAACTGTGAACATTAATCCTTGTGAAATGAATGCATGTACTATACAGAATACATTTTGTACTCTTGTGTACACAATGAGAAATCTGGATTAACTTGGATGAGTACTAATGTAGGCAACCTTTATGATGGTGTATGTATGTGCAATACCCATCTGTACTTATGGTGATACATCTGTCATACGTATGTATGTATCTCTCCACACAGCTCCCTCAACACCCCTCAACCTGACCTTTCCTCCTGGAGGTGTCCTCAATGACAGTATCGCGCTATCTTGGGTCTCCCCTCTACACCCCAGTGGGGTTATTCAATTCTATGAGCTGCAACAGTCATCTTCTGCTGGTGACATCTATGTGAACACAACAGACAACTCAACCACAATAGTGCTGTCTGACCTAGTCCCTGGTACCCAGTACAATTTCTCAGTGCGTGCTTTCGCTATGGCCTTTGGACCATTCAGTGATGAACTCAGTGTACACACTGCTGATGGTGAGGATGCATTCTGCTCTGCTTGTGACTAAAGAGAGAGCACCTTCCTGCTTGGCAGGGAATTGAATACACTCAGTGATTTTTGCCACTCTTCTATTCCTTCATATTTCATCTTTCTGCTTCCTGTAGTTCCCTCAGTGCCGCAAGTTATCAGTGCAACCAGCAATGGTTCTACCACAGTGTTAGTGACTTGGATGAAACCTACCGTGTTTTTCCGTGAGCATTTCCATCAACATGGCTAATGAGCTTCAATAATATAGATGTGTGTATTAAATAATTCCAAGCATCCATGAGTTGGTGGTTGCTTGTGTACATGTATCAAATCTACCTATAAAGAGGTCCTACTCTCAGTTGTAGTGAGTGTATACGTTTGATCAGAGTGTGCATTTTACCTGTATACCAATGTGTATTCCCCCTCTCAGCACATGACAACAGACTCACCTCTTTTGAGGTACAGTACCGAGGAGTTTCCTCTGTTAATGAAGCAGATGGAGACTTCTTCGAAGCACTCACTGAACCTGCTGGAAACTCACTGTCCTATAACATTCTTGATCTGATGGCCTACTCTATCTATAATGTGTCTGTGAGAGCAACAAACCAGTATGGAGTAGGAGAGTTTAGCGAGGAGGTAACTGTGCAGACAGAGGAAGGAGGTTAGTATGCGTTGCACTGAGTACGGGTAGCAGCTAGTCATGATGATGTGGTGAGTACCAGTGCCAGCTAGTGCTGCTCATGAATGCAATAATTGAATGATGCTATTAATTGCTCATATTGTATGTTCTCATATCACCTCTACAGTTCCGGCTATTCCTCTCAATGTTACTGTGCAAGACATTACACCCACCTCCCTGCAAGTTTCTTGGTCCACACCCACTTTCAGTAATGGACCCAACCTCACATATCGTGTGGAGTACACAGGTGTGGATACAGAGAATGCAGTGAATAACTCATTCTTCATGACCTCCTTCCTGGAGAGCAGCACTACTTCAATGACCATCAGTGGCCTTGTGCCATTCTCCACCTATATCATTGGAGTGAGAGCTAGCACAAGTGTAGGTGCTGGTCCCACTGCATTCATCAATGCCACCACTGCAGCAGCTGGTGAGAGACTGCTGGTGTTATACTGTATATAACCTTAGTTCGAAGAGCAAGTTGCTCTTTGCTGCCTTCATGTGTCTATAATTGGTGTCAACAGTGTTTTAGTGCAGCGCTTTAGCATACTGTAGCTACGTATGTAAATGTGATCTTTTCGTTGATTTCATACTCCAAACTTGCCGATTCATGAATTGTTGATACTGTTTATAAATAGGTGTCTAACTGTTCATGGACTAATTTTTCACAAAAGGCTGCTGATTTTTGAAAACAGTGAACATTAAGCCTTGTGAAAATGAATGCATGTACTGTGTATGCAATAAGGAATCTGGATTAACTTGGATGAGTACTAATGTAGGCAGCCTTTATACAAATACGAAAACGACCCCCATGTGTTTCGGGGATTGTGTTCTAATGATGATGATGATGTATGTGCAATACCGGCCTTTCTGTAGCGTTCTTATGGTAATACAGCTGCCATACATATGTATGTATGTCTCCACGCAGCTCCCTCTGCACCCCTCAACCTGACCTTCCCTCCTGGAGGCATCCTCAATGACAGTATCGCACTATCTTGGGTCTCCCCTCTACACCCCAGTGGGGTTGTCCGGTTCTATGAGCTGCAACAGTCATCTTCTGCTGGTGACATCTTTGTGAACACAACAGACAACTCCACTGCAATAGTGCTGTCTGACCTAGTCCCTGGTACCCAGTACAATTTCTCAGTGAGGGCCTTCACTGTGGCCTTTGGACCATTCAGTGCTCAGCTCACTGTACACACTGCTGATGGTGAGGATTATATGCAGCACCATTTGTATATAAAACAATAAAGAAAGTCCTGTTGGAGAAAGAGGTCAGTCTGTTGATTCTGTATTTTTACACTCTATTCAGTGCCCACTGTACCGCGAGATGTCAATGCCATCAGCAATGGTTCTACCTCTGTGTTGGTGTTTTGGGGGGAGCCTGCTGTGTTTCTCCGTAAGCACCTCCACACATACACAAGGAAACCCTGCATTTAATGTAGCTGAGTTATAGTAGGCAATTTGTTCTGTAACGCTGTGAAGTTGAATGTTCACATAGCCACCCACTTTCTCTATCATGTACTACAGCAGAGGCTGACATTATATTTAATAATTATGGCAAAAGAAAGTGGTCTAGCTTGCTATACCAGACTATACATATACTTGGTGCAGATCATGCACTGACCATACATATCTGTATATCAATAATGTCTTCCTTGTACCTCTCTCAGCCCATAATAACAGCTTGACCACTTATGAGGTGCAGTACCGAGGAGTAGCCACTTTGAATACTATAAGTGACAATTTCAATAGAACCATCACTGCATCTGCTGGGGTGCTGTTGTCCTATGACATTCTTGGTCTGATGGCCTACTCTACCTACAATGTGTCTGTGAGAGCAACAAACCAGTATGGAGTGGGAGATTTTAGTGAGGAAGTGACTGTGCAGACACAGGAAGGAGGTAAGTATGCATTGCACTGAGTACAGGTAGCAGCTAGTCATACCTCATGCACGTACTAATGGAGTGTGTTAAAAACTGTGTTATGTATTGCCACTGTATCATCTCTACAGTTCCATCTGTTCCTCTTCGTGTTACTGTGCAAGGCAATACACCAATCTCCCTGCAAATTTCTTGGTCCATACCCACTTTCAGTAATGGACCCGACCTGACATATCGTGTGGAGTACACAGGCCTGGCTACAGAGAATGCACTGAATGACTCATTCTTCATGACCTCCTTCCTGGAGAGCAGCACTACTTCAGTGACCATCAGTGGCCTTGTGCCATTCTCTACCTATATCATTGGAGTGAGAGCTAGCACAAGTGTAGGTGCTGGTCCCACTGCATTCATCAATGCCACCACTGCAGCAGCTGGTGAGTGACTGCCGGTGTTCTATATAACCTTAATACAAATAGCATGTTGCTCTTTGCAGCCTTCATGTGTTGTTGGTGTCAAAAGTGTTTTTTAGTGCAGCACTTAAGCATACTGTAGCTATGTGAATGTGCAGACCTCTGGGCCTTTCGTTGATTTCATACTCTAAACTTGCAGGTTCATGAATTTCTGATACTGCTTATGTATAGGTGTCTAACTGTTCATGGACTAATTTTTCACAAATGGTTGCCGAT
This sequence comes from Ianthella basta, assembly GCA_964019415.1. Lineage (NCBI taxonomy): Eukaryota > Metazoa > Porifera > Demospongiae > Verongiida > Ianthellidae > Ianthella > Ianthella basta. The sequence goes on along the minus strand of OZ025875.1, from coordinate 1,971,774 downwards.
CTGAAAACAGTGAACATTAATCTTGTGAAAAAGAATGCATGTACTGTACAGAATACATTTTGTACTTTTGCATACACACCATAAGGAATCTGGGTTAACTTGAATGAGTACTAATGTAGGCATGCAGCCTTTATGATGGTGTATGTATGCGCAATACCCTTCTGTAGTGCACTTATAGTGATACATCTGTCATACGTACGTACGTATCTCTCCACTCAGCTCCCTCTGCACCCCTCAACTTGACCTTCCCTCTTGGGGGCATACTCAATGACAGCATCACACTTACTTGGGTCTCCCCTCTACACCCCAGTGGGGTTGTCCGGTTCTATGAGCTGCAACAGTCATCTTCTGCTGTTGACATGTTTGTGAACACAACAGACAACATCACCACAATAATGCTGTCTAACCTAGTCCCTGGTACCCAGTACAACTTCTCAGTGAGGGCCTTCACTGTGGCCTTCGGACCATTCAGTGATGAACTCAGTGTACACACTGCTGATGGTGAGGATGCATTCTGCTCTGCTTGTGACTAAAGAGAGAGTACCTTCCTGCTTGGCAGGGAATTGAACACACTCAGTGATTTTGCCACTCTTCTATTCCTTCCTATTTCATCTTCCTGTAGTTCCCTCAGTGCCTCAAGTTATCAGTGCAACCAGCAATGGTTCTACCACCGTGTTAGTGACTTGGATGAAACCTACCGTGTTTTTCCGTGAGCAATTCCATCAACATGGCTAATGAGCTTCAATAATATAGATGTGTGTATTAAATAATTCCAAGCATCCATGAGTTGGTGGTTGCTTGTGTACATGTATCAAATCTACCTATAAAGAGATCCTCCTCTCAGTTGTAGTGAGTGTATAAGTTCAGGCAGAATGTGTATTTTACCTACATGTATACCAATAACTTGATCTTCTGTAAATCGTTAAAATCTTATATAACATCTGTCCACAGTTTGTAGCTGTTTCTTGCACAAAAGTACACAGTGTAAAATAGACAAGTGCTAATATATGCAAAATGACCCCAATGTTTGCACCGCTGTTATATAAGATTTTAATAGTTTATAGAAGATGATGTTCAATGTGTATTCCCTCTCTCAGCGCATGACAACAGACTCACCTCTTATGAGGTACGGTACCGAGGAGTTTCCACGGTTAGTGCAGTGGATGGAGACTTTTTTGAAGCACTCACTGAACCTGCTGGAAACTCACTGTCCTATAACATTCTTGATCTGATGGCCTATTCTACCTACAATGTGTCTGTGAGAGCAACAAACCAGTATGGAGTGGGAGAGTTTAGCGAAGAGGTGACTGTGAGGACAGAGGAAGGAGGTTAGTGTGAAATTTGAGATGTGGTGAGTACCAGTGCCAGCTAGTGCTGCTCATGAATGCAATAATTGAATGATGCTATTAACTGCTCATATTGTATGCTCTCATATCACCTCTACAGTTCCGTCTATTCCTCATAATGTTGCTGTACAAGACATTACATCCACCTCCCTGCAAGTTTCTTGGTCCACACCCACTTTCAGTAATGGACCCAACCTCACATATCGTGTGGAGTACACAGGTCTGGATACAGAGAATGCAGTGAATAATTCATTCTTCATGACCTCCTTCCTGGAGAGCAGCACTACTTCAGTGACCATCAGTGGCCTTGTGCCATTCTCCACCTATACCATTGGAGTGAGAGCTAGCACAAGTGTAGGTGCTGGTCCCACTGCATTCATGAATGCAACCACAGAAGAAGCACGTGAGTGACAGCTATATGCATAACATTTACATGGCATAGTGTTGATGCACTAATGCAGGGATACACAAACACATGCACACACAGTGCACACAGCATACATACATGCATGTTGTATAGACACACATGCACACATAAACAAATGCTGCACACACCAAACAGACAATGCAGTAAGCAGAATTGACTGTATTGTGCTACATTATGTCATGTAATAACTTCCAACTCTTTCAAGCACCTTTATCTGTAAGGACAAATTCTTATTTAAGCACATGTGCTACTATCCTATGACGGAAATATAATGAATATTAAATCAGATTTGTCTTTCCCACTTCTCTCCACAGCTCCATCACAGCCTCAGGCTTTGAAGGCTCAGTTCATCAATGCTACTGTCCTATCAGTGGTATGGGAGCCTACACTGACTCCAAATGGAGTGGTTCTAAGCTACATGGTTGTCATACAAACCTCACATTTTCCTCCACTTATAACAAGAGCGTCAGCTGACACCAGTGAGGAATTTGGAGGCCTTGATCCAGCTACAATGTACGTTGTGACTGTTAGAGGCATGACTTCAGGAGGCACTGGTGAAGCTGCCTTCCTTACGGTGACAACACTCCCCTGTAAGTGACAGAACTGATGTGTATGCTTTATATTGGTGTTTTAACTGTCATTTCTATATAGGCATTCACTTAACTGAATACGGTGCAATGACCAAATATATATATATATAATATATATATAATTCCAATGATACTACCAGGCTACAAATGTGCCCATTATCTCTTCCATACAACAGTAACTCCAGAAGGCAGTGTGTTTGTGGTGCCTCAGAATGTGTCTGTCAGTCACGGGAGTAGTGTCACATTCATGTGTATGGTTAATTTGACTGGCAGCTATGATTTGCAGTGGAGCCACAATGGTGAGGAGCTGCCTGGAGAGAACCAGACTGTGCTGAATGTGAATGCTGTCACTGCGGCACAAGGAGGGAACTACACTTGCTCAGTTGTCAATGTAGTTGGGAGTGGCATGGATGAAGGGATGCTTTATAGTAAGTTCATTGCTCACCCCATCATCAATGAGCAAATGTACCAGTATCAAGCGTGAATATTATGTATATACAAAGAGTTGATGGGCAGTAGCTATACTTCTTAGTTTAGCATCACAGTCTGCATATTGCTTTTGCTCATAGCTTGAACCTCACTGATCTCATTTGCAACTTGAATGGAAGATATTTCACAGTGCCTGTTGGCATATAGTAACTCTTGCATGTAACCATATTTCTACTGTACATACTCGAGTGGACTAACTGTGTAGATTGATATACATATACTGTATGTAATGCCTTGAAGTGAACCTGATAAGTGAATAAAATGTACAGTAACATCTTGACATGTTAGATCCTTCCTCCTGTATTTGCAGTCAATGCCTTCTTCTTGGAGGACCCAATATCAACAGTGATCTCTGTTGGAGAGAATGCCACCTTCTCCTGCTCTGCTGTTGGCTTCCCTGCTCCTGAGATTGTCTGGACCAGAGATGGAGTGGAAATCCAAGGAAATGGTGGAATAGAGATTGCCACAATAGTGTTTGATCCTCAAACAACTCAGAGCTTCCTCACGATCACCACTGGGAATCTCACTGGAATGTATCGCTGCCGTATTGTCACCACTATTGAGGGATTCCCTCCTGATGTTGTCGAAAGCAACCCAGCGAGCATTACTGTACAAAGTACGCAGAGCATGCACCATACAGTGGACATACTTCAAGTACACTACTTGTGGGGGTGCTGATCCACCTCAGTAACTAAGCATTTACAGTCTTCTGTCCCTGATTGTAGCTATTAGTTTGCTGCATTACACACAAATTGATATCATGTTATGATTATGCAAGTGATTCCAGGTTGACGGAACAAATTCAACGTTTGATCTGTAACAAAACATGGGCATGGGTGAGACTGTGTCCTTACTTGTTTCTTCAGCCACATTTAGCCAACTTCACACTCAAACTGCTGCATGCAGATTAGCTTCTGCATAGACTATACGCTGTCTACTGTGAAACAGTAGAGAACGTATAGCACACAAACTTATGGCCACTTAACCCTCTAAGGATGTCTCTCTCCTGTTGATCAAGCTTACATATTGTCCACAACCTGGACTGCATACATGGGATTGATTTTACTGTATTAGCGTGTCTGCACTTTCTTTCTGATACTGCTCACAACTTAGAATGTATTAGTTGCGTAATTGGCTGTCCTGTGCCTTTACGCCTTCAGGTCCTCCTGACAGACCCATATTGACAGAGTTGCAGCCTAACACTACATCTCTCTACTTGTCCTGGGAGGAGCCGGCAAACAACAATGCTCCCATTTTGATGTACCACATCACATTGCAAGTGGTGGATGATGAAAGAGGAAATGCATTAATGCTCACCTCAAACATCATGGAACTGTATGTGGATGATCTAACCCCATTCACTGTGTACTCTGTGCAAGTTGTGGCAGTGAACAGTGTTGGGTCAAGTGCACCAAGTGTGCCCATGACAGTGATGACTGCAGAAGGAAGTGAGTGTGTGTGTCTGTTAAGGTGCACCATATTATAAATGGCTTGCAGTTTTTCACAGCTAGATGACAGATATAATACCAAATTGATCATCACATATTTCTGTCGCATGTAAATGGTGTGCAAGGATACAATTTAACTGAATTTCTTTTCTAATGTTATTCTAGCCCCATCTTCACCAATGGACCTTATGGCTTTAGACAATCTGAGGGACCCACAAAGCCTTGCCATAGCTTGGACAGAACCAGTAATGCCCAATGGCAACATAGAGTCCTATGATGTGCAGTACAGAGGAATCAGCAGTGTGAACACAGTTTCAAGTAACTTCTCCCAAGTCCAGATGTTGTCAGTTGCTAGCACTATGGCACTGCTGCAGAACTTGGTTCCCTTCTCAATCTATAACATTTCAGTCAGGGCCTCCACTGGAGCTGGACCTGGTCCTTTCAGTGCAAAGATATCTGTTAGAACTTTAGAAGATGGTGAGTGTTTGCACAGGCCGGCATGTGCACTTATATGTGTGTGTGCATATGCATGTATGCACAAGTGGACATGCATATACCTAATAGAACATGAGTAGATGTGCATTGTACTCTTACTCTTGTAGATGTTCATTGCATTTATTCTTTGTGATGTCCCATTCCTTGTCCTCAGTTCCCTCTACTCCATTGGAATTGCGGGTGACAGATACCAATTCAAGTGGGTTCACTCTTGGGTGGAACCCTCCCAGCACTCCAAATGGAATCATTGACTTTTACCAAGTGGAACTGTTCACAACCAACAACCTAGACCTGCCTGCATTGAACCCCATCAATGTTAGCAGTACATCATACACCTTCACTGGCCTAGCACCTTTCACTGGGTATTCAGTCCAAGTGTGTGCCTACACCATTGGATGTGGTGACATTGCTACCCTGAATGTCACAACATTGGGAGGTGAGATATGTAGGGCAACATAGCTCTAGCTGAGACAGAGAACACAACACTGGTCTGCTTTCTATGCATGCACTAGTGTCAATTTACTGTCCAGAGTAATCCAAACTGACCAATGTGAGCATATACAGTGGATCCAGTCTGTATAACACCATATATGTATATAATTACTGCAGTGCCTCCTAAAATAGCCCCCTCCGACGGAGTGACCAACAGGCCGATCAGCATGGGAGACCAAGTAACCTTTTCCTTTGTCATTGTGAATGAGCCGGTGCCATCTGTCACAAGGGAGGGTATCCAGTGGGTGTTCATGGGAAGTGGAGGTGCTGTCAACCTCTCCTGCTCTAGTACCCTCAAGTACTCCTTCTCTGATGACTGCCTTAACCTCACTGTGAACAACACAGTGGGCAGTGATGCTGGCTTGTATCAGATAACAATCACAACAGAAGCTGGAGTAGGTATGAGTGCAGTTGGGATATCAGTCAGTGGAGGTGAGCTGTGTGAGGAGATGGTGTGTGTATGAAAAATGTACCTATGTGCCTACGTATGTATGTGCACTCCACCCTAGCACAGGTCAATAAATATATTGTCACGTGCCATCTTATGCTGCAGTTCCACCTGAGATAGTGACCTCTCTGGTGAACATCACCCTGGCCCAAGGAAGCTCCCACATGTTTGTGTGTGCAGCAGTGGCTGATCCTCGTCCTGTGTTTACCTTCCGCTTCAATGGGGAGAGAATTACAACCAACAACTCAAAGTACACCTTGGTCACCAACAACAATCTTGGCAGTCTGACTGTGTTCAACATACAAGGCAGTGATGAAGGGACCTACAATTGTTCTGCTTCCAACAGATATGGAAGTGTGAGCACTGCAGCTGTACTAACAGTGCAAGGTGTGTTTGCTAGTCCCTCTAACTGTTAGGTAGAAGTTCAAGTTCCTTTATTAGTGTCAAATGCATATTTGTTAATGTGGATTGCTGCAGCAATATTGCTTCTTGATTCATCTTTCTTCTCAGTTCCCCCCACACTCATCTCCTCCCCTTCTGCTGTTCGTGATGTTGTGAGAGGAGAAACCTTGGTTGCCTCATGTCGAGCTAGTGCTGATCCACCACCAATGATTCTGTGGTTCAGTGGAGACCAGATGCTTAATGATGGAGACCAATCTTCAGGAAATGTATCAATATCACAAAACTTTGAAGGCCTGACTCCCAGCAGCCAGCTCACTGTGACAGACTTCACATCTGGTAATGCAGGGAAATATTCCTGCGTGGCAGTGAACAGTCTGGGAAATGATTCCAAGTCATTTCAGGTCAATGTTGTGGGTGAGTCAGATCTAATCACTTATAAAATGGTAGTCAGTAGTAATGGTGTCCTGCCATTGCTGTATATATTCTTATTTGTACTGCACGTGCTTCCATTCTCTGTATGCAGTGAGACCCAACATAACTGGCATTATGAGTAGTGTGAATGGTTCAGAGGAACCAGCTCTATTTCATGAAGGGATGTTGACATTGGAAGAGTTCATTCCTCAAGTTGTGTTCACATGTGAAGCTTATGGCACTCCTCCACCTGAAATTGTCTGGCTAAATAACGGCATTGCTCTGCAGAACATTCTGAACAGAAGGACCATCACAGTTGAAGATGGAGGATCATTTGGTGAACTGGGTAACATCACGCGATCCACTCTCAGCCTCTCAGAGGTGCAGCTATCTGATGCAGGAGAGTACACTTGTAGAGCAATCAGTGGCAATGTGTCCCCCATCCCTGGTACCACAGCATGGACATTCAAATTTGAAGTCACTGGTGAGTATGTGATCCTGGTGGTCGAATGAACTTAGCTTATGAATGATGCACTTTGTGTGGTTCCTTCCGTCTAATCCCACTGTGCTTATATCGTCATTTGTGTTGCATTTCTTTCAGAAAAGAATGAATGTGACCCCAACCCCTGTCTGAACAATGGCAATTGTGAGGATGGAGTGCAAAACTACACATGCAATTGCATATCCCTCCTTGAGGATGGTGTTAGGAATTTCTACACAGGAAGGAACTGTGCTGAAAGTGAGGGAAGATGGGTTATCACTAGTAATGACTTGTTCTACATTGCATTATACTCTTTTGTATCCACAGAGGTTGACAATCGAGTAGCCCCCTCTCTTACCAACACTCCCATAAGTATGACAGTGGATCTCAATGACAAGGTGGTCCTGAGCTGCTCTGCTACTGGCAACCCCACCCCAAACATTCAGTGGTACAAGGATGGCTTTGAAATTAAGGGCCCTCAGGCTTTTGGAAGTGAATTTGTGATCACAGAAACAACCCCCAAAGAACGAGGATTCTATCAATGTGTGGCCTTCAGCAGCTTTGGTCCACCATCAAGATCTGATGAAGTATCAATATTAATCAATGGTGAGAACACTTTGATACCCAACTGAGACTGAAACTGACTGACAGTGTGTATGTATGTATCATTGTGCAGGTATTGTTCAATTTCGCATTCAAATTCAATTTGGGAGTAGGAGAAAACGACAAGCCAGTTCCAATGCTGATATTATAGAGACTGTGAGTGACTTAACATACTGGTACATACTAGGTAGCCACTAATGAAAGTGTGTGCTCTTGCCTGTTATTAGCTGCAGTTACAAACAGTAAACCAACCTCTAGCAGTGGAAGGAGACTATACAGCCACTGTGTACTCAGTGGAACCTGCTGGGGACAACACCACTGACATTATAATCACCGTAGTAACCAACAGTTCTAAACCTCCAATGATACTTGCTAATCAGCTGACACGGCCTCTTGAACAAACACTGGAAGAAGTTACAGACATCAACGAGCAAATCTCATTTACTGTAGAGACCACTGAGAGATATGGTATGCATTTGTCTAGCTAACTGATGTTGAAACCAGTTTGAATGGCACTGCAGTACTGTGAATGTGGTGCATTGTGTATGTGATTACATGCCAGCAGCTGTTTCTTTACATTGAATGGCATTGTGGTAAACATGCATTCATTGCCTAAATCACCTCCTTTTCCTTTATCAAGATGGCTGTCCTGAACTGCCTGACTCACCCTGTGGTAATGTTGGTCCAGTGACTTGGCCTCAGACTGAGATAGGCCAGGTAGCCTCAGTCCAATGCCGGTGTGGGTTAGATGACCCACTGATCCAGCAACTAACAGGCACTCGGAGGTGTGGAGGGAGGTATGAAACTGGTGCAGTGTGGGAGGAGCCACAGTGTGAGGGTTGCCAGTTCAGCGAGACAAGGAGAATGCTTTGTGAACTTGCTGAGGTTGGTTGATTCAGCGAGAGGTTGTGGGTATGAGTAGAATGAGGGAAATAATAGATTTCTGTTATCTTATGTATAATGTTACTGAGTATACTACATGCCTTATTCTGCCACACTTTAGATTGATAACCCAGCCCAGCTGGCCACTGTTCTGGTGAATATAACTGGTTCTGGTAGTGATGAGATTGAGAGTGCAGATGTCTCCCTCACTGTGGGGCTGCTGGACACTGTCACACAATCCACAGAAGACCTACAACAGAAGGATGTGAGTGGCTAAATCCTCTGATGACTAGTCAATGTCATTCTTCACTATTGTTGCTGCTGGTTGTATTTTACATGTTGTAGGTTCAGATGGATGTCCTCTTGATTGTGAGCAATGTTCAGCAAGTGCCTCCAGACCAGCTGGCAGCCAGTCAGGAAGAGACAGATTCATCAAACAGGTTTGTGTTTGTTGGTGGCTGAAAATGAATGTAGCTTGGAACTCCACTTAACCAAAGGTATATTTTACAGGCACCGTAATGAAGACATCCCTTCCTACAAACACATGTACCACTGCTGATACGTACAGCATAATTGTTCAGAACAGGCTAGTCTATCTGAACAGTTATAATTACTGTATGCTACAGCAGTGGTTACATGAAGGATATTATGCTAACACCAGAGTAAATATGTAAGGGAGTGGTATCAACAGAGTATTTAAAAACGCTAGTCATGAATTTTATCCCTTTGTTCTATTTATGGTGAACGTTCACTACAAATATTTAGTTCAAATCCTTATCCTTTGCATGCTCTTGGGTAAATACTTTGACCAGTTGAAAGTGAGAGTAACTGCTTTGTTCATTGTCATTTTGGTGCACTCACAGAATCTTAGGGATTGTGGATGACGTACTGAATGTTGTTGAGGTGGCTCCTGAAAAACCTTTTGAGTTTGCTGCTCCTGACTTCGGTGTTCGAGTTGAGGAGCCTCCTGAAGATCTAGATGATGAGAAACTCTTTGCCCCTGATTTAGGAGCTTTGTTGAGCCAAGTAATGAATAGAACCGCAGAAAGCATGCGGATGGAAGAAATGCCGGAAGTGCCATCGGCTGCAATTTCTCTCTCACCAACTATTCTGAGGATAGGCGACAATGGAATGAGGCCACGTATATCAACATCAGTATTCGTACGTGATTCTCTGTTTCAAGAACGGGCAAATATGACATTGGACAACCGCACCAGAGAGATTGTTGGAAGCATCATAGTTAATTTATCTTTGCGGTCAGATGGAAAAGTCATTCCAATTGCTGCACCTCCAAACAGCAATGTAGTGCGGCCACGCTTTACTAAAACAATGGTAAGCTGTTACAAATGAGAACATGAGAATTACAATACTGCAGACTGTGTGTTCCAGCACTGCTTGTGGTCTCTTCTGACATTTAGCGTGCTAGAGAGGAAGGAAGCAATACAAGCTGCCGATTTTGGAATTTCACTGCTAATGGTGAGCTACGTACTCAGTTCCATGCATAGGAATTGCTCTCTCAGCCTGTTTATGACAGTGTGCATTAACTGTATAGGTATAGTGCATTCTGATTCCTCAACTATATGTGCATATCTTCCTATAATGCAGGTGGTTCTGGTGCATGGGACGGTAGCAACTGCAGAGTGCTCAATGAAACTGCAGAGGAAGTGGAGTGTGGCTGTGATCATCTCACTCACTTTGCCATTCTGCTGGTGAGTGACCAACAACATGCATGAAATAATGCCAGCAGTACACTTCTTACCATGAATGGTGTAATGGGGTGTTCTTGCATGCCATCCTCAGTGTGCACAGTCTATATATACCAACTTTCCCATTACCAGGCTGTTCTTCTTTCCTGTTACCATGCAAGTATTCCGCTTGCCTCACAGTGTCCTTCCTTTCCATTTCTCATTGGTAGGACATCACCCCTGACTCACCAACAATGTCTACTCCAGCTAGTACTGCTCTTGAAGGAGTGTCTTACATTGGCACTGTACTCTCCATCATTGGCCTCATCATTGTTATCATCACCTATCTTGGAGAGGAGTGAGTACTGCATTGCTAGATGCAACCAATTGCTGGTGTAATTATGTGAAAGCCATTCTTAACATGTGTACAAATGCCTTTACAAGTACGTATGTGGTGACCCCAGTGGTACTGAAAGCAGGAAGTAAGTATTTGGAGACTGCATTAAATGACAACCTTGCTGCAGCGCAGTTTGACATTCAGTGATTCATAGCAAGCAATGGAAGTGATGATTGGTACTAAGATTTGATGCTTAATATGTTACCAATAACCTGCAGAAGTAATGGTTTACATAACAGCTTTCAATGCAAATTTGTCAATGTTAAGGTGTGATTTTCATACACAGCAAATTGTTTCAGTTCTTGATGCTCTTTCAGCTATGGGGGTTTCTTCTATCTGTCTGAATTGAATTTATCTTCAACATGTGCAGACACATGCAGTGGGGAAAAAAGACAATCATGCATGTGACTATGTACACCTCCACAAACAGTTGACTTAACCTTATTAGAAGTTGTTTTTACACCAAGTCAATGAGTTACCTCTACCTGCTTACACCTCAAGATATAATGTAACGAACCTACCTCATTTGATTGCAGTGTGATCATTTGATGAAATTCAAATTAACTGTCACATATGTAAGATTAGGCACATTATGTAACCATGACTTTGATTGCCATTCATGAGTAAAGTCCTTTGAAGCAGATGATGACTGACTGTATACATTGTTGTGTGGTTGTGGTTAACATCAGAGGAAAATAGTGTGCATTGTTTCTTGTAACTGCACACTTTTTGATCTTTTCAATCACACGTGTGCACAGGTAAGTAATTGCCATCTATAAGAGCCTCTCCTATCAAAACAATCACATGGTATCAATTTGAGAACTCAACTGGAAAGGATAAATTCTTCCAAAGCTTCTCCTCATCATCTTGGCTGACTACTGATGTTTCTCCAGTACCAGCACCAACCGTCAAAGCATGGAGCTTCGTGTAGTTTCCTGTCGCAGATGTTTTCCAGCAAGTGGAACTCCAGATTGGCCAAAACATTAGAAACAGAGCTTCTCCCGCCATTTCTTGACCCACACAGCAAAGGTTCTGAGACACCAAGAAGTGAACTACTGCCTCCAGGCTACTGGAGGCATATTCTCAGGCTGGAAAGGCTTGGATGTGGGTCTCAACAGGTCTCAAAATTGTCATCGTCTTTGTCGAAGTCGGAATGCCTTGATGGCGGATAGTAAATTTTGCAAGTAGTGCAAAACTCTCAAAAATTGTACCCACACAGGCAATTTTTTATGCAAACTTGAAAATTGCTAAAATCAGTACCACCAAATCCTGGTGTTAACTTAAATTGCTGCATTACTATGTAGCCTTAAGATATACTTGGGCCTGGCAAACCATGTAATGGCAAAGCTTTTAATTTAGCCTATTTCACACTTCTGTATCTGTCATCCATCCAACACACTGTAATAGTCAAATTCAGAGTATATCTCCCATTTCTTGTTCAAGATATTATGTTTGTGGATGATATATACAAATAATATTATTATGTATAGTGTGCAAGAAAGCTGTTTGATATCATCTCTACCTTCATACACCTTTACTCCACTCACAATCAGGAGCCTAAGGAAGACCGTCCATGCAAAGTTGCTGATCAACCTCTGCTTTGCTCTGTTGGGACTGTATGTCACCTTCATCATCAGCACTGTCTCAACTGGTGTACCTGTGCTCTGTGGAGTGGTCTCTGCTCTCATGCACTACTTCTTCCTGGCTGTGTTCTTCTGGATGGCAGCAGAAGCCATTCAGTTACACAGGAAGTTGGTGACTGTGTTCAAACCAGACATCCAGAGCTATGTTGCCATTGCCATGTCGATATGTTGGGGTAGGTTGGTGCATGTGGAGAGGTAGAGTAACACAATGACTTGCATTGTGGTTGTGCCTTCACATTCAATCCTACCTCTTGCAGTGGTTCCAGCATTCATTGTGGTGTTCTCCTTGGCTCCATATTATCACAACTACATTCATCCAAGATTGTAAGGAGTTTGAGAAAACACTGCACACTATATGGTACTGTGTTCAGTGTCTTAATTTTCGTGTATTCTCTTTCTACAAATTGCAGCTGCCGTGTGTATGGATACTCCTTCTATATTGGTCTGCTCGTACCATTTGGTGTCATCTACATCATGAATTGGGTCATATTCATCCTCATTTTTGCCAGTCTGCTGTTTAGGCCCAATGTTAAGAAGGAGACAAGCAGTAGTGGAAACGTTCGCAAACTGAAGGAGAACTTTATGATTGCCCTGGGACTGTCCCTTCTCTTTGGAATGGGCTGGGCCATTGGTCTGCTAGCCACTAGTGATCTTCCTGATGCAGTGCGCTACCCTGCTGAGTGGGTCTTCACCCTGACTACTGCCTTCCTGGGTGTATACCTGTTCATACTCTATGTTGTAAGGTCTCAAGAAGCACGTAGATGTTGGAAGAGGTGGCTTCTCTGCCAGCGCAAGAGGGCTACTCATGGTGTGTCTAAATCTAGTATCAGCAGTCCCAGCAAGTCTCGCTTTGGAACAATGACTTCTGCCATCATATCCTTGGGAGGAACTTTGAAACGTGGCACACCGAGGAAGGCTGGCAAAAGCACTGACACTCTGACACGCAATACAACTGCTGAAAATGAAAATCTACACTCTTTCTCTAGTCCCACTGCAAGACTGACAGACATTGCCTCCCATTTTGCTGAGCAGTCTGTGGTGATGGAGAACACTTCTGCCGAAGCCACATCTCCCTATTTTGCACCAGTGGAAATTGAGTTAGTCCACAGATTGGACCCAAATGGGTGGTCCAACAACGAGGAACCCGTAAAAGTGGACATTGACACTGAGTCCATTGTTGAAACCATGAGCTTCCATGACAGCTCCTCTTTGTTGGACTTTAATGCTCTCTCCGCTCAGCAAGACCCAGCTCCAACTGACCCAGATGGAGATTGCTATATACTCCAGAACAAGGAATCTGGAGGGCTCTGACATAAACCCATTGTAACTGCACCTATACTGTATATCCTCAGTGTGACACAGAATGCACTATAATGTATGCTAAACAGCACCATGCAACACGTACATTAGGCTTTATTGTAAAATAATACACAAGTAGTGAGATTTTTGTATATATACATACAGTGATTGCTGTGTCATAGAGCTAGCCTTAAAGTCTGTGCTTGTACTTTGTAGTCCTTGCCAAGTGGCTGCTAAATGATTGGAGATGCGAATGTGTGAAATATTTAGGCCATATATAGTGGGCTGGTCACAAGCTGCTCAGCAAAGTTTGGCTTGTAGTCTCTTAATAATGATTCCTAAAAGTAGTTGTTTGAAGAGGTCAAATGGAAGATTAAATATGAGTGGAAAGAAGGTAAACATCTTCACTGGTGCTTCACAAGGGATGGAGTTTCAAACAGACCACAGCTGTGCAGATTTGGTCTGGTCATGGTGTATACATATTATGTTCATAGTGACAGCACTGTGTACCTGACACAGTGCTGTCACTGGGATACCATAAATGGGCATAGACATAGGCATGTTCCATGCATGTGATGCCATCAAGAGACGGTAAGCACTGAAAATCCTACCTATGGGTGGATGTAATGAGGATGACCCATTTTATATAGTAGAATTAATACAGCAGATCATTGTTATTAAGAACATCATCCTCTACAGACTTTACATATAATCAGAAGTCTAGATCTATGAAATCTATATATGTAGGGAGGGTAGTGGTTATGTGTATGTGTATGTAATACAACAGAAAAGTAGCACTATACTATGAACTAGCAAAGAAATGTAAGTTGTTCACTAATTTGGTCTGACCGTGCTTCTAGTGCTTGTTCCCATAGACAGTAATCTCAGCATTATCTGTATATCATATTCATTTTCTTCAAGCTCCTTTGCTTCCTCATACATTTCCGGGAAAAACAAGGCATATGTGGGGATTGTGCAGTGTCTCCAACAGGCAACCACCTCTATATGTACTGGCTGGAAAGTTCAGATATGAGGAGAGTGCAGCAGTGTCAAAAACATGCACTCTATGCACAGATGAACAGTTAAAAAACCAGGAGGGCCAATGGTAATACTCAGCTGCACAGAATTTAATGCCCAGATTGTGAAGCACCATCTGGAAGGAGTTGTAAAGTGGCATTGATTTCTGTCATGCATTTCGTTGCCTTTACCCTTCGACTACTGATTTTCCTTTCACTGCCTTCATGCCCTCCACCTAATGTAATGACTGCTACAGATTGACTCTAATAATAGCTAGCTCAGTGCACCAATGGCACTGAGCTATCAACCCACACATGTTAGTATCTACTACAACATACCAAAACTATCTGTTGATGCAGTAGCTGGAACTAGATTTGCTGTAGCTGGCCATGCAGGGGAGCCAAGTATAGCGACAATAAATAAAATGAGACACTGACACAATAATACTTTAGTGTACTAATGACGCTACTTTGTTGTGTACGAATGTGCATAGGTTTGATAGATAACTGTATGAATATGCATACACACACATTGCCACATACTTTATACAGACTAACTCTCTCACATGCACACAAATGCACACCCACAGACTCACAGACCACACCAATGCTCACAGACATACACACAACATGCCAGTGCATTGTACACGAATCATCTCGGAGGAATGCTGCATGCTGAATGTCACCATACACCATGTGAAATTGAAGGTCTGTTCATGTGGTGGCAATTTGGTATGTGGGGAGACAACATGGTTGCTTAGCTAACACAGTAATACGTACATTACCAATAACATGAAGTCACAGGTAGTGCTCAACAATGCATAGAATTAGGTGTCCAAATATCATGTGGAATCATAATTATGGCAGGGTTGGGGGTGAGTTGAAAGAGAGCATCTATTGTGCCTTTTCACTGGCCTTCCCTCAACTACACAATATTTGCCCCATCACAGCCTGCATGGCATCTGCCATGTGTAATATCTGCTTCAGTTCAACTTCTGATTGGTAGCTCACTACACCATGCAACTATTGTAAATTGAATCACCAACCCATTACTGGAAAATTGCACATTCTCATGCCTAAGCCTTCTGAGTAGCCCTCATATTATTTGTATGTTGAATGTACATATGTACCACTCATTTATGTGAGTGAGTGTGGGTGTTGTACATATGTGTTCAGTAATACATGTGTGAATGGATAAGGTTGGTGCAGTAGCTGGAACTGTATAGTGTAGACTTGCCATAGTTAGTAAGTGTTCCAAGTATAACAGTGAACAAAGTGAACACTGTCACACGTACGCACTTTGTCAAACTAATACATATATTACTTACAATTGCTTTAGGAATTGTTATCAATGACTAACTTATAGCTGAGCAGCTTCTGACTAACCCTTATGCTGCAGCGAGGGTGACAGAACAGAGATGGGGCTGGGCTAGTGGAATGTAGCCCCCCCCCCCCCCCCCCCCCTCCATATTTCTTGATCCCAGAGTAGCAGCTATGGGCATCACTGGTTTTGTCACTCAGCACCCCCCCCCCCCCCACCACCACCACTGTGCAAACCCAATCATGATCTGCCACCACTCTGCTGCAGTCAGTTTAATAATCATTGATACCATAATTATATTGAAGGTTCACAGATTCACATCACCAAATATTTGGCATCTGCTGGCCAAGGGCTACAAACTACAAGCACACACCTTAAGGCTAGCTCTATGATACAGCAATCAATGTATGAAAATCTTACTACACCTGTATTTACACTAAAGCCTAGATATGTGTTGCATGGTGCTGTTTAGCATACATTATAGTGCATTCTGTGTCACACTGAGGATATACAGTTACAATGGAATAGTGTCAGAGCCCTCCAGATTCCTTGTTCTGGACTATGTAGCAATCTCCATCTGTGCCAGTTGGAGCTGGGTCTTGCTGAGCAGAGAGAGCATTGCAGCCAAACAAAGAGGAGCTGTCATGGAAGCTCATGGTTTCAACAATGGACTCAGTGTCAATGTCCACTTTTACGGGTTCCTCGTTGTTGGACTGCCCATTTGGGTCCAATCTGTGGACTAACTCAATTTCCACTGGTGCAAAATAGGGAGATGTGGCTTCGGCAGAAGTGTTATCCATCACCAAAGACTGCTCAGCAAAATGGGAGGCAATGTCTGTCAGTCTTGCAGTGGGACTCGAGAAAGAGTGTAGATTTTCATTTTCAGCAGTTGTGTTGTGTGTTAGAGTGTCAGTGCTTTTGCCAGCCTTCCTCGGTGTGCCACGTTTCAAAGTTCCTCCCAAGGATATGATGGCAGAAGTCATTGTTCCAAAGCGAGACCTGGGACTGTTGATACTAGATTTAGACACACCATGAGTAGCCCTCTTGCGCTGGCAGAGAAGCCAACTCTTCCAACATCTACGTGCTTCTTGAGACCTTACAACATAGAGTATGAACAGGTATACACCCAGGAAGGCAGTAGTCAGGGTGAAGACCCACTCAGCAGGGTAGCGCACTGCATCAGGAAGATCACTGGTGGCTAGCAGACCAATGGCCCAGCCCATTCCAAAGAGAAGGGACAGTCCCAGGGCAATCATAAAGTTCTCCTTCAGTTTGCGAAGGTTCCCACTACTGCTTGTCTCCTTCTTAACATTGGGCCTACACAGCAGACTGGCAAAAATGAGGATGAAAATGACCCAGTTCATAATGTAGATGACTCCAAATGGTACAAGAAGACCAATATAGAAGGAGTATCCATACACACGGCAGCTGCAATTTGGAGAGAGAGAGAGAGAGAGAGAGAGAGAGAGAGAGAGAGAGAACACAAATATTGAGTATACTAAACACAGGCATTACTGTGCAGCATTCTCTCAAACTCCTTACAATTTTGGATGAATGTAGTTGTGGTAGTATGGAGCCAAGGAAAACACCACAATGAAAGCTGGAACCACTGTAGGAGGTAGGATTGCACATGAAGGCAATACAGCACAAAGAAAATGCTAGTTATTGTGTTACTCTCCTTCTCCACATGCACCAACCTACCCCAGCATAGTGCCATGGCAATGATGACGTAGTTCTGGATGTCTGGTTTGAACACAGTCACCAACTTCCTGTGTAAGTGAATGGCTTCTGCTGTCATCCAGAAGAACACAACCAGGAAGAAGTAGTGCATGAGAGCAGAGACCACTCCACAGAGCACAGGTACACCAGTTGAGACAGTGCTGATGATGAAGGTGACATACAGCCCCAACAGAGCAAAGCAGAGGTTGAGCAACAGCTTTAGATGGATAGCCTTCCTTAGGCTCCTGAATGTGAGTGGAGTAAAGGAGTATGAAGGTAGAGATGATATCAAACAGCTTTCTTGCGCACTATTACAAATAACATCCATGCACGTAATATTTTAATCCATAGGCCATGCAGTATACATCAAAAAGAATTACATCATTTCAATCATTGTGGCCTATACCCATAACATGCACACTCCAGACAGATTCACATCCATGCATAAGATACCAGAAACAATTGGAACAACTAGCTTAAACAAAGAATAGCATTTTGCCAGCCATTCAAACAAATATAATTATACATTAACTCATTTCTTACCAATTGCAAATGGATTTAACTACAGGACCATTGGAGTGGTGGGGAACACATACAACTTGTTCAGAACTGCTGTTGTGTGAGTGGTCTTGAACAAGAAACGGGAGATACTCTGAATTTGGCTATTACAGTGTGTTGGATGGATGACAGATATTGAAGTGTAGTCCAGGAAATAGGCTAGAAAGCTTTGCCATTACATAGTTTGCCAGGCCCAAGTATATCTTATGGCTACAAATGTTTGAAGCAACTAAACTGAGTGTCATACAATTTGGCGGGTACTAATTTTAGTGATTTTCAAGCTTTGCTTAAACTTTTGCCTGTTTAGGTACACGTTTTAAAGATTTTTGCACTACATGCTAAATTTGAAAATTAGTTATCACCTGTTAAAATTAGTTGCCTAAATAGTCGTGTAATTTGCCTCAAGGCCTTCACTCATTTAAGACAATCAAAGTTAAGGTTACAGAAGGCTGCCTTATAATCATACAGCACAGTAGTGCTATCTATGTAAGGCAGTGGATGGCTGTTTGTTTGCTGTATCATGAAGAAAAGTACAGTTTAGGGTTGAAAAGCAGCAAAACGTTATTCATGAGGAAGGGTTGGTTGTACACTATGAAGGACTAACCTACATGCGAACTACCTTACAAGCAAAAGTGCATACTCCCACATAAAAAGACTTTCCATGGTTCGTCTTCTTATTGTTCTTCTACTTCTTCTTCTACTTCTTCTGACAGCAGTAGCTCACGAACCATAGGAAGTAAAAGAATGCTTTTACCTCAACATTACACCGCTTTTCACTAGCTGTATTGCATTGTAGGTTATAAACCGCCACGAGCAAGATCAGAAATGAGGGTTTGCAGGACCTCGAGAGAGAGAGAGAGTGATATGCAAGAGACTCCATTTTATGATGATGTAAGTGAACTCTTTGGCTACATTCGTTTGCCTAGTCCTCCTTCAGATTTAGTTCAGTACCTTAGCAATATTGTCCTATGTCTGTTTGGAGGTGTGTATGTAGCTAGCCTTGGCCAAAGATAGCTGCATGCTGTTTGAATAAGAGTCACAGTTGTGCATTTCTCCGCCATTTTTACTTACTGCATAGTTAGCTTCTAGTCACTGTTTCTGTAGTCTCTTCAGTAGGCTAGTGCAGAACCTAGGTGCTACACCACACCCTGAGCTCCAGGATTACAGAAAAAGGTCCAACACTTACACCAATGTCCTATGGTTGTAGGTTAATAGCTAGCTAGCTACACACTATAAAAGTACAAAAAACAGAAACAATAAAAAATTCTACATAAAATAGTGAGGACATAGGATGGCATAAAAATGATAGAAACGAGAAAATGCTGCTGCACAGCAAAGCACTCACAATGGTCTCTACAGTCAAGGATGGTGCTTCATTCCTACATGTAAGGACCATTGCTAATGTGTCACTGTGTAGCAGCATTTACTAATACTTGTTTCTGTCATTTTTATGCCATCCATACATCCTTATTATTTTTGTAGAAAACTTTCATTGCTTCTAGTTTCTTTACTTTTTATAGTGTGTTATAATATGTGACAGTCAATCAACTTTCAGCAAATGATCACAGTACACTGCATTCAAATAAGGTTCGTTTGTTACCTTTCATCGTGAGGTGTGAGCAGGTGCAAGAAATAGTAACGTAGAACTCATTGACTTGGTATAAAAACAACTTCTAGAAAGGTAAACTCAACCGTTTGTGGTAATTAAAAGTTGCATTCATGATCATCACCATTTCCCCTACTGCATGTGTCTGCATGTGCATGTGGAAGCTAATTTCAATTCAAACAGAAGGAGGACTTTCCACAGCTGATCTAGCATCAATAATTACAATAATTCACTGCATAATTGTATATGAAATCACGCTTCAAGATTGACTAATTCTGTAATGGATAGCACTTAATGTTAACCATTACCGTATCCGCTCTAAAAATTTGTCACCCCTAATGCAGCGAAAATTTCGTCTTTTGAGGCAATTAATTAGAGCTGGAATGGAGAAGACCGTCGAAGATGACGAATATTTAGAGTTTTCCGACGAAACATTAGAGCGAAGACGAAACATTACAGAGTTTTTCGGTATGGGCGTTTCTTGCTGAAATGGCCGCTTTCACGTTTACCGGGTGAACAGCAGTGCGAGGCTACCGCCGGAAGAGAAGGATGTGGAGACGATTCGCGATCACTGAACTCCATTGTCGCACCAGAAGGAAAATGAACGGCGTACACAGCGTCGAGAAGGCTTATAGACAAACGGAACAATGCCAGAAGGACGAAGACAACAGCGAGTGCTGTTAGCTTTGCTCCTAGGCTTTGTTCCTTGGCCGTCGCAGCCATAATTATTGCAGGCATTTTCGACGAATATTTGAAACGCTTCCTGTTCATGACGAAAATTTGGCCAATGGCGGAAATTAGAGAGACAGGAAATTCGTCACGATTAGAGTACACTTGAGCATATTTTTTTCCCTGACGAAAATTAGAATGACAAATTTTTTAGAGCGAATACGGTACTTAAGCAGATTATCAGTTACTGTAAGACATCAAATCTTAGTAATCATCACCTCCATTGCATGGTGTGATGTTCACTGAATGCAAATCTGCACTGCAGCAAGGTTGTCACATACTGTATATGCAGTACTCACTCCTCTCCAAGATAGGTGACGATAACAATGATGAGGCCAATGATGGAGAGTACAGTGCCAATGTAAGACACTCCTTCAAGGGCAGTACTAGCTGGAGTAGACATTGTTGGTGAGTCAGGGGTGATGTCCTATACAATTGAGAAGTGGAAAGGAATGACACTGTGAGGCAAGCAGAATACATGCATGGTAACAGGAAAGAAGAACAGCCTGGTAATGGGAAAGTTGCTATATAAACTGTGCACACTGAGGATGGCATGCAAGAACACCCCATTACACCATTCATGGCAAGAAGTGTACTACTGGCATTATTTCATGCAAGTTGTCAGTCACTCACTAGCAGAATGGCAAAGTGAGTGAGATGATCGCAGCCACACTCCACTTCCTCTGCTGATTCATTGAGCACTCTGCAGTTACTGCTGTCCCATGCACCAGAACCACCTGCATTATAGGAAGATATGCACATATAGTTGAGGAATCGGAATGCACTATACCTATACAGTTAATGCACACTGTCATAAACAGGCTGAGTGAATTCCTATGCATGGATCGGAGTAGTTCACCATCAGCAGTGAAGTTCCAAAACTGACAGCTTGTGTTGCTTCCTTCCTCTCTAGCAAGCTGAATGTGAGAAGAGACCGCAAGCAATGCTAGAACACACTGTCTGCAGTATTGTAATTCTTATGTTCCCATTTGTAACAGCTTACCATTGTTTTAGTGAAGCGTGGCCGCACTACATTGCTGTTTGAAGGTGCAGCAATTGGAATTATGTTTCCACCTGACCGCAAAGATAAATCAACTACAATGCTTCCAACTATCTCTCTGGTGCGGTTGTCCGTTGTCATACTTGTCCGTTCTTGAAACAGAGAATCATGTACGAATACTGATGTTGATATACGTGGTCTCATTCCATTGTCGCCTCTCCTCAGAAGAGTTGGTGAGAGAGAAATTGCAGCTGATGGCACTTCCGGCATTTCTTCCATCTGCATGCTTGCCACAGTGCTGGTCATTACTTGGCTCAACAAGGCTCCTAAATCAGGAGCAAAGAGTCTCTCATCATCTAGATCTTCAGGAGGCTCCTCTACTCGAACACCAAAGTCAGGAGCAGCAAACTCAAAAGGTTTTTCAGGAGCCACCTCAACAACATTCAGTACGTCATCCACAATCCTTAAGATTCTGTAAGTGGACCAAAATGACAGTGAACAAGCAGTTACTCTCACTTCCAACTGGTCAAGGTATTTACCCAAGAGCATGCAAAAGATAAGGATTTGAACTAAATATTTTGTAGCGAACATCATATAATAATGGAACAAAAGAATGACTAGCGTTTATCATTGTGTGCCAATACTCTGTTGATACCACTCCCTTACATATTTACTCTGGTGTTAGCATAATATCCTTCATGTAACCATTGCTGTAGCATACAGTAGTTATAACCAATCAGATGGACTAGCCTAGGCTGTTCTGAACAATTATACTGTATTATCAGTGGTATATAGGCATGTCTTCATTACGGTGCCTGTAAAATATGCCTTTGGTTAAGTGGAGTTCCAAGCTACGTTCATTTTCAGCCACCAGCAAACACAAACCTGTTTGATGAATCTGTCTCTTCCTGACTGTCTGCCAACTGGTCAGGAGATACTTGTTGCACATTGCTCACAATGGAAAGGACATCCATCTGAACCTACAACATGTAAAATACAACCAGCAGCAACAATAGTGAAGAATGACATTGACTAGTCATCAGAGGAATTAGCCACTCACATCCTTCTGTTGTAGGTCTTCAGTGGATTGTGTGACAGTGTCCAGCAGCCCCACAGTGAGGGAGACATCAGCACTCTCAATCTCATCACTACCAGAACCAGTTATATTCACCAGAACAGTGGCCAGCTGGGCTGGGTTATCAATCTAAGGAGTGGCAGAATAATGTATGCAATAGTATACTCAGTAACATTATACATAAGATAACAGATATTTCCCTCATTCTACTCATAACCACAACTTCTCACTGAATCAACCAACCTCAGCAAGTGCACAAAGCATTCTCCTCGTCTCGCTGAACTGGCAGCTCTCACACTGTGGATCCTCCCATACTGCACCAGTTTCATACGTTCCACCACATCTCCGAGTGCCTGTCAGTTGCTGGATCAGTTCATCATCTAACCCACAGCGGCATTGGACTGAGGCTACCTGGCCTATCTCAGTCTGAGGCCAAGTCACTGGACCAACATTACCACAGGGTGAGTCAGGCAGTTCGAGACAGCCATCTGGAAAAGGAAGTAACAAATGCATGTTTACCACAACACATTACACATTGAAACAGCTACTGACATGTTGTTGCATACATGATGCACCACATTCACTGTACTGCAGTGTCATGCCAACTGGTTCCCATATCAATTAGCTAGAAAAATGCATACCATATCTATCAGTGGTACTTATAGAAAATGAGATTTGCTCGTTGATGTCTGGAACTTCTTCCAGTGTTTGTTCAAGAGGCTGTGTCAGCTGCTCAGTGAGATTTGCAGGAGTATCAGAGCTGTTGGTTGCCACAGTGATCACAATGTCAGTGGTGTTGTCCCCAGCAGGTTCCACCGAGTACACAGTGGCTGTATAGTCTCCTTCCACTGCTAGAGGTTGGTTCACTGTTTGCAAACGCAACTAATAACAGGGAATACAAAAGCACACACTTTCATCCATTGGTACCCAGTATGTACCAGTATGTTAAGTCACTCACAGTCTCTATAATGTCAGCATTGGAACTGGCTTGTCGTTTTCTCCTACTCCCAAAGTCAATTTGAATGCGAAATTGAACAATACCTGCACGATGATACATCCATACACACTGTCAGTCAGTTTCAGTCTCAGTATTACAATTTTCTCACCCTTGATTAATATTGATACTTCATCAGATCTTGCTGGTGGACCAAAGCTGCTGAAAGCTACACAATAATAGAATCCTCGTTCTTTGGGGGTTGTTTCTGGGATCACAAATTCACTTCCAAAGGCCTGAGGGCCCTTAATTTCAAAGCCATCCTTGTACCACTGAATGTTTGGGGTGGGGTTGCCAGTAGCAGAGCAGCTCAGGACTACCTTGTCATTGAGATCCACTGTCATACTTACGGGAGTGTTGGTAAGAGAGGGGGCCACTCGATTGTCAACCTCTGTGTATACAAAAGAGTATAATGTAATGTGCAACAAGTCATGTTGTGATAACCCATCCTCCCTCACTTTCAGCACAGTTCCTTCCTGTGTAGAAATTCCAAACGCCATCCTCAAGGAGGGATATGCAATTGCATGTGTAGTTTTGCACTCCATCCTCACACTTGCCATTGTTCATACAGGGGTTGGGGTCACATTCATTTGTTTCTGAAAGGAATACAACACAAATGGTAATATAAGCACAGTGGGATTAGAAGGAAAGAACCACAATCAGTACAGCATGCTTCAAAATGAAGTACATTTGACCACCAAGGTTCAATACTCACCATTGACTTCAAATTCGAATGTCCATGCTGTGGTACCAGGAATGGGGGACACATTGCCACTGATTGCTCTACAAGTGTACTCTCCTGCATCAGATAGCTGAATCTCTGTGAGGCTGAGAGTGGACCGGGTGATGTTACCCAGTTCACCAAATGATCCTCCATCTTCAACTGTGATGGTCCTTCTACCTGGAATATTCTGCAGAACAATGCCATTATTTAGCCAGGCAACTTCAGGTGGAGGATCGCCGTAAGCTTCACATGTCAGCACAACTTGGGGAGTGAACTCTTCCAATGTCAACGTCCCTTCATGATACAGTGCTTCTTTCTCTGAACCATTCACACTTCTCATAATACCAGTTATGTTGGGCCTCACTGCATACAGGGAATGGATATAGATCAGAATGATTACAGCACTGGGAGAATAGCATTGCTGCTGAATACCAACTTGTAATGGATTGTAGCTGACTCACCCACAACATTGACTTGAAATGACTTGGAATCATTCCCCAGACTGTTGACAGCCATACAGGAATAATTCCCTGCATCATCAGATGTGAAGTTTGTCACAGTGAGCTGGCTGCTGCGATCGGAGCCTTTGAAACTTTGTGATATTGATACATTTCCTGCAAATTGGTCTCCATCATTAAGCATCTGGTCTCCTCTGAACCACTGAATCATTGGTGGTGGATCAGCACTAGCTCGACACGAGACAACCAAGGTTTCTCTCATCACAACATCACGGACAGCAGAAGGGGAGGAGATGAGTGTGGGGGGAACTGAGAAGAAAGACGAATCAAGAAGCAATATTGCTACAGTAATCCACATTAACAAATATGCATTTGACACTAACTACGGACTTCAGCTTCCTGCCCAGCTCTGAACAGTCACATGCACCAAACACACCTTGAACTATGAATCAATGGTATAAAAGGATTTTCAGTACACACACTCAAAGCCAAACGCACCTTGCACTGTGAGTACAGCTGCAGTGCTCACACTTCCATATCTGTTGGAAGCAGAACAGGTGTAGGTCCCTTCATCACTGCCTTGTATGTTGAACACAGTCAGAGTGCCATGAGTGCTGTCGGTGACCAAGGTATACTTTGCACTGTTCAGCGTTATCCTTTCCCCATTGAAGCGGAAGACAAACACAGGACGAGGATCAGACACTGCTGCACAAATGAACATGTGAGAGCTTCCTTGGGCCAGGGTGGCATTCATCAGAGAGGTCACTAGCTCAGGTGGAACTGCAGTACAAATAGCACATGATAGTGTGTTACTAAAGGCACTGAGCTGTGGTAATAGTATACTCACACACACACAATCCACACACACACACACACACACACACACACACACACACACACACACACACACACACACACACACACACACACACACACACACACACACACACACATGCACACGCTTAAGCAAAAAAACTCAAGTCTTGTTTTCTTCACTCACCTCCACTGACTGATATCCCAACTGCACTCATACCTACTCCAGCTTCAGTTGTGATTGTTATCTGATACAGGCCAGCATCACTGCCCACTGTGTTGTTCACAGTGAGGTTGAGGCAGTCATCAGAGAAGGTGTACTTGAGGGTACTAGTGCAGGAGAGGTTGACAGCACCTCCACTTCCCATGAACTCCCACTGGATAGCCTCCCTTGTGACTTTTGGAACAGGTTTATTCACAATGACAAATGAAAAGGTTACTGAGTCTCCCATGCTGATTGGCCTGTTGGTCACACCGTTTAAGGGGGCTACTTCAGGGGACACTGCAAAGATTAGATAATATGGAGTTATAGAGACTGAATCCATAGAATGCTCATGTGAGACAGATTGACCTACTCTGGCTATATATTGTATTAGCACCAGTGCATGCATGGAAAGAAGACCAGTGCCGTGTTCTCTGTCTCAGCTAGAGCTATGTTGCCCTACATATCTCACCTCGCAATGTTGTGACATTCAAGGTAGCAATGTCACCACATCCAATGGTGTAGGCACACACTTGGACTGAATACCCAGTGAAAGGTGCCAGGCCAGTGAAGGTGTACGATGTACTGCTAACATTGATGGGGCTAAATGTAGGCAGGCCTAGGTTGTCATATGCAAACAGTTCCAGTTGGTAAAAGTCAATGATTCCATTTGGAGTGCTGGGAGAGTTCCACTCAAGAGTGAACCCTCTGGAGCTAACATCTACCACCCGCAATTCAGTTGAAGGAGAGGGAACTGGATAGTGTGGTAGAATATATAACAACAAACCCAATCAGAAACTGCACATGTGCAACTGGTAACTTATGCATGCAGTATACAAGATACATTATATGGAAAATGAACATACATCCATACATACATACATACATACATACATACATACATTATATCAGCCCATGCACATTCCCTCGCCCACAAGTATGTACTTGCACGTGCACACTACTGAGCACTCACCATCTTCTAAAGTTCTAACAGATATCTCTGCACTGAAAGGACCAGGTCCAGCTCCAGTGGAGGCCCTGACTGAAATGTTGTAGACTGAGAAGGGAACCAAATCCTGCAGCAGTGCCATGGTGCTACCAACTGACAACATCTGGACCTGGGAGAAGTTACTTGAAACTGTGTTCACACTGCTGATTCCTCTGTACTGTATATCGTAAGATGATACATTTCCATTAGTTGTCACTGGTTCTGCCCATGTTATGGCAAGTCTTCGTGACTCCCTCATATTGTTGATTGCCATGAGATCCACTGGTGAAGATGGGGCTAGCATCAAATTAGGAGACAAGTTCAGGTATAATCTTACTAGTGTATAAAAATTTGTTTAGAATTAAAGGAGATTTAGGAATGGCCAGCAGAAAAAGCATAGAAACAAGCAACAGGAACTCAATACCATGACCACATTGCCGTGAAGTTCGCTATGCATTCCTAATTCCTTGTACAGCTAGCTAGCTACATGGGCCCAAATGTCTAGCTAGCTAGTCCCATGTAGCTACAAGGAAATTAGGAATGCATAGCAAACTTCACTAGTGGTTCACCATGATGTTGAGTTACTGTTGCTTGTTTCTATGCTTTTGCTGGCATTTTATTCTGCTGTCACATGTATCTTGCATGGTCTGTTTTTGTACAACTGAAGAAGGTCCCTTCGTGACCGAAACGTCTTGTGTCAAAAAACTGTACCACACGATTCATTATGCTCAAAATTCCCCCCTCCCCATCTTCGAATGTACTTACTACATTGTACTTTATCATATACTGCTGTATAGTACTTAAAAATATTACTTTCAACAGTTTCAAGTGCCTTTTTTCAAAATTTGAGTCTAAGCATATTTGAGCACATCTCCTGTCTTCTCATGAATTTCAAAGATTAAAGCGATGGTGCGATGTATGCTTCTGACACTATTCTCATTTCTCTCCATAGCTCTATCACAGACTCAGTCTCTGATGACTGATTCCATCAATGCCACTGCTGTATCGGTAGTGTCAAAGGACTTCTTCCGTCAACAATACTTTGCAGCCAGTGACTTTCTCATTCAAGAGCTGACGGATCGATTCGAACAAAAATGTTCATCCAGCCAGTGATTGCTCTGGAGTCACTCTTACTCAAGTCTGCTAATGAAGAGGATTTTGATGAAGACTTGCATTTGGTCCATGAATCAGTGTATCAAGCTGATTTTGATTTTGCCAAATTGAATAGTCAATTAGGGGTTCTTGTAGATGTTATCCAAGAGGCACTACCAGAGGTAAAGAAAGTCACCAGCATTTGTACCATCTGTAAAGCTACGACAAGACATGCGTACCAGACCATGCTTTCAGAGGTTCACAAACTGTTGCGGCTGTATCTCACTGTGCCAATAACAACAGCTACATCAGAAAGGGCCTTTTCAACTCTTAGACGCCTACTAACATATTTAAGATCCACTATGACAGAGCAGCGACTCAACAACTGCATGCTGCTACATGTGCACAAGAGTCTCACGGATGATTTGAATTTGACTGAAATTGAAAAGAAGTTCATTTCGGCCAAAGAAGATCGACAGAGATATTTTGGACTCTTTGCGTAGTAACACTTGTTGTGGTTAATTTAGTTGTACACTAGTGAATATATTGCTGCATGCATATTTTGTACGTAAGTACATCTGTAACGGTATTTAATTACTTATTATCAATGTCAAGTATAGACAAGTCTGCTCAGCAATGCATGCATGACTGTGCCAGTGTACAACTTGCCGCACCAGGGCTATAATCATACTCCCCCCCCCCAACTGGGAAGTTGCTCAGCCGCCCCTGGTGTGGGACCCTCCACTGATTCCAAATGGAGCAATTTTAAGCTACACAGTTGACATACAAATCTCAGGTTCTCCTCCATTTACATCAAGAGTGTCAGCTGACACCACTGAGGAGTTTGGAGGCCTTAGTCCAGCTACAATGTATGTTGTGACTGTTAGAGGCATGACTTCAGGAGGCACTGGTGAAGCTATCACCCTGGTTGTGACAACTCCTCCCTGTGTAGTCTCGCGCGCCAGTCGTTCCTGTGGAAATAGGGGCTGGCGCGCGAGACTACTCCCTGTGAGTGGTAACACTGACATGCATGCTATGTCGTGGTGCTTTTTCATTGTGATTACTGTAGTTCAGGTAACTGCATGAAAAACAGTGCAATGACAAAATATAACGCCATTGATACTCTAGTATGCATTCCCATTTGCCCTGCTCCCTGTGTGCAGTGACTCCAGAAGGCAGTGTGTTTGTGATGCCTCAGAATGTGTCCATCGATGAAGGGAACAGTGTCACATTAATGTGTGCTGTTGACTTGGCTGGTAGTTATGAGTTACAATGGAGCCACAATGGTGAGGAGCTGCCAGGAGAGAACCAGACCATGCTGAATGTGAATGCTGTCACTGCAGCACAAGGAGGGAACTACACTTGTTCAGTTGTCATTGTAGCTGGGAGTGGCATGGATGAAGAGATACTCTATGGTACGCCTCATTGCTCAATCCATGCTCAATGAGCCTATGTGCCAGTATCATACACAATTAGAATAGTTCCTCAGTGATGTTTGACATGTTGGCTCTTTCCTCTTCTACTTACAGTCAATGCCTCCTTTGTAGAGCACCCAGTGTCAGCAGTGATCTCAGTGGGAGAGAATACTACTCTCTTCTGTTCTGCTGTTGGCTTCCCTGCTCCTGATATTGACTGGACCAGAGATGGAGTGGAAGTCCAAGGAAGTACGTAGTAGAATAGTAATAAAGACCTTGTCACAACTCCCGCCACATGGTCCCCACACAACTCAGAGCTCCCTCACAATTACAAGTGCAAGTCTGAATCTCACTGGAATGTATCGCTGCAGTAGTATTACCACTATTGAGGGATTCCCTCCTGTAATTGTTGAAAGCACCTCAGCAAACATTACAGTACAACTTAGGACCGAAATGTCCTGTGTCAAAACTGTACTACATGATTCATTACGCCCAACATCATCCCCCTATCTATAATGGACGTGGTAATGAACCTCTATTCCATCAAGTACATTCAATTTTGCTTACTGCATAGTCTGTAAGTGTGTGTGTATGTGTGTGTGTGTATTGTGCATTTCTGCATCAACACTTTCCCTTGTGAAAGCTTACTGCTGTCACTCACCAGCTGCTGCAGTAGTGGCATTGATGAATGCAGTGGGACCAGCACCTACACTTGTGCTCGCTCTCACTCCAATGGTATAGGTGGAGAATGGCACAAGGCCACTGATGGTAACTGAAGTAGTGCTGCTCTCCAGGACGGAGGTCATGAAGAATGAGTCATTCACTGGATTCTCTGTATCCACACCTGTATACTCCAGACGATATGTGAGGTTGGGCTCATTACCAAAAGTGGGTGTGGACCAAGAAATTTGCAGGGAGGTGGATGTACTGTTCTGTAGCACAACTTCGAGGGGAATAGATGGAACTGTGGGGTGGCACAGAGAGCTATAATATACACACAACACATCACACTGAATATGCATCCATGATGTGACCTCAGCAAAGCCACCACTAGCACACTATGCAATGTACACAGTTGTACATGATATGGCATGCGCTAACCTCTCTCCTCTGTCCGCACAATCACTTCCTCACTAAAGTTTCCCACTCCATACTGGTTTGTTGCTCTCACAGACACATTGTAGGTAGAGTTGGTTATCAGTCCGAGAATGTTATAGGACAACATCATCCCAGCAGATACAGTGACTGCTTCAAAGAAAGCTCCACTTTCATTATTAGGAGAGTCTACTCCTCGGTACTGCACCTCATAAGTGGTCAGGCTGTTGTTATGGGCTGCATAGGAGAAACTATCAGCTAACAAACAGTGCAGAATATTACTCTCTCTATTCCAACCAAATGGTGATGCTATTAAATAAACTAACACTTTAGCTACATACATGTCATACACAATGTAGCCGTCTGGTGCAAAATTGTCAGAGCATAGGACAAGCAAGGAGGGATGGTGAGGCTATGTGTCTGCAAGGTGACCAAGTTTAACAGGTACATATCTATGGGTATTCATTTTAGCAAATTTAGCGAGCATTGCCATAATTGCTACAAAATGTCCATACAGTAAATTTCTGGGTAAAATCCTGCTTAACGCTTCTGTCTCCAATACTTCCTTGTCTGCGTATTCTTTGACCGATCTGCCACCAACCTGTCTGTCTGTGTCTTCACCAATCAGGCAATCCTTGTCTCCTCTGTCCCAGCTGTCTGTGTCTGGCTCTGGGACAGTCTGGTTTTGTACCCAAAGCCTTCACATTACTTGTATTGTGTCATGGTTATTAGACGCACCTATACTGAACTGCCACGTACAGATCCTTTCTTTCCTGCTACAAGTAGCCATATAACTGTTGTGGCTGTTGGCCAATCACCTTGATGTCGTTTATTATTGCTGGGTTCATATATTTACTCAACTAGAACTGCATAAATTAAAGTCTTGTAAAATTAATCTTCCAAATTCACTTAATTGTCATACACACAGAAACCATCCTTAACATAATTTGACCAATTTAGCAAGCAGTGTAAAGTCGCTCAACATTGCACACAAAAAATGAATGCAATAAAACTTAATACACACAAAACACGCACAATTTAGAGAACCAATCAAATCCTGGATTATTCAAACTTGATAATTGTACCTGTTAAAATTGGTAACTTCAAGGTATTAGTAAAGCCAACATTTCTATTGACTATCATCCCTAGCTGCCTGCACATCCTAGCTATCTAACTATGCACTTAACATCAGCCATATTTGCTCCAGACAGCTACATACAGCATTTCGTATTTGGTAAAGTGAGATTTGCCACTAGAATCACTGATACATTCTGTTGAATAAAATTTTGGTCACCAACTGAGAATGTTCTGCATGTCAATGCATTAGTGTATTTCATTCAGGATTACTAATGCATGCAATTAACAGTGGCATAAGGTGCTCACGGAAAAATACAGCAGGCTCCTTCCAGGTCACTGACACAATGGTAGAACTACTGCTGATGGCATTGACATTCTGAGGCATCAAGGGGACTGAAGTGAGGGAGAAAGATAGACAAACTGAAAGCAAATTATGTTCATTCTCTTCATTCCAGCATTACACTTTATGATAGTAATGAGAGCTCATAAACTCCTCACCATCAGCAGTGTACAAGGTGAGCTGATCTCTGTATGATGCACAGTCGGAACAATTTCTAAACCAATAAACTCTATACATGCATGCCCTCAATGAGAAAATGTACTGGGTACCAGGCACTAAGTTGTTCAACATGATAGGATACGTTCTTGCTCTATGGTAACACCTTAAGTTTTTCGAACTAGGAGCTGACTGCTGCAGCTCATAGTAAGAGGCATAGTAGACATCAGTCCTGGGGTACTGAGGGATAAATGTGATGCTGTCATTGAGGACACTTCCTGGAAGCAGGATCCGGTTAAAGGGTACTAATTCAGAAGCAGCTGAACGGAGAGAGAGATAGACATGACAGGCACTTTAAACAAACTATACAACAGTTATTGCATATTTTGCATGATAACCTAGGTACATACACAAAGAGAGAAGCTAATAACATATTTAATGTAACTTCCAGTTGAAATCTAATCACTGAAAGTCTTCTTTCTAGTAGAAATGCTCAGCACTTCCTGTATGCATTTAATTGCACAAACTAGTACATACATTATGACTTGCACAACTTAATTGCATCACACCTTCCAGTTAAGAATTAGTGATGTGTATTATACAAAGTGCAGTGCAACATTTATCAAGGCAAATAGCATTATTCAAATATTGAAGCACTCCATCACATACTGCATGAATATTTCAAATTGACAATGAATTTCTGAAAACAATTTGCATTTAGATAGTTTTAGAGGTTTCTAAGTATGCGGAAAGCCAAATTAATATGGTATACAGTCCATGCAAGGGCAAATGTACCAACAACATATTCTGTGCTTGATGCATTGTGGTTAGAACAGCATTTTCAACAGCTCACACACACAAGGTAGTGATGGATCTGAGTCATTAACTCTCCTAGTACCCTCCAAACAGGGGCACACCCTGACCATTCCACCTTGAGATGAGCTCAGTGAAGGACAAGGCAGGCATGCCTCTAGATATGGAGTCCCACCCAAGTAGCATTTTTGATCTTTTCCAAGTCTGATGAGAATAATCCAATTTTAGCGATATTCAGCTTTTGTGTATTATCATTTAAACCTTCCAGGACACTTTTGCTCCATCCTAAATACTCTGCCAGTGCCACTCACCTCTTCCCCCCGTCGTGGAGGAGACAACCAAAGTGTTTGGCCCTGCACTAAGGCACTCCTCAAAGTACTGGGCCACCAGATGACCCAGACCACGAGGAAGGGAGACAGCAACCACTTACCTCATCCAGAGACTGTCGGTGGCGGTGCAGCATGCCAATTGTGCCTCAGTGATGGGAACTGCAGGCCAGCTCGAGTCTGGCCTGATTGACTGAATTTGAATTTCGACATGAATTTAAATGATTGCATGTGATTAGTAAATAATTGCCAGAATTAAATTTAGCAAATTTATAGCTACGAGCTGAATGCCCGCCCTACGGGCAGGTTCCAGCTTATCGCAAGCCAGTGAGTCGGTACCTTGCCAGTTTTGAACTATCTGCACAGGTAGCAACGGAGGCTAGCTGCTATAACGACGGTAGTGTTTAAGTCGAACGTTTGGCGACAACGAATAAGATTTTCCGTAACCAGAAGTCCCAGAAACCAATAATTAAAAATGGCGTCTCGGCCCGCGGGAAAAAAGGAAGCGCTTTCTTCGGCTGCAGGGCAGCTAGGTGAACGACACCCCTCTAAACTCATGTCCTCCCACTCTCTTAACTGGCATGGCTCGTATCAAGTACGCCAATGGCCGGTAGCGGAAGGGCCGGTCGATAATGTTAAAAATGGCGTGTCGGCCCGCGGAGAATTGACGAAGGACGTCTCCCTTTTCGGCCGCAAGGCAGCTAGGCGAACGGCACCCCGCTAAGAACATGTCCCCCGAGTTCATCAACAGGCACGGAGCGTCTCGAGTCGATTCCCGGCAAGGTGCCGATTTTATGGCTGAACAAACATACATCCAAATTCTTGATCCCGTGAATTATAGTAGGATTAGGCTGTTTATTAATTTATTTATTATCCATTTATCTGTCTTGTACCTCCTTGTTTTCTTTTAACATATAGTTTTATTAATCATTTATAAAAAAATTCTTTACAAAAGAATTTTTGGGGTACAATGTTAGCGATTTTATACTAGTCTCGTGCACCAGACCCCCTTGCGGAAGGCCTGGTATCATTGCATGCGCCAACTTGTGTCCAGGACAAGATACTGTCCTGGCCAATCAGATTCGCTGCATGTTGTATGACATCAGCCTGAAATTTAGAAACACAGCTATGGCTTGCTCAAAGGATATGAATCCTGTTATGCATACGGAACCTGCGGGTCAAATTAGTTAACTTAATAGTTTACTGCAGATGGGGTACGTGCGATGGTAAGCTAGCTTCCGTGGGCAAGCATCTCCAGTCATTGGCAAGGGCTAGATAGACCAGGTACAGCAGTACAATCGAGCTTTGCACAAAATAATCCGGACAGTCGTCTTGCCAGTGCCTCTGTCAACAAACAAAAGGCAGATCTTCTTGCCGCAGAAATCCATTAGTACATATCTTAGTTACTGTGTCAGTGGACTGCATGCAATGGGACATCTGCTACAACAATAGACAAGCTCATACAGCAACGCAAACTATGACTTATTAACAAACCGGTTTACTGCTACAGCTCAAAATGCTGATTATCGCGGTTTAAATTCGACCGTGGGACGACGGCGAATCAAGTCCGGTAAAAACCAGAAATCAATGGGAACAATAATTAGAAAATGGAGCTCGTCTGCAAAGGTAAAAGCGAAAATATTAGGATAACTCTCTTCCAACCGCAAGACGGGCGCCATCAATTCCACTATAACCTGACCCCCGGAGCCCCCAGCAGCCACAGCGACGGAGCAAGAAACGCGCGCGCGCATAGCGAACACATGCACAGACATTTTCGGCTTTGTTTATTAGACTAGAAGAGTGGCTACGGCGCCCGACGCCTGTCCCTTGATGCCCTCGGCCACGATGTTACTGCTACAGCTCCAATGATGATTGTCGGTCTAAATTCGAACATGGGACGACAGCCAATCAAGTCCGGTAAATAACGAAAGTCAACGGGAACGATAATTAGAAAATGGCGGTGGTCCGCGAAGGAAATAGCGGAACTAGACCGATAACCCTGTGCGAACAGCATTACGGGCGACGTCATCCCTGCTATAACCTGAACCTCGGCACCCTTTGCTGCATCTCCCAGCCTAACTCTATAGGAAAGGATACCTTTAACCCATGTGTATAATTATACAATGAGTTGGCGGAAGGTCAGGGTATGCAGCAATACTTGTTTCATGGGTTGTGAGTACCACTCAACAACCCCCTCTAATGATATTGTGGCACAGTTTCATATATGGGACCATTCAAAGCCTGATGTAACATGGTCACCTAACTGCCAAGCCTATTCAAATTCAATCATGGTTACCAAGCAACTGAAGGTTTCCAACTTCAAACATAGTTGCTAAGCAACCATGCTTGTGACTAAAATATAGTTATGTAACTTAGGTACAAATGCATATACTTAATTAATTGTACAATTAAATTAATTGCTACACCTATTTATTTAAAATTTTAATTACATCTTAATCATTCCACTAAATTTCAGTAGTTTACTTTTCACTAATTTATACCATTAATTTATTATTTTATTATATAGTTCTGTCTTTAGGTTGACCCTTTATCACATTCAAATGTCACCTTCACCCATGCAAAATGTATTTACAGTTCAGTTTTAATAATTATTATTCTGTTATGAATGCTAATTAATATAAATAATTTATGTAGAGCCTACTCTCCAAATAACCTGGATTTCCAATACAAATGTGCTTTAAAAATGTGGTATTAAACCACATGCTGCAACCCGTTTTGGCCTGATCACATTGATAAAAATGATGGAGATGACCCCACAGAACTTGGCTGGGAGAGCAAGAGTGGGGAACCCAAGGCATGTAGCCAGTAAGGAATAGGCATCATGCATGCCAAGGGAGCAGCATACTGTCCACATTACTGCATACTATTAGAAACAAAATTAATAACCTGTGACAAAACGGAAACTGAACAAGGAAGATAAGAAACATGATGCACTACTATCCACGGCAGCATGCAACTCATAGGAATGTACCTCTAACTATAAAGAGCATGGCAGTGTTAGCGACATTATGCTAAGGTAAATTTAACCAGAGGATAATAGCCTTATTGCCTAAAGGTGCTTGGGTCATCGGTATTGCATCCAGTGGGTATCAAGTGGACTGAGTTGAAACTTTCTTAGCTCTAACCGTTGTGAGAGTTAGGTGCTTGACTCAAGTGTCCGTCCCGCTAATGTATTGTACTGTAGGCTAGTTGCGAGTTACAATTCGGTCTTGTTTGAAGTCGACAGCCCGAGTAGTCGCTGAGAACCTGGAGGCTGTCCCAAATTTGGTAAGTTAGCTACTCTATAATACGTGAAGTGGCCAGCGTGCCACAAGCTTACCACCTGCCACTTGAAAGCTGCAGAGAAGTCCTGTGGAGGGGAAACGGTGAATTCGAAGCCCGTGCCGTCTTTATTCACAATCATAGACGTACGGCTCAGTAGCTGCCAGCGGATGCGCTACGTGCACTGGAGTCACAATAAGACAGCGGGCACGCTGCACACGCGCGACGGGAGGCATTTTATAGAGCTATGTGAATGCGCTCGCGGGGGTGGAAGCGGAAATGTGTACCTCTTGTATCTTCACCCTATAGGCCTTATCATACATGTCATATCACTAGCATCACTTTGATGTCACTTGATGTGTCATGTGCAACTTAAATTGTTTTTGAATATCAAGACTGGCTTACATTACCTTTGAAGTGACTCCTCTGTCATTGCAACCTGTCCACCGGTTAGTAATGATTGAGTGCTAAAACTGTGTGTATCTGTATATGCATGAGTGTGCATCTGCATGTGTGTGCATGTGTGTGTGTGTGTGTGTGTGTGTGTGTGTGTGTGTGTGTGTGAGCATGCAATGGTTCATAACATACACCTTGCATTGTGCACAGAAATCACAATGCCTCTGTGCTAAGTAAGAAGGAATCTTCAGTAAGCAGTTATGTAAAGTCACAGCACCTGCTCAGACCTTGTGTAAGGTACATACAGTACACTCCCCATAGTAGAACAGGTCTAAGATGGTCACTGCGGCAGCCACCTCTTTATAATGATGGTCAGTTAGAACTGGCCCACAATTGGCTGTTTCAGTGTATGTACACAGCTGTTTTCGCCAATAGACAAGGGGTGACACATGATGTCACACTATACATAGTTATATTACTGTGGTGTAACCAGTTCCCAGGATACAATCCCACAATCATGTCGTGTAGGAAAGATTGTTAGTACAGGTACTAATTAAGTAACACTCGGTGCATACCAGCTAGTTTCACTTGCCAAAAACAATGAAATGAACAAATGCTGCTTTTAATTCATCACCTTCATGGCCTGTTTGAATTCATGAGTCATAACAAGGTTCTGAAAACAGTATTTGAGAGAATTACTGCGGAATGGCAAAATCTACTATTTGACTTCTGTAACTATATTGTAATTAATATTTGTATCTGCCCCACAATACGTGCTTGTCGCTGCGAACTATAGATGACCTCCTAAGATGTAGGATTAACAGCAGACAGCAAAGGAGTACAGCAAGAAGGCTCACAAGTGCCGGAGAGTTCTTTCATCGGGCTTCCCGCATTGTCATTGGTTGCCAATGACGCAGACATCGTCAAGAAGAGAAAAGGGAAACGACTTTGATTGAACCACTCAGCACTCGAATATGTACTCTGGCAGTTTGCCCCCTCGAGCTTCGTGCTTTAAATCCCACAGACATTGCTTGGGCGGCATCTAATCATACTTACTGTTACAACTGTTTTGGCAACATTAGAGAGATTAAAATGTTCTATATCGCGTGCCGCGTAACCAGGTCACCTTTTCATGTGATTAAAATTGTCCCACAAGCATACCGTATTCGCTCTAAAAATTCGTCATTCTAATTTTCGTCAGGGGAAAAAAATATGCTCAAGTGTATCGTGACGAATTTCCTGTCTCTCTAATTTCCGCCATTGGCCTCTAATTTTCGTCATGAACAGGAAGCGTTCTAAATATTCGTCGGAAATGCCTGCAATATGGCTGCGACGCCCAAGGAACAAAGCCTAGGAGCAAAGCCAACTGCACTCGCTGTTGTCTTCGTCCTTTTGGCATTGTTCCGTTCGTCTATAAGCCTTCTCGACGCTGTGTACGTCGTTCATTTTCCTTCTGGTGCGACAATGGAGTTCAGTGATCGCGAATCGTCTCCAAATCCTTCTCGTTCGGACGGTAGTCTCGCACTGCTGTTCGCCCGGTCAACGTGAAAGCGGCCATTTCAGCAAGAAATGCCCATACGGAATAGCTCTCCAATGTTTCGTCTTCGCTCTAATGTTTCGTCCGAAAACTCTAAATATTCGTCACCTTCGACGGTCTTCTCCATTCCAGCTCTAATTGCCTCAAAAGACGAAATTTTCGCTGCACTAGGGGTGACGAATTTTTAGAGAGGATACGGTAACCTGTAACATGTATATAAGAGGCCTTCGGCTACTTGGCTTATAAAGCTAACACAGTAGTATCTCGTGCAGATGAGATGTAGAAGACAAGTTGTAAGTCCTCCTATGCAATAAAAGTGGAGACAGCAGTGACGAGGAGGACGTTTCAAGTCTCTCTGCATGGAATGCCTTGCACGCTTCCAAGGTCCCAGTCGAATGAAACTCCTTTTCCTTCAAGAATTTGGTGTCGTAACATCTGCCCAGTCTTAAAGCTTACTGCGACAGTAGGAGATTACTTCATGGGCGTGATCCAGGTTGTACTTCATTATTATCACTGTTATACGCATGCCAATTAGACTAAACGAGAGTTAGAGGGTTAGGGTTAAGTCAATAGCCGAGTAGTCGCCGCTTGAGAACCAGGGGGCTGTCCCAAATCTGCTATAAGTTACTCTATGATATGTGCGTGGCCAGCGTGGCTCTAGCTTACCTACTGCCACTTGAAAGCTGCAGAGAAGTCCTGTGGAGGAGAAGGAGTGAAGCCCGTGGAATGGACATTCGGACAGTGAGGGTAATAAAGCGTTGTTTGCTCACCTGCAATGTAGTTGAGGAGTAAGAGACCCATCCTACGTATACATCCGGGAGAGAGTGCCTTTACTCACCAGCAAAGAACGTACGGCTCAGTAGCTGCCAGTGGATGCGCTGCACGCACTTGAGTTCACAATAACGTTGCGCACACTGGAAGGCAATTTCAATATTTGTAGAGGATCGCGCTTGCGGGGGTGGAAGCAGGAATGTGTGCACGCCCTGTGACGTTAACACGTGCGGATACCATGGTATGCTTACGTTAGCGCTGATTACCTACAGGCCCGCAGGATCTGCAGCCTTTGATGTTGGACCATTCATACAGTCAAAATTTGCATACACTAAGTAATTATACAGGTTAGGTTGTTTCCAATTTTCCTAGTTTAAAATCTAGCAGCTTAATTTTGTCAGCATCCTTTGCATGTGTTGTGGTTGTGTCACACTATACGGGCTACACAGGCTACTGGCTACGAGACTACACGGGGCTGTGACAGCATCTAGTGCAATAGTAGTATTTGGACTATGATGCAACAAATTGCTGTAATCTGATTGGTCCAACGGAGGTGTTCTAAATCACTTATACCACCTCTGATTAACTTGTACCACCTCTGATTAACTTGTACCACCTCGGTGACTTGGTGCAGACACAAGCAGTTTGACACAAGCAGCATACTGAAAGGGTTGGTTCTCTAATACCAGCTTCACAACAGGGTTGAAAAACCTTGCCGACGTTTCTTCGCCCTGAAGAAGACCAGAGCATCTGGTCGAAACGTCGGCAAGGTTTTTCAACCCTGTTGTGAAGCTGGTATTAGAGAACCAACCCTTTCTGATGCCTGAGCCAGCTGAGAAGCCCTCACTTCAAGCAGCATACTCATGATATTATAAGCATTCAGCTTTATGTTATGCAGTTACAGTCATGCTATATATATAACATTAATTAGGGTGTCACTAAGGTCATCCAATTATATGTATCAGCAAATACAGCTCATACTGCACGGATGGTACTGCATCATTTATCAGTGAACTTCTAGCTAAGTAAATCACAATGCCTCTACCTTTGTGCTAGGTAAGAAGGAATCTTCAGTAAGCAGTTACAAATGCTCACATCACCTGCGCACAACTTGTGTAAGGTACATACAGTATACACACCCATAACAGATATAGTGGAACAAATCATGTCTAAGAGGTCACTGTGTTAGGCAGGCACCTCTCAAAAACAGCCAGCCTCCCTGGCCCCAAATAGCCCAAAGCATTACAATTAATGTACCTCTGTGGAGCAGCCACCTCTCTATAATAATGGTCAGTTGGAACTGGCTCACAGGTGGCTGTTTCAGTGTATATACACAACACACAGCTGTTTATCCTACACAGAGGGCATGATATCACACTATACATAGTTTTATTACTGTGGTGTAACCAGTTCCCAGCCTACAATCCCACAATCATGTCATGTAGGAAAGATTATTAGTACAGGTACTAATACAGTAACACTCGGTGCATACCAGCTAGTGTCACTTCCCAAATTAAAGCAATGAAATGAACAAATGCCACTTTTACTTCATCACCTTCATGGCCTGTTTGAGTTCATGAGTCATAACAAGGTTCTGAAAATGATATTTTAGAGAATTACTATGGGGGAATGACAAAATCTACTTTCACTGGTTACTTTGCCAAACCTACCCCAGGGAGACACCAGTAGCTACTGGTGTAGTTGGTAGGTTAGGCATGATATCCAGTGATTACCATTCAATCTATTTATCTCTGCAGTGGTAACTGCAAGCAATTGCCCCTCTCAACAACGCTATAGTGGAACAAATCATGTCTAAGAGGTCACTGTGTTAGGCAGCCACCTCTCAAAAACAGCCAGCCTCCCCGGCCCCAAATAGCCCAAAACATTGCAATTAATGCATCTCTGTAGAGCAGCTGCCTCTTTATAATGATGGTCAGTTAGAATTGGCTCACAGGTGGCTGAGTTTCAGTGTATGTACACAGCTGTTTCCGCCTATAGACAAAGGGGTCACACATGATGTCACACTATACATAGTTTTATTACTGGGGTGTAACCAGCTCCCAGCCTACAATCCCACAATCATGTCATGTAGGAAAGATTATTAGTACAGTTACTAATACAGTAACACTCGGTGCATACCAGCTAGTTTCACTACCCGAAAGCAATGAAATGAACAAATGCCACTTTTACTTCATCACCTTCATAGCCTGTTTGAGTTCATGAGTCATACTAAGGTTCTGAAAATGATATTTTAAAGAATTACTATGGGGGAATGACAAAATCTACTTTCACTGGTTACTTTGCCAAACCTACCCCAGGAAAACACCAGTAGCTACTGGTGTAGTTGGTAGGTTAGGCATGACATCCAGTGATTACCATTCAATCTATTTACCTCTGCAGTGGTAACTGCAAGCAATTCCCCCTCTCGACAACACTTCAGTCGTGATGACAGCAGCCTTTCCTTCTGCTGAGACCACAAGTGCTAAGTGTGTGTGTGTGTGTGTGTGTGTGTGTGTGTGTGTGTGTGTGTGTGTGTGTGTGTGTGTGTGTGTGTGTGTGCGTGTGTGTGTGTGTGAGCATGCATTGGTGCATAACATACACCTTGCATTGTGCACAGAAATCACAAGGTCTCCAACATTGTGCTAGGTAAGAAGGAATCTTCAGTAAGCAGTTACATGTGCTCACAGCACCTGCACAGACCTTGTGTAAGGTACATACAGTACACATGCCCATAACAGATAATTATAGTGGAACAGCTCTAAGATGGTCACTGCCTTAGGCAGCCACCTCTTTTTAATAATGGTCGGTTAGAACTGGCTCACAGGTGGCTGAGTTTCAGTGTATGTACACAGCTGTTTCTGCCTATACACAAAGGGGTCACACATGATGTCACACTATACATAGTTTTATTACTGTGGTGTAACCAGTTCCCAGCCTACAATCCCACAATCATGTCATGTAGGAAAGATTGTTAGTACAGGTACTAATACAGTAACACTCGGTGCATACCAGCTAGTGTCACTTCCCAAATAAAAGCAATGAAATGAACAAATGCCACTTTTACTTCATCACCTTCATGGCCTGTTTGAGTTCATGAGTCATAACAAGGTTCTGAAAATGATATTTTAAAGAATTACTATGGGGGAATGACAAAATCTACTTTCACTGGTTACTTTGCCAAACCTACCCCAGGGAAGCACCAGTAGCTACTGGTGTAGTTGGTAGGTTAGGCATGACATCCAGTGATTACCATTCAATCTATTTACCTCTGCAGTGGTAACTGCAAGCAATTGCCCCTCTCGACAACACTTCAGTCGTGATGACAGCAGCCTTTCCTTCTGCTGAGACCACAAGTGCTAAGTGTGTGTGTGTGTGTGTGTGTGTGTGTGTGTGTGTGTGTGTGTGTGTGTGTGTGTGTGTGTGTGTGTGTGTGTGTGTGTGTGTGTGCGAGCATGCAATGGTGCATAACATACACCTTGCATTGTGCACAGAAATCACAAGGTCTCCACCATTGTGCTAGGTAAGAAGGAATCGTCAGTAAGCAGTTACATGTGCTCACAGCACCTGCATAGACCTTGTGTAAGATACATACAGTACACACGCCCATAACAGATAATTATAGTGGAAAAGGTCTAAGATGGTCACTGCCTTAGGCAGCCACCTCTTTTTAATAATGGTCGGTTAGAACTGGCTCGCAGGTGGCTGTTTCAGTGTATGTACACAGCTGTTTCTGCCTATACACGAAGGGGTCACACACTATACATTGTTTTATTACTGTGGTGTAACCAGTTCCCAGCCTACAATTCCACAATCATGTCAAGTAGGAAAGATTATTAGTACAGGTACTAATACAGTAACACTTGGTGCATACCAGCTAGTTTCACTTCCCAAAAGCAATGAAATGAACAAATGCCACTTTTACCTCATCACCTTCATGGCCTGTTTGAGTTCATGAGTCATAACAAGGTTCTGAAAACAGTATTTGAGAGAATTACTGCAGAATGACAAATCTACTATTTGACTTCTGTAGCTATCATTATGATTATTATTGAAAAACACACCAGTGAAGGTGCAAAAGAGCAGAAACAATACAAGTAAAGTTACATGGTGGAGGCTGAGGATACAATATAGTCTAATTCTGACTGAGCAAAATGGGGAATTACTAAGGGAGTATCTCGAATCTCTCTAATTAGATGACCCACAGCAACATTATCGGTGGAATAAGATTTAAAATGAGAATGACCAAACATACAGTTGTACCCAATAAAATTTGAATTACACACTAAAGAACTAGTCTCGCGTAGCCAGACCGCCATTTTGGTCACGCGCAGACTCCACCCTCCCAAAAAGACGGTCTGGGGACATTAGGCCTTCAGTTTAGTGCAGGAAGTCAGCGAAAAGTCGGACCGTCGCTAATTAATAAGCCCGTATACGGCGAAGAGGTCAGCTTGTCACCTCACGGTTGTGGTTGCAGCCACGGAGGTGTCAGGGCATCACGTGACTCAAAGGAATGCAATAATTAAATTAAGTACACAAACACAGATAAAACAGCTCGCGCAGGCAGTGCAGTCAGTACTAATGTTCTTCCACTCTTTCTCTCTGCAGTTTCACGCAGCAACAAGCTAAGATGAGCAGGACCTGGGCAGAGGAATATACAGGCACCACA
Source organism: Ianthella basta (assembly GCA_964019415.1). NCBI lineage: Eukaryota > Metazoa > Porifera > Demospongiae > Verongiida > Ianthellidae > Ianthella > Ianthella basta. The sequence goes on along the minus strand of OZ025875.1, from coordinate 1,928,067 downwards.
TGAGAGGCACTCGTGCAGTGCTGCAGAGTAAAGACTTGAAAACTCCGCCACATACAGCAACATTGTACACTAACCATCACACAACAACAGTGACAATCGCAACCATTATAATTATTGCTGAGCTAATGTCAAAAGCGACCACATGCACAGGGGACACAAAGAGACAGTACACTTCATCCTTGCCCTCACTGCTTTAAAGACAACATAGGATGACGTCAACCACAAACACACACACACACACAACCCACCCCTGTGTGGCATCCATAATATGAATTAGATTACAGCTATAGGAAAGAATGAATAAACATGCAAACCATCCCACCACAACTCTGCTGATATGCATCAGGGCATCAAACCCAGCTGGCAGATAAGGCAAATGGAATGCATTAGCAGGTTGGGGGATGCTCTTATATAATATATGAAAACCTGCACGCAAACACACTGTTGTGTAAGAATAGTTGTACAGTAACAGTCATGGGTGATCCTATCTGTAGTTTCTGTCAGAAGCAGCTACCCCAGAAGAGAGAGAGAGTGCTGTTAACAGGGCAGAGTAAAGAAGCAAGCATGAGTGTGGTAGCTGCAGCTGCCTACCTCATTGATCAAGGCTCGCAACAAACCTTGGAGCAGGTCCTAAGCAGAACTGGAGGGGCACGATTGTACCTGTGTACCAAGTGCAGCAATCTGCTCAAGCGATGGTTCAATGCCAGAGCAGATTTACGCAGTACAACAACACTTCACTGCAGGTTTGGTGAACAACAGCATCACAGAATAATGCCGGGAGATATCAGCGTGCCTGATGTTGATTTAGGCCCACCACAGGCTGCCTCGAGCCCGGTACATGCTATGCAACACATTCGTGATGGGGAACCTTGTGCAAAAAGAAGAACAAGTATTTCGAGTTAAAAAAACTCGTGGGGCTGCCGCCCCAACTCGAAATACTTGCTCCCTTCGGTCGCTGCTCTGTCACTCATGATTGGTAACACATGACATTGTGTCATACACCTCAGTGACAGTACACATACACCACTAGTCATCAAACATAGCTACATGACACACACACACACACACATGCACATATGCAAACACACACACACACACACACACACACACACACACACACACACACACTCACGCACGCACGCACACACATACACATGTGCAAACACACTGACACACACACACACACACACACACACACACACACACACACACACACACACACACACACACACGCACACACATCACACACCACACATGCACAGAGAAATCTCCAGCAGACAGACACATGACTGCTTACAGCACATGCATTTACCGTGAATATTCACAGAAATATAATGTACCAAGGAACCCACAGTCGCCAGAGTAGCTAGTGGTTTGTGATGGCAAAAGCTACGTACGTTTGCTACAGCGCAGTACGCGTGGGCCAGGTTCTGAAGAGCATTTAGAAGGGCAACCGTGCGAGCTAAGCTTTTCAACGCTAGAAATGGTTGAAGAATGTTAGCGTCAACATATCACGGCGTTCACCAGTTTCTACGTTACTCCTGTCATGTGTTCCAGGCGGCGGAGTGAAGTCCTCCGAGGCGGGCGCGGCCATTATCGAAGAAGGCGCGGGCGAAGTCGATGACCTGTTGGGCGCTGTCTAGAAGCTGTCTCTTTGCCCGTCGACCAGAAGTGCTGTAGGAGTCTGTTCCAGGATCAGAGGCGGAAGAGAACGTCCAAAGTTCGCTAAGACGTCGTTTCGAAGCCGGTTTTCAAAGTCCCTTGGCCTCGCACACGGTCTACTTCCGGCCGAATAAAATGGCCGACAATATAAATTCCCTATACCCAATACTTCGCCCAATACATTCAATATAAATGTAAGCATTGACGCACAACCGTAGGTTGGCGTATTATATATATATATATATATATAGTGCAAGTTACAATATACACCACTAATCTAAAGTAAATAATATAATATAATATAATATATACAGTGCAAGTTACAATATACACCACTAATCTAAAGTAAATAATATAATATAATATAATATAATATAATATAATATAATATAATATAATATAATATAATATAATATAATTCCCGGGGGGTTAGGCACCCCTCACGAACATGTGATAGGTGTGCCTTTGAAGTATGGGAGATTTTAAGACTTTTAAATGAGGCAGAATTTTTAATTAGGTCTTCGTTCTTCTACAAGCAGCCCGACAAATCCTAATATAAATGTGCATAGCATAACACTTAATGTATGGTGCATTTATATTGATGCATAGTGGTATTTTGTATATGAATGCAACTTGGCTCGTTGAGACGTGAAACTTGGTGGACACATCCAAGTGGTCCACCTTCCTATGTTATTAGCGGGATTTCTTAATTAGTCTCAAAATGGCCGACATATGTGATGTGTATGATGTATTCAACCAGCCCGGCCCGCTCAGTCATGACACTTGATGGACCTAGCCAGATAATGCAACTGTTCATGTCATTAGCAGGATTTCTTAATTAGTGGCAAAATGGCCGAGAAAAATGAGGTTCATTGCATATCTTACCGACCCAGCCCTGCTAAGTCATGATACTAAGTGGATGAAGTTAGATGACCAATTTCCTCATGTCATTAGCAGTATTGCTTAATTAGTCACAAAATGGAGGCGATTGAACAATCACATTTTGAAACCAATTTATAGGCATTTGCCGCTATGCTGGAGCAGAGCAGCACCCACATGTACACTTGCTCACAACTATCCAGCCACAATATCCAGCTACTACACCACCACATAGATAAATACAACCGCCATCACCACCACCACAGTGGAAGTTGCAATGAGCACACCAGTATAATATTATGTGCTAGAGCTGCAAGAAAACAGACCACCACATCAGGCGCTGCTACTATATACTACTACTACCACCACCACACAGTGCAAGTTACAATATTACGGCCACCACATGCATTCCTAAATGAAAATGACCACCACCACCACCACATGGTGCCAGTACAATGGATGCATTCAGTATATGTGCCATTGCTCTAGAAAAAAAACACCACCACCACCACCACACAGTGCAAGTTACAATATCGCAGCCACCACCACCTGTGCCAGTAAAGTATCTGTGCTAGTTGGTCATAGAGAAAAAGACCACCAGTGCAAGTTACAGTAGCCACCACCACATGTGCCAGTAGAGTATCTGCACTAGTTGGTCATAGAAAAAGACCTCCAGTGCAAGTTACAGTGGCACCAGCACCATTCGCACCACCACATGTGCCAGAAAGTAAATGCGCTCAATGGCTGAAGAAAAAGACCACCAGCGCAAGTTATAGCTGGTCAGAACCTGCACCGCCACCATTGGAGTGCACGCTGCAGCAAGCAAATGTAACTTGCCTAAGGGCATGCCATTGAATTTCTTCCCACGCACCCTCAATTCAATGGCATGCCCTTAGGTAAGCTTACATTTGCTTGCTGCAGCGTGCACTCCAATGGTGGCGGTGCAGGTTCTGACCAGCTATAACTTGCGCTGGTGGTCTTTTTCTTCAGCCATTGAGCGCATTTACTTTCTGGCACATGTGGTGGTGCGAATGGTGCTGGTGCCACTGTAACTTGCACTGGTGGTCTTTTTCTATGACCAACTAGTGCAGATACTCTACTGGCACATGTGGTGGTGGCTACTGTAACTTGCACTGGTGGTCTTTTTCTCTATGACCAACTAGCACAGATACTTTACTGGCACAGGTGGTGGTGGCTGCGATATTGTAACTTGCACTGTGTGGTGGTGGTGGCTCGTTGAGACATGAAACTTGGTGGACACGTCCAAGTGGTCCACCTTCCTATGTTATTAGCGGGATTTCTTAATTAGTCTCAAAATGGCCGACATATGTGAGGTGTATGATTTATACAACCAGCCAGGCCCGCTCAGTCATGACACTTTGTGAACCTAGCCAGATAATCCGACTGTTCATGTCATTAACAGGATTTCTTAATTAGTCGCAAAATGGCCGAGAAAAGTGAAGTTCATTGCATATCCCACCAACCCAGCCCCGCTAAGTAGTGATACTAAGTGGACATAGTTAGATGGTCCATTTGCTCATGTCATTAGCAGGATTGCTTAATTAGTCACAAAATGGAGGCGACCTTTTGAACAATCACATTTTGACACCAATTTGTAGGCATTTGCCGCTATGCTGGAGCAGAGCAGCACCCACATATACACATGCTCACAACTATTCAGCCACAATATCCAGCTACTATACCACCACATAGATAGATAAATACAACCACTATCACCACCACCATGCACAGTGGAAGTTGCAATGAGTAGCATATTATGTGCTAGAGCTGCAAGAAAACAGACCACCACATCAGGCGCTGCTACCACATACTACTACCACCACCACACAGTGCAAGTTACAATATTACGGCCACCACATGCATTCCTAGATGGAAATGACTGCCACCACCACCGCCACTCAGTGCAAATTACAATGCATACATTCAGTATATGCACCATTGCTCTAGAAAAAAACACCACCACCACCACCACCACACAGTGCAAGTTACAATATCACAGCCACCACCACCTGTGCCAGTAGAGTATCTGCGACAGTTGGTCATAGAAAAAGACCACCAGTGCAAGTTACAGTAGCCACCACCACCTGTGCCAGTAGAGTATCTGCGCTAGTTGGTCATAGAAAAAGACCACCAGTGCAAGTTACAGTGGCTCCAGGCCAGCACATGCACGCACCATTCGCACCACCACATGTGCCAGAAAGTGAATGCGCTCAATGGCTGAAGAAAAAGACCACCAGCGCAAGTTACAGCCGGGCAGTACCTGCACCGCCGCCATTGGAGTGCACGCTGCAGCAAGCAATTGTAACTTGCCTAAGGGCATGCCATTGAATTTCTTCCCATGCACTCTCAATTCAATGGCATGCCCTTAGGCAAGCTTACATTTGCTTGCTGCAGCGTGCACTCCAATGGCGGCGGTGCAGGTACTAATATATACAGTGCAAGTTACAATATACACCACTAATCTAAAGTAAATAATATAATATAATATAATATAATATAATATAATATAATATAATATAATATAATATAATTCCCGGGGGGTTAGGCACCCCTCACGAGCATGTGATAGGTGTGCCTTTGAAGTATGGGAGATTTTAAGACTTTTAAATGAGGCAGAATTTTTAATTAGGTCTTCGTTCTTCTACAAGCAGCCCGCCAAATCCTAATATAAATGTGCATAGCATAACACTTAATGTATGGTGCATTTATATTGATGCATAGTGGTATCTTGTATATGAATGCAACTTGGCTCGTTGAGACGTGAAACTTGGTGGACACATCCAAGTGGTCCACCTTCCTATGTTATTAGCGGGATTTCTTAATTAGTCTCAAAATGGCCGACATATATGAGGTGTATGATGTATTCAACCAGCCCGGCCCGCTCAGTCATGACACTTGGTGGACCTAGCCAGATAATCCAACTGTTCATGTCATTAGCAGGATTTCTTAATTAGTTGCAAAATGGCCGAGAAAAATGAGGTTCATTGCATATCTTAACGACCCAGCCCTGCTAAGTCATGATACTAAGTGGATGAAGTTAGATGACCAATTTCCTCATGTCATTAGCAGTATTGCTTACTTAGTCACAAAATGGAGGCGATGTTTTGAACAATCACATTTTGACATCAATTTGTAGGCATTTGCCGCTATGCTGGAGCAGAGCAGCACCAACATGTACACTTGCTCACAACTATCCAGCCACAATATCCAGCTACTCACCACCACATAGATAAATACAACCGCCATCATCACCACCACAGCGGAAGTTGCAATGAGCACACCAGTATAATATTATGTGCCAGAGCTGCAAGGAAACAGACCACCACATCAGGTGCTGCTACCACATACTACTACCACCACCACCACACAGTGCAAGTTACAATATTACAGCCACCACATGCATTCCTAGATGAAAATGACCACCACCACCACCACATGGTGCCAGTACAATGCATGCATTCAGTATATGCGCCATTGCTCTAGAAAAAACACCACCACCACCACCACACAGTGCAAGTTACAATATCACAGCCACCACCACCTGTGCCAGTAAAGTATCTGTGCTAGTTGGTCATAGAGAAAAAGACCACCAGTGCAAGTTACAGTAGCCACCACCACATGTGCCAGTAGAGTATCTGCACTAGTTGGTCATAGAAAAAGACCACCAGTGCAAGTTACAGTGGCACCAGCACCATTCGCACCACCACATGTGCCAGAAAGTAAATGCACTAAATGGCTGAAGAAAAAGACCACCAGCGCAAGTTACAGCTGGTCAGAACCTGCACCGCCACCATTGGAGTGCACGCTGCAGCAAGCAAATGTAACTTGCCTAAGGGCATGCCATTGAATTTCTTCCCACGCACCCTCAATTCAATGGCATGCCCTTAGGTAAGCTTACATTTGCTTGCTGCAGCGTGCACTCCAATGGTGGCGGTGCAGGTTCTGACCAGCTGTAACTTGCGCTGGTGGTCTTTTTCTTCAGCCATTTAGTGCATTTACTTTCTGGCACATGTGGTGGTGCGAATGGTGCTGGTGCCACTGTAACTTGCACTGGTGGTCTTTTTCTATGACCAACTAGTGCAGATACTCTACTGGCACATGTGGTGGTGGCTACTGTAACTTGCACTGGTGGTCTTTTTCTCTATGACCAACTAGCACAGATACTTTACTGGCACAGGTGGTGGTGGCTGCGATATTGTAACTTGCACTGTGTGGTGGTAATATAATATAATATAATATAATATAATATAATATAATATAATTCCCGGGGGGTTAGGCACCCCTCACGAACATGTGATAGGTGTGCCTTTGAAGTATGGGAGATTTTAAGACTTTTAAATCAGGCAGAATTTTTAATTAGGCCTTCGTTCTTCTACAAGCAGCCCGCAAAATTCTAATATAAATGTGCATAGCATAACACTTAATGTATGGTGCATTTATATTGATGCATAGTGGTATGTTGTATATGAATGCAACTGGGCTCGTTGAGACGTGAAACTTGGTGGACACATCCAAGTGGTCCACCTTCCTATGTTATTAGCGGGATTTCTTAATTAGTCTCAAAATGGCCGACATATGTGATGTGTATGATGTATTCAACCAGCCCGGCCCGCTCAGTCATGACACTTGGTGGACCTAGCCAGATAATCCAACTGTTCATGTCATTAGCAGGATTTCTTAATTAGTTGCAAAATGGCCGAGAAAAATGAGGTTCATTGCATATCTTACCGACCCAGCCCTGCTAAGTCATGATACTAAGTGGATGAAGTTAGATGACCAATTTCCTCATGTCATTAGCAGTATTGCTTACTTAGTCACAAAATGGAGGCGATGTTTTGAACAATCACATTTTGACATCAATTTGTAGGCATTTGCCGCTATGCTGGAGCAGAGCAGCACCAACATGTACACTTGCTCACAACTATCCAGCCACAATATCCAGCTACTCACCACCACATAGATAAATACAACCGCCATCATCACCACCACAGCGGAAGTTGCAATGAGCACACCAGTATAATATTATGTGCCAGAGCTGCAAGGAAACAGACCACCATATCAGGTGCTGCTACCACATACTACTACCACCACCACCACACAGTGCAAGTTACAATATTACAGCCACCACATGCATTCCTAGATGAAAATGACCACCGCCACCACCACATGCTGCCAGTACAATGCATGCATTCAGTATATGCGCCATTGCTCTAGAAAAAACACCACCACCACCACCACACAGTGCAAGTTACAATATCGCAGCCACCACCACCTGTGCCAGTAGAGTATCTGTGCTAGTTGGTCATAGAAAAAGACCACCACCAGTGCAAGTTACAGTAGCCACCACCACATGTGTCAGTAGAGTATCTGCGCTAGCTGGTCATGGAAAAAGACCACCAGTGCAAGTTACAGTAGCCACCACCACATGTGCCAGTAGAATATCTGCGCTAGTTGGTAATTGAAAAAGACCACCAGTGCAAGTTACAGTGGCTCCGGGCCAGCACATGCAAGTTACAGCTGGTCAGAACCTGCACTGCTGCCATTGTAATGCACGCTGCAGCAAGCAATTGTAACTTGCCTAAGGGCATGCCATTGAATTTCTTCCCATGCACCCTCAATTCAATGGCATGCCCTTAGGCAAGCTTACAATTGCTTGCTGCAGCGTGCATTACAATGGCAGCAGTGCAGGTTCTGACCAGCTGTAACTTGCATGTGCTGGCCCGGAGCCACTGTAACTTGCACTGGTGGTCTTTTTCAATTACCAACTAGCGCAGATATTCTACTGGCACATGTGGTGGTGGCTACTGTAACTTGCACTGGTGGTCTTTTTCCATGACCAGCTAGCGCAGATACTCTACTGACACATGTGGTGGTGGCTACTGTAACTTGCACTGGTGGTGGTCTTTTTCTATGACCAACTAGCACAGATACTCTACTGGCACAGGTGGTGGTGGCTGCGATATTGTATATATATATATATATCCGTAACATGAAGCCATATGAAAACGTCAATTTGAAAACAATATAGGGGTAAAAATTCAGGAAAAACAATATAGGGCTAAAAATTCAGGAAACAGCAAAAGAAGTGCAGGTACACAAATAATATGCAAATACAGCAATTATATAATACATAATCCTACTATAATTCACGGGATCTAGAATTTGGATGTATGTTTGTTCAGCCATAAAATCTGCGCCTTCCCGGGAATCGGCTCGAGACGCTCCGTGCCAGTTGATAAACTCGGGGGCCATGTTCTTAGCGGGGTGCCGTTCGCCTAGCTGCCTTGCGGCCGAAAAGCGAGACGTCCTTTGTCAATTCTCCGCGGGCCGATACGCCATTTTAAACATCATCGACCGGCCCTTCCACTACCGGTCATTGGCGTACTTGATACGAGCCATGCCAGTTAAGGGAGTGGGGGGACATGAGCTTAGAGGGGTGTCGTTCACCTAGCTTCCCTGCAGCCGAAGAAAGCGCTTCCTTTTTTCTCGCGGGCCGAGACGCCATTTTTAATTATTGGTTTCTGGGACTTATGGTTACGGAAAATCTTATTCGTTGTCGGCAAACTTCGAATTAAACTCTACCGTCGTTATAGCAGCCAGCCTCCGTTGCTACCTGTGCAGATAGTTCAAAACTGGCAAGGTACCGACTCACTGGCTTGCGATAAGCTGGAACCTGCCCGTAGGGCGGGCATTCAGCTCGTTATGTCAATACATGGCAGAGATGTTTCAATATTTGCAGGTGCAAATGAAATACCCCACACGAGTAGTAACGTATACTCCACAGGATGCCCTGAAAAAGGCCATTGTGTCGCTCTGCAAGAGGCCCAAGGGTAGTGGGTCCTCTCTCCTAAGAACTGCAGCACGGGCGAGCATCATTAGGCGCACACTGCATGTACTGCGAGATGATTTGGCTTTCCTGGGCTCGCAAGATGCCCTTTCTCTCTTGACCAGAGGGACAGTGAGCGACCTCCTGACCCTGTCATGGAAGCAATTGTGGGATGAGGTGGCGCTGGCTGCCCCAACACTCCATGCTGTTTTGACCCTGCTGGTTCCAATGTGAAAGCAGCAGGGAGCAATGCCCGCGCTGTGCACAATTGTGGCCATGCTCCTGAAACTGCGAAACAAGAGAGCAAGGTTCATTCCAACAGTGCGAAGTGAATCTAGCAGGCCATCAAGATAAACTGTGAACAGTATTGCAATTACAATACAATTTGTATTGGACCCATTCTCAGACACAGAGGGAGCAGGGAAGGGGAGTTGAAGACGCTTGTCAATACCCTCGAGACAAGAGCAGACATCTACGTGTAATGCACAAACATCCTTAGCCATTTGCTTAGCGCAACGCAGTGGGAGAAGCTGTGGCATTTGTAGGAGATCATCTGCAGAACAAAAGACCTCCGGTAGACAAGTGTCTAGTGCGTCAAAAGACTCAATAATATCATCAAGGTCAGCCAGCTCCTGAGAGCGCATAGAAGAGCTTCGCCTTAATTTCTTCTCCAGCCATAATCTCGCCAGACCAGTGCTACAATCTCTCCACACAATGTCCTTAGCAGCCCGAATTGAGCTACCATCATACTTACTCAGGATCCGGTTCCGCATTGACTCATAGTCAGTGCGCTGGCGAAAAGCTTTGAGATAGGCCAACAATCCATTGGCGAACGCCATCTTGTTTACACCACAGGTGGTAGAGCGTTATGATGTTTATATATTTCTTATATATTCTTATTTTTTATTCTTATATATTCTAATATATTCTTATATCAATCAATCAATCTTTATTTAAGTGCACCATGCCCATTGGCACTAGGGCACAGATTGGCCCCATGCAGCACTTACACATAACAGGCATAATGAATACTCATGAACCTGCAGTAGTGTTACCCAAACCTTGCATGCCACATACATACAATGATAGACAGCATTTCATAGTTGTGGCATGCATATATTATATTGTAATTAATATTTATATCTATAATATTTGTATTAGTTATATACCACGGCGCTGAGGTGTATATGGATTTTAGACGCACGAGACCCTAGCTTCCCTGCAGCCGAAGAAAGCGCTTCCTTTTTTCTCGCGGGCCGAGACGCCATTTTTAATTATTGGTTTCTGGGACTTATGGTTACGGAAAATCTTATTCGTTGTCGGCAAACTTCGAATTAAACTCTACCGTCGTTATAGCAGCCAGCCTCCGTTGCTACCTGTGCAGATAGTTCAAAACTGGCAAGGTACCGACTCACTGGCTTGCGATAAGCTGGAACCTGCCCGTAGGGCGGGCATTCAGCTTGTACGTACAAATGCAGCAACCCGCAGTCAGCTTCAACTTTGCGTGGCTTTGGGAGAGCCCGCAAAGCATTGAAAAGGAGAATACTTCCTTCCATCATGCTGCAATCAATGCACGCAAGCCAACAACGTACAGCGCTCCGTAGCCGAGGTAGATAAACCACGTACGCGACATGCACAGTGCACAAACGAGAAACAGCAAGCTCGTGCACTAATTCGTACGCAAGGGCACTCAAAATCACTGCAGCAGTGGGAACGCACTGTTTCAAGGAGAACAGAAAGTCGAGTAGCGAGCGCAAAGAACCCTCGAAAGCCGAGAACGTCGCAGAAGCCTCAATCACTTAACTGGCCCCTTAGAGTGTTGCTCCAGTGGCTTAACGTAAGGCAAAAACTTCATAGCACTTGCGAACTCAACAAAACTTGGCAGCCGCTCTTCAGAGCTGTCGTCTTGGAAGAGGCCCGCCTTTCGAGTAAGAGCCTAGAAGCGCTTAGGCGAGTATATATCACTTGTACCACGGCGCTTCGGTGTATATGGATTTTAGACGCACGAGACCCGAGGGCGAGTGCGTCTAAAAGCGGACAGGTAGATGCGAAAGGTGAGCGTAGTTACTTCCCAGAAGAACACGCTAGAGATGTTGAGGACAAAGAATGCACTAACTGCCAGCGTTTATGTACACTGCTTTATCAAGAACAGTGTAAACCTAGTGTATTTCATTCTGAGTGTGTTCAGTGTAAAAGCAAAAGGCAAGCAAAGACAGTAAAAGCCAGACAATCGTTATATTACAGGATGTACTCAGGGGAGTCAGCTGGATCAAGATATCTACTTGCTGCACTTGCTGCCAAGAAGAATAAAGTCTGTCACACTGCTACTTCAAAGCATTGCATGGCTGTATGTTATCATTAGCTTACACCAATAAATTTGAAATATGCATCATCATATCATATCATATCATACCATCCAGCATCACTGGAGCACAAATAAGCCTACATGCATTTACAAACTTAGCCCAACAAGTGAAATCAGGATATCTGGCAATTAAACAAGAATGCAGTTCTTCCACTGGTCAGCTGTTAATTCTGCAAATCCAGAAGCAATTTGGATGGAATTCTCTCCATAATACTAAGAGACTTTAATGTAATTATTCTATTCATTCCAGCTATGTAGTTTTCAGGCCATTCCATCACTTTTGCTTCAGTTAATTAGCTAAATATATATATTATTTACTGCTTGTGAATCGCACATACTTGAATCTTCATCCATGTGTGTGCAATTCAATGATGATGTATAGTGAAGAACTGGTTCTGCACTTGTGTTGTATGTGTTACTTATATATTAGACAATACATGACATTGTGCAACTGTAATATATAATACAGGTTGCAATGTATATACAATACATAAATACTACACTACACCTATGGATACCATGAATACACTTAACAGTATTATGAATATGATTATATATTCATGACGTGGTTTAACAGGGTTTAACAACTCTGTTAACTATCAACTCTGTTAAACCCTGTTAACTAAGCTGTTATTGCAAGTTAACAAGATCTTGGTCAACACTGGTAACTAAGACCATTGGTGCAGTGACTGTAACTTGCACTGGTGGTGCTTTTTTTCTATGACCAACTAGCACAGATACTCTACTGGCACAGGTGGTGGTCAGGGGGTCGGTCAAGGTCACGTGTGTCCGCAAAATGGCCGACGCGGCTGCTCTTTATTGTGTATTTTACCTATACTAGCTAAGAGCAGACATATTTCGAGAAACACGTCGCATCGCTTGTTTCTTTGCTTCTGAGCACACAGTTGGACAAGGGCTATCATAAAATGGACCCTTCCCCGCCCTTCCCCAGCATCTAGGTAAGTTTTGCAAGCATTTTACAACACCGGTGTACGAGTGTTCACTGATGCTGGCTACGAGGTAGATGGAGCCTAATCTGGAGTACTGAGCAAGTGCTCCTGTGGAAGTGACTCCTTAGAAGCTGGTAGCGAGTCCTCAGTGATCACTTCAGGACTGCAAGACTGATAGGTTGACTGCTTCTGCAATGGGAGTGCAATCGGCAGCCACGTCCTTGCAATCGTCTTGGTTCTGTCCACGATTTGTCACATTCGATAGCAGGGATGCTAGAAATGGCTTGAGCGTGCTGGCAATCCTCAAGAAACGCTGCGATAACTTGCAAAACCAGATCGTGAAAGCGGTCAGACAATTAAGCCCAATCCACCGTATGGCTCCTTGGCTACGTATGTACGGCTCATACCAGGGGCGCGAATGCAGTACAAGGCCCTGCCATGGCTCAGGGTATGCACATTCGGCCTTGGAGCACAGTCAGCTAACATATGGAGACGCGATTGGAATGTCTGGAATGCAATTATTGAGGTGCTGGTATTGCGCAATCCCAGGACCTTGTCCGACCCCCCGGGTGGTGGTGGCATATATATATATATAAGACGCCAACCTACGGTTGTACGTCAATGCTTACATTTATATTGAATGTATTGGGCGAAGTATTGGGTATAGGGAATTTATATTGTCGGCCATTTTATTCGGCCGGAAGTGCGAGGCCAAGGGACTTTGAAAACCGGCTTCTAAGCGACGTCTTAGCGAGTTTTGGACGTTTTCTTCCGCCTCTGATCCTGGAACATACTCTTACAGCACTTCTGGCCGACGGGCAAAGACACAGCTTCGAGACAGCGCCCAACAGGTCATCGACTTCGCCCCGCGCCTTCTTCGATAATGGCCGCGCCCGCCTCAGAGGACTTCACTCCGCCGCCTGGAACACATGACAGGAGCAACGTAGAAACTGGTGAACGCCGTGATATGTAGACGCTAACATTCTTCAACCGTTTGTAGCGTTGAAAAGCTTAACTCGCACGGTTGCCCTTCTGAATGCTCTTCCGAACCTGGCCCACGCGTACTGCGCTGTAGCAAACGTACGTAGCTTTTGCCATCACAGACCGCTAGCTACTCTGGCGACTGTGAGTTCCTTGGTACATTATGTTTCTGTAATTACTCACTGTAAATGCATGGGATATAAGCAGTCATGTATCTGTCTTTGCTGGAGATTTCTCTGTGCATGTGTGTGTGCGTGTGTGTGTGTGTGCGTGCGTGTGTGTGTGTGTGTGTGCGTGCGTGTGTGTGTGTGTGTGTGTGTGTGTGTGTGTGTGTGTGTGTGTGTGTGTGTGTCTCATGTGTCTGGTGATAGTGTGTGTGTGTGTGTGTGTGTGTGTGTGTGTGTGTGTGTGTGTGTGTGTGTGTGTGTGTGTGTGTGTCTCATGTGTCTGGTGATAGTGTGTGTGTGTGTGTGTGTGTCTCATGTGTCTGGTGATAGTGTGTGTGTGTGTATGTGTGTGTGTGTGTGTGTGTGTGTGTGTGTGTGTGTGTGTGTGTCTCATGTGTCTGGTGATAGTGTGTGTGTGTGTGTGTGTGTGTCTCATGTGTCTGGTGATAGTGTGTGTGTGTGTGTGTCTCATGTGTCTGGTGATAGTGTGTGTGTGTGTGTGTGTGTGTGTGTGTGTGTGTGTGTGTGTGTGTGTGTCTCATGTGTCTGGTGATAGTGTGTGTGTGTGTGTGTGTGTGTGTGTGTGTGTGTGTGTGTGTGTGTGTGTGTGTGCTGAGGTTACTGAGGTATTAAGAATCGATGTCATGTTTAGCTATTGTGAGTGACAGAGCTGCGACCGAAGGGAACAAGTATTTCGAGTTGGGGCAGCAGCCCCACGAGTTTTTAACTCAAAATACTTGTTTGCTTGAGTTGTTTACATGTTCACATTGGTTTAAATGCAGCCAAAGATACCACATTATATTATGCTCCCAGAATTGCAGAATATATCACATTTTAAGACTGATTAATTCTGTTACAGATGTTAACATTAACCATTTCTTCTGTGGTTGATTGGTAACAATAAATTATACTTCCTGTTCATTGAATGCACATCCATACTGTAACCAAGTTGTCATGTATTGCAGTCTCTCCACAGTTCTAACAATGCTGTTGGGCAGATTGAGTCATCCTGCACTGGGCCACTTTTGGCTTTGGCACTTCAACTTGCTCCACATCACATTGTTACCATCTTAATTACTCATACAATCTTCACTCTGCTGGAATTTTCACAGAATACTCCAAAGTAGTTGTTCACATGCACACAGTCACTTCCAATGTAATATCCTCCATTCAGGCAGAAGCAGGGAGGAGCTACACCAAAAACAGTTGATGCACCCACATGCATAACATTATGATCACACAAGCTTCAACCAAGATGAAGTATACTTGCAGTTGTCTGTCATCTGTAGCGTGATACTTCCCCCACTTATCTAACATACTTCCCCCACAGAGAAACGGCTACAAAGCAGACAAGTGCATTGTATGCCAACTGACACACACACACACACACACACACACACACACACACACACACACACACACACACACACACACACACACACACACACACACACACACACACACACATTGTATTAAGGTTCTGTCTACATGAACTATTGGGACCTTGAACTCACCTAATTGAATAAACATGCATACTGGTAGAATACATAATAATATACTGTCTCAGGTTAACTGCATTTCATTCTAACATTTTTGAGAGCACTAAACCAAATTTCCATGTTGTCTGATGAGAAAACCCAAGTACAAGGTGACGGTGAAACATGTGCTGCTGCCAATTAATGGAGTCACAGAGGTGTGAAACTGTGTGCTTGTTTACTTGTCATGTGTAGGTGCATGTGGTTCACATCCATTAGGGGACACACATGTTCCTCTATTTGCACAGGATGGATTGCACACAGCTACAGATTGGCATAAAACACAAAACTGTGACACTTACACGTGCCGTACATGTTCGTGCTCACCCTATATAAAGCTGTTTCTATGTATGCATCCATGAAAGATATTAGATTAGCATGGTTTAATACATATAATTACTGTATGTTTTCCTTAAGTGGTGACTGCAGACACTGCAAAATGAAAATGATGATAGACTGAGAGAAATTTAGTTGGAAACCTTCCACAAAGAACAAATAAGGGGTAATTATACCGTATCACAATATGAATGTAACAAGGATCAAGGTGTATTACAGAGAAATTGGTTGCATGAGTCAATAATGTAATCCAGCATTCTCTTTAGGATATATTCATGTGTGTGTGTATGTCTTTTGATGTGTAGCTATTTGCATCATTAAAATAGCTTGAGACTTTTAAAATGGAATCTGTGTTGCTGTGGCTTTGAACAAGGGGTATGCAAATACATCACTTTACAGACTTAACCAATGTGACAAGATGAAGCACTTACGAGAACAGCTTGACCCCACTTGCTGGTAGCCAGAGCAACACTGAAAGCTGCAAAAGTATGTTGTCCGATAGCTAGTACGTTGCCTTTGAACTTGTCTTAACCTGCATAGAAAGAAATGAGTTACCCACTATCGGCGAATGTGGCAGTGTATGGCATAGCTTACCTGATCTAGCTGTATCATATTATGATGGGTTAATTCACAGACATCATATGGAAGTCAGACGAGTACACATTTCTGTATTACCGCAAGTACTCTTACCCCCAGTCCATTCAGATTTAAAAGTAAATCTTAAAATAAACAAATTCAATTACTTCATACTCACATGACCTAATCATACCTTTGTCTTGTTCGTCTACATCTCCCCAATCCCAAAACGCCACAGCTGGTATAATAGTACTCAGTGTAGTATTCCGTTACATAGTAAGTGGAAGTATATGACTGACGTGAGGTTGCAGTTACTTCACAAGAGCTGTGGGAACAAAGGACAAAGTGTACATATACACCCGCTGCTGAGACTTGCATACAAATTACTACTTGCTAAATAGGTACAGGCGACATGTGATCCACTGATCTTGCAAAGTTAAAGCTGCTCGCATGTAAACACAAAATGCATGCAACTACACAAGAATATGAACACATAATTAAATTGCATAATTTATATTGATCAATAGTCTTGCTAATTATATAAAACACATCACTCTGAATGTTTGTGACCTCTGGTGATGTAATGTACCTTATGGGTACTATTATTAGCAAGTACAATTTATATTGAATTTTAGATGTGGATTTTAGTTAATTCACTAATTTGATTAATTGTACTTATGTCATATTATTATGATTGCAGACTAAACAGTAGTTATTGTAATGTGCTTACTCGACTGCAGAGTTTTGGAAACATCCATTTGATGGGCAGGTGCAAGTAGTGCTTCCCTCTTGGATGATGGCCAACACAAGCAAGATGTCCAAGAGAGTACAGACCAACTGCCAACCCATTGGAGACCTTCACCAGCTGAGTTCTGCATGAAAAATGATTAATTGGTACTCATAACTTTATTGGCATTGGAATGAATATAAGAAGTACATCATTAAATTTCCCAATATACCAGTATCCGAGTTGTGATCAGTCACTGATACTTTCAAAATAGGTTAACTAAATTACACTGACAGTAAAATTGTCAAGCCATAGCTAAATTAAGTCTTTGTAATAGACTATTATAATAATGTACGTGTATCATGTAGCAGGTATATGCAATGATACAATTGAGTAGTGCTAAATCAACTGTAGCTATAGCCAGCTAGCTGGCTGTGGCGGAAGAGCTACAAGTGACCCAGATTTTATACAGCAGATGGCGTCTTCTAAGACAATACCTATGCTTATGAATATGAATACATACTTTTTAGAAACTTAGATAGAGTCTAAGCCTTTGACTCCTTTTTCAGATGTCATGTTTGTGATGATTATTTGGAATATTTGAAATGTACCCAATATAAATGGCTCCTCCAAGTTAATGTATTTGCAGCGCACTTCACTGCGACTAGCCACACAGTGATGAAGTATAATTTAGGAATGGCCAGCTGAAAAGGCATGGTAACAAGTAATAGCAAGTCAACACTTTGAAATACTGTCATGACTTATTTGGACTCCTAAAATGGTTCCCCCAGTCGAAAGATTTTGACATATTTGGACCCCCAATCTGACTAGTCTGGATGTTAGTCTCGCGCATAGGTTGTAGCCGTTAAATAATAATTGATACCATACTCTTTTTGCCCTAGTTGCAGTAGTGGTTTCAAATGAAATCTCTTAGTTCGTCGCCACCTATCACTATGCTGAAGAGAACAGCAGATATCGGATGGGATCATGGTTACCGGGACACTCTCCATCAAACAGCAGAAGGCTTCAAACTCACACTTTCACCCTATCAAGCAACTTGCCTTGCCTCGACTGGCCTTGTACATAGGCCATCTGTGGATAGAAGGACCTGGTTACGATCGAGGTGGGCCAGGCATTATGTGCAACACCACTATACAGCTGCAGTGCGCAGGACCGACAATGTTTGAATAATTTATATAGCGATGACAGTAAAGGAGCGCGCTTTATTAGCTCCAGCAAAAATTATTGCATACATAGAACTATCACCCTAGTACATGCACTTGCTTTATCAGACACTCCATGCAGTGGCATGCACCAATGATATATATTATATTCTGTCCTAAATAGATGGACTGGGTAGATGCCAACCAAGGCTAGCCAATAGCCTTGTTCACTGACAAAGTGTTCCATATGTGAAGCAGCTAGCTATATCTTTAGCAATAGAGTGGCTTACCAGTGCTTTGTCTTTGTCTGGAAGGACAGAAGTATTTCTTGGTCTAACAGTCCCAGGAACACAGATTTCAATCGAATGGTATACTGATACATAAGGCAACTTCAGTGACATCTTTTATACATATGGAATGCAATAGGAAAATTACATAGTCTCAGCATAATGCGTGCACGAGGTGTTTCCTATACAGTATGTGTGTTGTGTGTGTGTGTGTACAATCTTCCTTATCTCCAGGACCACTTCCATATTAATTCTAGTTCACTGGTACAGGGGTATGTACCACTGTATTTGTACGTGTGTGTGTGTGTGTGTGTGTGTGTGTGTGTGTGTGTGTGTGTGTGTGTGTGTGTGTGTGTGTGTGTGTGTGTTTGTGTGTGTGTGTGTGTGTGTGTATGTTGTGTGATTGCAAATGTGTTTTTCATACATGTGGAGATGTATCAAATGTGATTTTGTGGTGTAAGGTCAGACATGTACACAGCACACCAGCTGCAGCTGCAATGCAGTGTATGTGACTCCTCTCGGAGGATGCTGCTGAATGTCACCGTACACCACTTAGTGATAAGAAAGGTCAATAGTCACATGTGATGGCCATGGTATGTGTGAGACAATGTCGTTGCTTACAAAACTCATCATACATTACCAATAACATGAAGTCATGTCATGCTGTGCAAATTGGTCCTTGTAATAGAAAGCTAAATCATCTTCACTACTACAACATTCCTCATGATTGCATGCTGCACATGTGTAGGGTATACGTAGTTCTGTAAACACCACAGATTGAAAGCACACCTTCCTTATCCTAGTGCCATAGAGACTCATTGAAGAAGCTTGTCCGGCTAGGTTGCATCACTCATTGGTAGTTCTCTTGGAAGTCAGCATCAGCTGTCTTACCATTAGCTGTCACCCTCACCTATTTAACCACCACACACTCTGTAAGCTATTTACCACTGAAGAAGGCAGCAGTCAGCTGCCGAAATGTTTGGTGCAGAAATCAAATCTTTGGTTAGTGACTTCCATAGAGACTCATTGTTGCTCATGGAGGAATGGGGAAGACTTGATTGAGCAACTCAAACTGCAGAAGGGTATAAGTTCAGGACATTTTGACCCTCGAGTTTAAAATGAACTGAACTTGTACTCTTGTGTTGCGTGATTTGGTTGATCGAGTCATCCCTGTTCAACTTCTTTATCACCTTCGCCAAAGCCTGTTCTGACAATAGTGCAATACAAACATGGCATGAGCTGTTCAACAGGTCCAGGTGTACAAACTACAAGCTGCTCAAACGCATGGAAACAGAGAATGCTCTGCGCAATATTGATTTTGCACACATACTGCAAAAAACTCATACCAGGCCGCATGAGGATGCATAATTACACACAGAGGTAGAGTAGTGCTCAACATAGCTTAGAACTTGGTGTCAAGAGATCGTGGACTATCGTATGGGCTCAGGCAGGGAGAGTAAGGTGGAAGAGAGATGTCCATTATGCCTTTTCACTGGCCATTTACTACACATTGCTTATACTCATTGTCTCATCACTGCCAGAGGATGCTGCTGAATGTCACCATAGCCACTTAGTGGAACCGAAAGTCTGGAGTGACACTTGCATAATTGTTGCATGACCATGGTATGTGCGAGACTAAGCCATTGCTTACAAAACACATTACCACTAACATGAAGTCATGTCATACTGTGTAATTGGCACCTATAGGCCTTGTACTAGAAAGATAAATCATCTCAACTACTACAACATTCCTCATGATCACATGCTGCACATGTGTATGGTATAGTTTCTGAAAACAGCACAGATTGAAAGTACACCTTCCTTATCTCTTCCGACAATAGGGGCAAGTACAGTAGGAAATATGGCATGAGCTGTTCAACAGGGCCAGGTGTACAAACTATAAGCTGATGAAACACATGGAAAGAGAGATGTTCTATGCAATATTAATACTGCATACATATATACATACTGCAACAAGCTCAAACCTGGCCACATGCCAGTACACACAGTACCACATACCTGTACACATACAGGTAGTGCTCAGCACTGCATTGAAATTGAGGTTCAGAGATCATGGAGAACCATATGGCGGGGGGGGGGGGGGGGGGGGGGGTGGTAAGGTGGGAGAGAATGTCCATCATGCCTTTCACTGGCCTTCCCACAACTACACACTGTTTGTCCCATCACTGCCTGCATGGCATCTGCCATGTGTAATATCTGCTTCAGTTCAACTTCTGATTGGTAGCTCACTACAACAATTATACATTAACCACCAATCCATTACTGGAGAACTACACATTCTCATGCCTGAGCCTCCTGAGAAGCCCTCATTTGTATGTATGTATAAGTGTATAAGTGTATGTACCATGCTCTTATGTGAGTGAGTGTGGGTGCTGTACATACTGTGTACATGCACTCTGCTGAGCAGCTTCTGACTAGCCCTTATGCTACAGCGAGGGTGGTGAAGCAGGGAGGGGGGCTGGGCTAGTGGGATGTGGCCCCCCACCCTCCCCCATATTTCATGATTCCAGAGTAGCAGCTATGGGCATAACTGGCTTTGTCACCCATGCAGCAGACCCTACCCCGGCCCTCCCCCACCAACCCCAATCATGCTCTGCCAACACTGTGCTACTGATACCATAATCATATTGAAGGTTCACACATTTGCATCACCAATCAATTGGTATCCACTACCCAAGGGCTACAAAGTACAAGCACTCATTTTAAGGCTAGCTCTATGATACAGCAATCACTGTATGAAAGTCTTACTACATTTGTATGTACAAAATAGCCTAGATATGTATTGCATGGTGTTGATTAGCATAGTACATTCTATGTCACACTGAGGATATACAGTATAAGTGCAGTTACAATGAAATAGTGTCAGAGCCCTTCAGTCTCCTTGTTCTTGACTATGTAGCAATCTCCATCTGTGCCAGTTGGAGCTGGGTCTTGCTGAGCAGAGAGAGCATTAAAGCTTAACAAAGAGGAGCTATCATGGAAGCTCATGGTTTCCCCAATGAACTCAGCGTCAATGTTCACTTTTACAGGTTCCTCGTTGTTGGACTGTCCATCTGGGTCCAATCTACGGACTAACTCAATCTCCACTGGCGGCAAAAATGTGGATGTGGCCCCAGCAGAGATATTCTCCATCACAGAAGATTGCTCAGCAAAGGGGGAGGCAATGTCTGTCAGTTTTGCAGTAGGACTAGAGAAAGAGTATAGATTTTCCTTTTCAGCAGTTGTGTTGCGTGTCAGTGTGTCAGTGCTTTTGCCAGCCTTCCTGACTGTGCCACGTTTCAAAGTTCCTCCCAAAGATATGATGGCAGAAGTCATTGTTCCAAAGCGAGACTTGCTGGGACTGCTGATGCTAGATTTAGACACACCATAAGCAGCCTTCTTGCGCTGGCAGAGAAGCCACCTCTTCCAAAGTTTACGTGCTTCTGGAGACCTCACAACATAGAGTATAAACAGGTATACACCCAGGAAGGCAGTAGTCAGGGTGAAGACCCACTCAGCAGGGTAGCGCACTGCATCAGGAAGATCACTAGTGGCTAGCAGACCAATGGCCCAGCCCACTCCAAAGAGAAGAGACAGTCCCAGGGCAATCATAAAGTTCTCCTTCAGTTTGCGAAGGTTCCCACTACTGCTTGTCTCCTTCTTAACATTAGGCCTACACAGCAGATTGGCAAAAATGAGGATGAAAATGACCCAATTCATGATGTAGATGACACCAAATGGTACAAGCAGACCAATATAGAAGGAATATCCATACACTCGGCAGCTGCAATTTGTAGAGAGAGAGAGTGAGAGAGAGAGAGAGAGAGAGAGATAGAAAAGCATTATTGAGTACACTGAACACAGGCATTACTGTGCAGCATTCTCTCAAACTCCTTACAATCTTGGATGAATGTAGTTGTGGTAGTATGGAGCCAAGGAGAACACCACAATGAAAGCTGGAACCACTGTAGGAGGTAGGATTGCACATGAAGGCAATACAGCACAAAGAAAATGCAAGTTATTGTGTTATTCTCCCTCTCCTCATGCACCAACCTACCCCAACATAGTGCCATGGCAATTATGACGTAGTTCTGGATGTCTGGTTTGAACACAGTCACCAACTTCCTGTGTAAGTGAATGGCTTCTGCTGCCATCCAGAAGAACACAGCCAGGAAGAAGTAGTGCATGAGAGCAGAGACCACTCCACAGAGCACAGGTACACCAGTTGAGACAGTGCTGATGATGAAGGTGACATACAGCCCCAACAGAGCAAAGCAGAGGTTGAGCAACAGCTTTAGATGGATAGCCTTCCTTAGGCTCCTGAATGTGAGTGGAGTAAAGGAGTATGAAGGTAGAGATGATATCAAACAGCTTTCTTGCACACTATTACAAATAACATCCATGCACGTAATATTTTAGTCCATAGGCCATGCAGTATACATCAAAAAGAATTACATCATTTCAATCACTGTGGCCTATAGAGTTACCCATAACATGCATACTCCAGACAGATTCACATCCATGCAGAAGATACCAGGAACAATTGGAACAACTAGCTTAAACAAAGAATACCATTTTGCCAGCCATTCAAACTAATATAATTATACATTAACTGAATTCCTACCAATTGCAAATGGATTTATCTACAGGACCATTGGAGTGGTGGGGAACACATACAACTTGCTCAGAACTGCCGTTGTGTGAGCAGTCTTGAGCAAGAAACGGGAGATACTCTGAATTTGGCTATTACAGTGTGTTGCATGGATGACAGATATTGAAGTGTAGTCCAGGAAATAGACTAGAAAACTCTGCCATTACATAGTTTGCCAGGCCCAAGTATATCTTATGGCTACAAATGTTTGAAGCAACTAAACTGAGCGTCATACAATTTGGCAGGTACTAATTTTAGTGATTTTCAAGCTTTGCTTAAACTTTTGCCTGTTTAGGTACACGTTTTAAAGATTTTTGCACTACATGCTAAATTTGAAAATTAGTTATCACCTGTTAAAATTAGTTGCCTAAAAAGGCATGTAATTTGCCTTAAGGCCTTCACTCATTTAAGACAATCAAAGTTAAGGTTACTGAAGGCTGCCTTATAATCATACAGCACAGTAGTGCTATCTATGTAAGGCAGTGGATGGCTGTTTGTTTGCTGTATCATGAATTAAAAGTACCGTTTTGGGTTGAAAAGCAGCAAAACATTATTCATGAGGAAGGGTTGGTTGTACACTATGAAGGACTAGCCTACATGCAAACTACCTTACAAGCAAAAGTGCGTACTTCCACATAAAAAGACTTTCCATGGTTCGTCTTCTTATTGTTCTTCTACTTCTTCTTCTTCTCTGACAGCAGTAGCTTACGAACCATAGGAAGTAAAAGAATGCTTTTACTCAACATTACACCGCTTTCCACTAGCTGTATTGCATTGTGGGTTATAAACCACTACGAGCAAGATCAGAAATGAGGGTTTGCAGGCCCTCAAGAGAGAGAGTGATACGCAAGAGACTCCATTTTATGATGATGTAGGTGAACTCTTTGGCTACATTCGTTTGCCTAGTCCTCCTTCAGATTTAGTTCAATACCTTAGCAATATTGTCCTATGTCTGCTTGGAGGTGTGTACGTAGCTAGCCTTGGCCAAAGATAGCTGCATGCTGTTTGAAGAAGAGTCACAGTTGTGCATTTCCCCGCCATTTTTACTTACTGCACAGTTAGCTTCTAGTCACTGTTTCTGTAGTCTTTTCAGTAGGCTACTGCAGAACCTAGGAGCTACACCACACCCTGAGCTCCAGGATTACAGAACTATGGTCCAACACTTACACTAATGTCCTATAAGTACAAAAACTAGAAACAATACAGGGATGTAGGAAGTAGTTTCAGTAAGGGGGGGCTGTAGTGGTACAATTAATGTTTGCGAGTGAAGCAAGCAAAAATTTTCACTTATTGCGTAACACCTGCCCTTGCGCAATACAAAATAGAGCAGGATTGTGGTGCGGGTCGTGCACTAGTACTAGGGGCAGCACTGGCTAGATAAGCGAGACTATACTGCCGGGCATTCTACAACTTTAGAATTCAGTCCAGTACAACAGAATAGTGACTAAACGGGGCAAGTTATGAAATGTGCACCTTCAGCAGGTTATGAACTTCACAACTTGGCAAGGCCTTGCCATATTTCTAGGGGGGGGGGGCACAGCCCCCCATCTCTGGCGTTCAGGTGTGCACCAGCCCCCCATCTCTGGCGTTCAGGTGGGCACCAGCCCCCCATCTCTGGCGTTCAGGTGGGCGCCAGCCCCCCACCCCCCCTTCCTACGCCATTGCAAAAAAATTTTCTACAAAAATAGTAAGGATGTAGGATGGCATAAAAATGACAGAAACGATTAAGTGCTGCTGCACAGCAAAGCATTCACAATGGTCTCTACATTCTACGATGGTGCTTCATTCCTGCATGTAAGGACCATTACTAATGTGTCACTGTGTAGCAGCATTTAGTAATACTTGTTTCTGTCATTTTTATGGCATCCCTACATCCTTATTATTATTACAGAAAACTTTCATTGTTTCTAGTTTCTGTACTTTTTATAGTGTGTTATAATATGTGACAGTCAATCAGCTTTCAGCAAATGATCACAGTACACTGCATTCAAATAAGGTTCGTTTGTTACATTTTATCGTGAGGTGTGAGCAGGTGCAGGAAATAGAAATGAGGACTCATTGACTTGGCATAAAAACAACTTCTAGAAAGGTAACAACTGTTTGTGGTAAAGTTGCATTCATGATCATCACCATATCCCTTATTGCATGTGTCTGTGCATGTGGAAGCTAGTTTCAATTCAGACAGAAGGAGGACTTTCCACAGCTGATCTAACCTCAATAATTACAATAATTCACTGCATAATTGTATGTGAAATTATACTTTAAAATTAACTAATTTTGTAATGGATAACACTTAATGTAAACCATTACTTAAGCAGATTATCAGTTACTGTAAGAAATCAAGTCTTAGTAATCGTCACCTCCATTGCATGGTGTGATGTTCACTGAATACAAATCTACACTGCAGCAAGGTTGTCACATATATGCTGTCTCCAAATACTTTCTGTTTCATTACAACAGGGGCAACCACATATATAATTATATACTGACATGTATAGGCATCTGTAAACATGTTAAGAATGGCTTTCACATACACCAGCAATTGGCAGTACTCACTCCTCTCCAAGATAGGTGATGATAACAATGATGAGGCCAATGATGGAGAGTACAGTGCCAATGTAAGACACTCCTTCAAGAGCAGTACCAGCTGGGGTAGACATTGTTGGTGAGTCAGGGGTGATGTCCTACCGATGAGAAATGGAAAGGAAGGACACTGTGAGGCAAGCGGAATACTTGCATGGTAACAGGAAAGACGAACAGCCTGGTAATGGGAAAGTTGCTATATACAGACTGTGCACACTGAGGATGGCATGCAAGAACAGCCCATTACACTATTCATGGCAAGAAGTGTACTGCTGGCATTATTTCATGCAAGTTGTCAGTCACTCACTAGCAGAATGGCAAAGTGAGTGAGATGATCACAGCCACACTCCACTTCCTCTGCAGTTTCATTGAGCACTCTGCAGTTACGGTTGTCCCATGCACCAAAACCACCTGCATTATAGGAAGATATGCACATATAGTTGAGGAATCAGAATGCACTATACCTATACAGTTAATGCACACTGTCATAAGCAGGCTGAGAGAGCAATTCCTATGCATGGAACTGAGTACGTAGCTCACCGTCAGCAGTGAAGTTCCAAAACCGACAGCTTGTGTTGCTTCCTTCCTCCCTAGCAAGCTGAATGTGAGAAGAGACCACAAGTAGTGCTAGAACACACAGTCTGCAGTATTGTAATTCTCATGTCCTCAATTGTAACAGCTTACCATTGTTTTAGTGAAGCGTGGCCGCACTACATTGCTGTTTGGAGGTTTAGCAATTGGAATTACTTTTCCATCAGACCGCAAAGATAAATCAACTACAATGCTTCCAACAATCTCTCTGGTGCCATTGTCCGTTGTCATATTTGCCCGTTCTTGAAACAGAGAATCACGTACAAATACTGATGTTGATATACGTGGTCTCATTCCATTGTCGCCTATCCTCAGAAGAGTTGGTGAGAGAGAAATTGCAGCCGGTGGCACTTCCGGCATTTCTTCCATCTGCATGCTTGTCGCAGTGCGGGTCATTACTTGGTTCAACAAGGCTCCTAAATCAGGGGCAAAGAGTTTCTCATCATCTAGATCTTCAGGAGGCTCCTCTACTCGAACACCAAAGTCAGGAGCAGCAAACTCAAAAGGTTTTTCAGGAGCCACCTCAACAACATTCAGTACGTCATCCACAATCCCTAAGATTCTGTAAGTGCACCAAAATGACAATGAACAAGCAGTTACTCTCACTTTCAACTGGTCAAGGCATTTACCCAAGAGTATGCAAAAGATAAGGATTTGAACTAAATATTTTGTAGTGAACACCATAAATGAAACAAAGGGATAAAATTCATGACTAGCTTTTACCATTGTGTGCCAATACTCTGTTGATACCACTCCCTTACATAATTACTCTGATGATACAGAATATCCTCCATGCAACCGTTACTGTAGCATACAGAGGCTATTATAACCAATAAGATAGATCTAGACTAGCCTAATGCCCTAACCCTAAGACATCCCTTCCCATATACATATGTGCTACATACGCATATAGGAAGGGATGTCTTCATTACTGTGCCTGTAAAATACAAATAATTATGTAGTCCTTTCATTAAGTGGAGTTCCCAAGCTACGTTCATTTTCAGCCACCAGCAAACACAAACCTGTTTGATGAGTCTGTCTTTTCCTGACTGGCTGCCAGCTGGTCAGGAGGCACTTGCTGAACATTACTCACAATGGAGAGGACATCCATCTGAACCTACAACATGTAAAATACAACCAGCAGCAACAATAGTGAAGAATGACATCGACTAGCCATCAGAGGAATTAGCCACTCACATCCTCCTGTTGTAGGTCTTCTGTGGATTGTGTGACAGTGTCCAGCAGCCCGACAGTGAGGGAGACATCTGCACTCTCAACCTCGTCACTACCAGAACCAGTTATATTCACCAGAACAGTGGCCAGCTGGGCTGGGTTATCAATCTATAAAGTGGCAATATAATTTACACAGTAATATACCCAAAATAGCTAAATCTAAACCTGTAACATAATATTATAATTATATAAGATATCTGATATTTCCTTCATTCCACTCATAGCCACAATCTGTCACTCCACTGAATCAACCAACCTCAGCTAAGGCACAAAGCATTCTCCTCGTCTCGCTGAACTGGCAGCTCTCACACTGTGGTTCCTCCCACATTGCACCAGTTTCATACCTCCCACCACATCTCCGAGTGCCTCTCAGTTGCTGGATCAGTGGGTCATCTAACCCACACCGGCATGGGACTGAGGCTACCTGGCCTATCTCAGTCTGAGGCCAAGTCACTGGACCAACATTACCACAGGGTGAGTCAGACTGTTCAGGACAGCCATCTTGATAAAGGAAAAGAAGGCAATTTAGGCAATGAATGCATGTTTGTTCATGCATGTGCCATTGAAACAGCTACTGCTATGTTAGTGCATATACGATGCACCACATTCACTGTACTGCAAACTGGTTCCCACATCAATTAGCTAGAAAATGCATACCATATCTATCAGTGGTACTTATAGAAAATGAGATTTGCTCGTTGATGTCTGTAACTTCTTCCAGTGTTTGTTCAAGAGGCCGTGTCAGCTGATCAGTGAGATTTGCAGGAGTTTCAGAGCTGTTGGTTGCCACGGTGATCACAATGTCAGTGGTGTTCTCCCCAGCAGATTCCACTGAGTACACAGTGGCTGTGTAGTCTCCTTCCACTGCTAGAGGTTGGTTCACTGTTTGCAAACGCAACTAATAACAGGGAATATACAAAAGCACACACTTTCATCCAATGGTTACCTAGTATGTACCAGTATGTTAAGTCGCTCACAGTCTCTATAATGTCAGCATTGGCATTGGATTGTCGTTTCCTCCTACTCCCAAAGACAATTTGAATGCGAAATTGAACAATACCTGCACAATGATACATTGACACATTGTTAGTCAGTTGCAGTCTCAGTTGAGTGTTGAAAGGTTCTCACCATTGATTAATATTGATACTTCATCAGATCTTGCTGGTGGACCAAAGCTGCTGGAGGCTACACATTGATAGAATCCTCGTTCTTTGGGGGTTGTTTCTGTGATCACAAACTCATTTCCAAAGGCCTGAGGGCCCTTAATTGCAATGCCATCCTTGTACCACTGAATGTTTGGGGTGGGGTTGCCAGTAGCAGAGCAGCTCAGGACTACCTTGTCATTGAGATCCACCGTCATATTTACGGGAGTGTTGGTAAGAGAGGGGGCTACTCGATTGTCAACCTCTGTGGATACAAAAGAGTATAATGCAATGTACAACAAGTCATTACTAGTGATAACTTATCCTCCCTCACTTTCAGCACAGTTCCTTCCTGTGTAAAAATTCCTAACACCATCCTCAAGGAAGGATATGCAATTGCATGTGTAGTTTTGCACTCCATCCTCACACTTGCCATTGTTCTGACAAGGATTGGGGTCACATTCATTTTTTTCTGAAAGGTATACAACACAAATGGTAATATACGTAAGCACAGTGGGATTAGTTGGAAGGAACCACATCAAGTATAGCACACTTCAAAACAAAGCGCATTCGACAACCAAGGTAAAAAATACTCACCAGTGACTGCAAATTTGAATGTCCACGCTGTGGTACCAGGGATGGGGGACACATTGCCACTGATTGCTCTACAAGTGTACTCTCCTGCATCAGATAGCTGCACCTCTGAGAGGCTGAGAGTGGACCGGGTGATGTTACCCAGTTCACCAAGTGATCCTCCATCTTCAACTGTGATGGTCCTTCTAACTGGAATGTTTTGCAGAGCAACGCCATTATTTAGCCAGGCAATTTCAGGTGGAGGACTGCCATAAGCTTTACATGTCAGCACAAGCTGGGGAGTGAATTCAACCAATGTCAACGTCCCTTCATGATACAGTGCTTGTTCCTCTGAACCATTCACACTTCTCGTAATACCAGTTATGTTGGGCCTCACTGCATACAAAGTAAAGATACAGATCAGAATGATTACAGCAATGGGAGGATAGCATTGGTACTGAATACCAACTTGTAATGGATTGGAGCTGACTCACCCACAACATTGACTAGAAATGACTTAGAATCATTTCCCAGACTGTTGACTGCCACACAGGAATACATCCCTGCATCATCAGATGTGACGTCTGTCACAGTGAGCTGGCTGCTGGGATCAGAGCCTTCAAAGCTTTGTGATATTGATACATTTCCTAACTGGTCTCCATCATTAAGCATCTGGTTTCCTCTGAACCACTGAATCATTGGTGGTGGATCAGCATTAGCTCGACATGAGGCAACCAAGTTTTCTCCCCTCACAACATCACGGACAGCAGAAGGGGAGAAGACAATAGTGGGGGGAACTGAGAAGAAAGAAATATCAACATCAAGAAGAAGTATTGCTGCAGTAATCCACATTAATAAGTATGCATTTGACACCAATAAAGGGGCTTGAGCTTGAGCCCAATATAGAACAGTTGTGCATGCGCCAAACACACCTTGCACCGTTAGTATAGCTGCAGTGCTCACACTTCCATATCTGTTGGAAGCAGAACAGGTGTAGGTCCCTTCATCACTGCCTTGTAGGTTGAACACAGTCAGAGTGCCAAGATTGTTGCTAAGGACAAAGGAATACTTTGAGTTGTTGGATGTAATTCTCTCCCCATTGAAGCGGAATGTAAACACAGGACGAGGATCAGCCACTGCTGCACACACAAACATGTGGGAGCCTCCTTGGGCCCGGGTAGTGTTCACTAGAGTAGTCACTATCTCAGGTGGAACTGCAGTGCAAAATGGCATGTGACAATATGTACTGACCTGTACTATGGTGGAGTGCACTTACATACATGCATATTTACATTACAGTATCTCTTCTCACAACTCACCTCCACTGACTGATATCCCAACTGCACTCATCCCTGCTCCAGCTTCAGTTGTGATTGTTATCTGGTAGAGGCCAGCATCACTGCCCACTGTGTTGTTCACAGTGAGGTTGAGGCAGTCATCAGAGAAGGTGTACTTGAGGGTACTAGTGCAGGAGAGGTTGACAGCACCTCCACTTCCCATGAACATCCACTGGATTCCCTCCCTTGTGATATTTGGAACAGGCACATTTACGACAGTGAAGGCAATGGTCACTGAATCTCCCAAGTTTGATGGCTTGCTGACCATTCCATCTGAGGGGGATACTTTGGGGGGCACTGGAACAAACAGTATTATACAATAAATATTGCAATTAAGTGTCAATATAATGTAATGTGCTATCAGTACAAGTATGTACATAGATTTGTGGCACTCTGCCCAGCTATTGCTGAATTTCTTCCTCACCTCCCAATGTTGTAACATTCAAGGTAGCAATGTCACCACATCCAATGGTGTAGGCACACACTTGGACTGAATACCCAGTGAAAGGTGCCAGGCCAGTGAAGGTGTATGATGTATTGCTAACATTGATGGGGCTCAATGTAGGCAGGTCTAGATTGTTGTCTGTGAATAGTTCCACTTGGTAGAAGTCAATGATTCCATTTGGAGTGCTGGGAAGGTTCCACTCAAGAGTGAACCCACTTGAATTGGTATCTGTCACCCGCAATTCCAATGGAGTAGAGGGAACTGAGGACAAGGAATGGGACATCACAAGAATCAATTAATGCAATGTACAACTTCACATACTCACAAATGCATGACCATTTACATATACACACATACCGTATTTTTCCGAATAGAGGTAAGGCCTCTATTGCCTTCAAGAGGTTTTAGACCCAGCCCCTATTCAATTCTATGTATTCGAGACTGGCCTTTTTAAAATCTGGTACAAAGGAACTGATTTCTAGCCATGTTTCCTGTATAAAATCAGAGTTAACACATGGTTGCTGTTGAAATCCATACGTGCTGAGCTCTTTTTAGAAGGCATGAGTCCTTAGAAGTCACCCAACATCACAATTCAGTCTAATCTAGTGACGTCCATCTCCCTCGCAGTGGCTTCTTTCATGGTTCTTCTGCACTCACTTCATTCCTATAGCTGCAAGAAGTACATACACTATGCGCTTACTCTCAGACAATGCTACTGCAGAGGGGACTTCCTCAGTCACCATGCGTCGCGATGCATTCGATTCATACCGAAAGTGTGCTCCTCAGATCTGAAGAGTCGCATTGTGTGGATTCTAGACCTGGCATCAATTTGAACCCACCCTCTATTTGCAACTCGACCTCTATTTAAGAATTGTGGCTCTGACCCCGGTTTTCCAATTGAATCCCAGCCTTAATTTGAGCTTGGCCTCTATACAGCCAAATATGGTACATTATACAAGTGTACAGTGTGTACATTATACAGTGTGTATGCACTTGTCCTCCTGCATACACACTCACCATCCTCTAAAGTTCTAACAGATATCTCTGCACTGTAAGGACCAGGTCCAGCTCCAGTGGAGGCCCTGACTGAAATGTTGTAGACTGAGAAGGGAACCAAGTCCTGCAGTAGTGCCATGGTGCTAGCAACAGACAACATCTGGACCTGGGAGAAGTTACTTGAAACTGCGTTTACACTGCTGATTCCACTGTACTGTATATCGTAAGATGATACATTTCCATTAGTTATCACTGGTTCTGCCCATGTTATGGTAAGTCTTCGTGTCTCCCTCAGATTGTCTATTGTCATGAGATCCACTGGTGAAGATGGGGCTAGCATCAAATTAGGAGAGAAGTTCATGTACAAACTTATAATTATGTAGTATTCTTGCACATCATTTGTACGTACGTGACATATATATAATGTAGCATTTGTAGGCGAGCTGTATTCAAAATGTTATTGTACACCAATGGCACCATTCCCATTTGATGGATATTGCTGATTGCACCTGTTCTCTTCTCTGAAAAGTGTGCTTGCTGATTCATACCCAGACCATTTGCACAGATACATAACCACCAGCACTGCTGTACGTTACATAACATCTACCATTTACGCTCTTTCTAGGTTCACATTCAACTTGCTTTCATTTCTCAGCAATAGAATAGAGCTCGCAAAAACTCACATTGATCTTATTTTGTATGTACTTCTGTAGTTCTCAGATGTGGATTCACTATACTGTATAAACTACTTATACCCTACGAACTGAGAATGTACGTACAGTATACAGTACCAGAATAGAGCAGCAAGTCATGAATACCGCATGTGTGCACAAACAAACACACACACTCACTTCCTTCTGCAGTCATCACTGTCCTGGGCACACTCGGTGCACTGAACCCAACACTGTTCTCAGCCACCACTTGCACAGAGTACACAGTGAATGGGGTTAGATCATCTACATACAATTCAGTAGTGCTTGTTAGTGACGTATTAGTAGTAGTAGGTAGTGACGTATTTCCTCTTTCGTCGTCCACCACTTGCCACATGATGTGGTAGAATGAAATAGGAGCATTGTTGTCAGCTGGCTCCTCCCATGACAAGTAGAGAGATGTAGTGTTGGCCAGCAACTGCATTATCACAGGTCTGTCAGGAGGACCTGGAGGAAAAAGAAACAGAGACAGCAAATTTCACAACAAATGTGTACAGTACATTCTAAACTGTGCACAGTACGTACATGCTAATTCAGTAAATTTCATCTTATGCACGTTGAGCTGTGTGCAATGTTAAGGGTGCGTGAGCAATGGGAGATAGTTAACTGGCAGGAAGACTAGACATGTCTGCTACAGATTTCACAATAGTAGAGTAGGCTGAAAAGGGGGTAGCTAAAGTATATAAGGTATGATGATCAAGCTAATGGCAAAACAGATGACTGTGGCTCCACTATCTTTGTCTTCATGACTAGTGAGGCAATCACTGGTTGCCAATCAGTAGGATGGAGTGAGTGCCAACAGTCTCTTTGACACTGAAGTATATCAATGTAATAGGCTGGTTAGGGGTAGTGCAGTACCTTACATTAATTTTCAGAGCTATCATTCGTCACAGTAACACATACTGTCCAACAATTTTCACATAAATTTTGAAGAACGATAACTGTACTTGTTCATTGTAGGGCTCGTGTACTGTGTACCTTGTACAATAATGCTTGCTGAGGTGCTTTCAACAACTTCAGGGGGGAATCCCTCAATAGTGGTGATACTACGGCAGTGATACATTCCAGTGAGATTCACAGTGGCACTTGTGATTGTGAGGGAGCTCTGAGTTGTGTGGGGACCTTGTGACAAGGTCTTTATTTCAATTCTACTACTTCCTTGGACCTCCACTCCATCTCTGGTCCAGTCAATATCAGGAGCAGGGAAGCCAACAACAGAACAGGAGAGAGTAGCATTCTCTCCCACTGAGATCACTACTGACATTGGGTGCTGTACAAAGGAGGCATTGACTGCAAGTAGAAGAGGAAAGAGCCAACATGTCAAATATCACTGAGAAACTAATTCACCTATCAGGCTCATATCCAGACATTACATCTAGCTAGCCCACTTGAGTATAGAAATAAGGTTACTGTTGGCAAGATCGAGTTGCTGTTAATGTGGTAGAGGCTCATGCCACATTGTCTAGCAGATTTCTGGAGCGTTGATGAGCATTCACATAGCTGTAGGTCTGGTTCCAGAAAAATGTTTCGACCACGAGGGTCTTCATCAGTTACGGTACAACGCTCCATAAGAGTTTCTGTGCCAACAGGTACAGTGAAGTATCTTCCATTAAGTGGCAAATGAGATTGGTGAGGCTAAATCCATCAGCAAAGCAATGCACAGCTAAGAAGTAGTGCCCATAAACCCACATCATATACTGTACATATGTGTGTATGATACTGTATGCTCGTTGAGCATGGCTTGAGTAATGAGACATACCATAGAGTATCCCTTCATCCATGCCACTCCCAGCTACATTGACAACTGAACAAGTGTAGTTCCCTCCTTGTGCTGCAGTGACAGCATTCACATTCAGCAAGGACTGGTTCTCTTGCAGTGACAGCATTCACATTCAGCAAGGACTGGTTCTCTCCCGGCAGCACCTCATCATTGTGGCTCCATTGTAGCTCATAACTACCAGCCACGTCAACCACACACATGAAAGTGACACTGTTCCCTTCACTGATGGACACATTCTGAGGCATCACAAACACACTGCCTTCTGGAGTCACTGCACACAGAGAGCAGGGCAAATGGGAATGCATACTAGAGTATCAATGGCATTATAATTTGTCATTGCACTGTATTTCATGCAGTTACCTGAACTACAGTAATCACAATAGAAAAGCACCAAAACATCACATGCATGTCAGTGTTACCACTCACAGGGACGAGTTGTCACAGCCAGGGAGATAGCTTCACCAGTGCCTCCTGAAGTCATGCCTCTAACAGTCACAACATACATTGTAGCTGGACTAAGACCTCCAAACTCCTCAGTGGTGTCAACTGACACTCTTGCTGTAAATGGAGAAGAACCTGAGATTTGTATGTCAACTGTGTAGTTTAAATTTCCATTTGGAATCAGTGGAGGGTCCCACACTACCGATACAGCAGTGGCATTGATGGAATCAGTCATCAGAGACTGAGGCTGTGATGGAGCTGTGGAGAGAATTGAGAAAAGTGTCAGAAGCATACATCACATCATCACCTTATCTTCTTAAATCAAGAGAAGACGGTATATGTGCTCAAATATAATAGATTATAAGAATCAATTTTTGACACAAAGGACTTGAAACTATGGATTAATGAGATTGGCGGATTAACGAGGTACTGTAAAACTAAAATGTACTAATTTGTTCTTGGGAAACTCGGGCGGATTTGCGGGTTTGGCGGATTAATGGGGGGCGGATTACAGGGGTTTCACTGTAATCAGTACTATACATACATAAGTACAATGTAGTAAGTACATTCAATTTTGCTTACTCCATATATAGTCTGTAAGAGTGTATGTGTGTGTGTGCATGCATGTGTGTGTGTGCATGTGCATGTGCATGTATGTGACTGTGCATTTGTGTGTATGTGTGTGTGTGTGTGTGCATGTGTGTGTGTGCGTGCGTGCGCGTGTATTGTGCATTTCTGCATCAACACTTTCCCTTGTGAAAGCTCACTGCTATCACTCACCAGCTGCTGCAGTGGTGGCATTAATGAATGCAGTGGGACCAGCACCTACACTTGTGCTAGCTCTCACTCCAATGGTATAGGTGGAGAATGGCACAAGGCCACTGATGGTCACTGAAGTAATGCTGCTCTCCAGGAAGAAGGTCATGAAGAATGAGTCATTCACTGGATTCTCTGTATCCAGACCTGTGTACTCCACACGATATGTGAGGTTGGGTCCATTACTGAAAGTGGGTGTGGACCAAGAAACTTGCAGGGAGGTGGATGTACTGTTCTGTAGTACAACTCCAAGGGGAATAGATGGAACTGTGGGGGTGACACAGAGAGCTTATAAGATATGCATAACATGTTGGAGAGCTTATAAGATATGCATAACATGTTGCACTGAATATGCATTCATGATGTAACTTCAGCACAGCCACCACTAGCACACTATGCAATGTACACATTACATGATCTGCACATGATATGGCATGCGCTAACCTCCCTCCTCTGTCTGCACAGTCACTTCCTCACTAAACTCTCCCACTCCATACTGGTTTGTTGCTCTCACAGACACGTTGTAGGTAGAGTAGGCCATCAGACCAAGAATGTTATAGTACAGCGTCATTCCAGCAGGTTCAGTGACTGCTTCAAAGAAAGCTCCACTTTCATTATTAGGAGTGGTTACTCCTCGGTACTGCACCTCATAAGTGGTCAGGCTGTTGTTCTGAGCTGAGAGAGGGAGGAGGTATTAGCATAAACTACAATACAACTATAATCAAACTTACACACACTACAGTTAAGAGTCAGATCCAATTCAGAAGTTGTCATTGTTCAAACTAGCAACCACCAACTCACTCATGTATGGAGTAACACACACAGCTATGTTTATGGAGCTCATTTAGCCACATTGGTGCAGTTCTGCATGCACTCACGGAAAAACACCTCAGGCTCAATCCAAGTCACCAACACAGTAGTAGAATTACTGCTGGTGGCATTGACAACTTGAGTCACTGAAGGAACTACACAGGAGGAGGAAGGAAGAGAAGAGTGATAAGCAATTGACTTCTCTTCTACTCTCTATTAAGCAGGAAGGTACTCGCCCTGGCCTGCAGTCACAGGCAGAGCATCATCCTCACCATCAGCAGTGTGTACACTGAGCTGAGCACTGAATGGTCCAAAGGCCACAGTGAAGGCCCTCACTGAAAAATTATATTGGGTACCAGGGACTAGGTTAGACAGTACCGTTGAGGTAGCATTGCTTGTTGCATTCACGAAGACAACCCCACTTGGAGATGACTGCTGCAGCTGATAGTACTGGACAATGCCATTGGGGTTCTTAGGAGAATGCCAGGTAAGTGTGACGCTGTCATTGAAAACCCCTCCAAGAGGAAAGGTCAGATTCAGTGGTGCTGAAGGAGCTGCATGGAAAGACATGACATAAGTATGTATCAAATCGTTATAGAGCACAACAGAAATGCATTACACCTAACAACATGTTACTCTACATTGCTGATTTAATAAGGAGCAGATGTGCTAGTAAACACTGTACATGACGTTTGGATAATCATTGCTACAGAACATGCAGCACATTGTATAGATAAGTACATACAGATGCATGTAGGCACAGCATGATTATTTTATAGGGAACCAGGCTGAAATGTATGGTGTGTGTGTGTGTGTGTGCGTGCATGTGTGTGTGTGTGTGTGTGTGTGTGTGTGTGTATTGAGCAGAAGTATAATGTACAATGTTAACGTTAAAGTTCCAGTTCATTGCACAGCAGACACAATGTATAATAAATTCAGTGTACACTAACCTCCTTCCTCTGTCTGCACAGTCACTTCCTCACTAAACTCTCCCACTCCATACTGGTTTGTTGCTCTCACAGACACATTGTAGGTAGAGTAGGCCATCAGACCAAGAATGTCATAGGACAACATCACCCCAGCAGGTTCAGTGACTGCTTCAAAGAAAGCTCCACTCACATTATTAGGAGTGGCTACTCCTCGGTACTGCACCTCATAAGTGGTCTGGCTGTTGTTGTGGGCTGAGAAAGAGTGAAGAAAGTGTACCGTACTATTGTGGTACAGAGGTACTGCATGAGTTTACACTTGCTGCAGCTGGGATATGGGTCTGACTCAGACAGTCACTTAGTCTGTTAGTCATGCATGGGCACATGAAGCACATGAAGAAAGTCAACCTACTCTAAAGTTGATGTGATCAAAACCATGACCTTGTGCTATAGACATTAAAGATGCATACAGTCAATACGTAGCTGTCCAGTCATGCTAGTATACTCACGAAAAGACACAGCAGGCTCTGTCCAATTCACTGATATGTTGGTGGAACCAGTGCTGATGGCTATGACATTCTGAGGCATCAAAGGTACTAAATGAGGGAGAGAAAGAGAAAGATCCATTCTATTCACTACAGCATCCATTATGCAGCTTGAAACATCAATAGGAGTGCCCAATCTCCTCACCATCAGCAGTGTGTACACTGAGCTGATCACTGTATGGTCCAAAGACAATTGTGAATGCCCTCACCGCGAAATTGTACTGGGTACCAGGGACTAGGTTAGGCAGCACTATCATAGTGGTGTTGTCTGTCGTGTTCACAGAAACATTCCCATCAAATGATGACTGCAGGAGCTCATAGAACCGGACACCACTACTGGGGTCTTCAGGGGTACTCCAAGTAAGTGTGATGCTGTCATTGAGTACACCCTCAGGAGTGAAGGACAGATTGCGAGGTGCAGAGGGAGCTGCCAGGAGAGACATACGTACATATACATGCATTCTCAAACAGGTTTTCACTTTCAAATTATTTGGCACTTTGTAGACACTATTTGCACCTTAGTACCATGACCGACACATACAAGTTATATACACAGCATGATATGGTTCCACCAGCCCAGCCTTTGATACATACACCTATGAGTAGAGTCATGATACCAGTAATGTCTGAGAGTTATTTCCCAATATGATAGTGTACAGATGAGAACCCAGGCAGATACAAATGTGCACAAAGTGAGCGAGGGATAAGATGAAGTTGGATAAGCGATTCCCCTTGTCTCCAGGAGAACACAGGAAACAAAATCACATTCCAGGAAAGATAATATACGACTTTCTTCCTGTTTCAACGTGCCTGATATTTCCTGTACACGTATCTAAATACACAAACTGATACATAGGTAATGACTCACACTACACAGCTGCGGAGTGTCATCTGACACACACACACACCTTACCATCCCAGTGAAGTCACTTACTATTCTAGTCATGACAGGGCGGCGTAGGGAAAGCACATATCAGCTATACATACTTGACGTGTGAACAATTCGTACTTTTTATTGACAATTGTTAGTATATCATCAAACAGTACGTCATTTTTGGGGGCTGGTATAAGCACTGTACATGACAACAGATTTGTACAAAGTGGGAGATTAAGTGTGCACAAATGCGAG
Organism: Ianthella basta; assembly: GCA_964019415.1. Lineage (NCBI taxonomy): Eukaryota > Metazoa > Porifera > Demospongiae > Verongiida > Ianthellidae > Ianthella > Ianthella basta. Next base: position 1,888,884 of record OZ025875.1, on the reverse strand, counting down.
AAGATCTCCATCTAATATTCATGCCATTCATTCATGCCACTCTGAACAAATGAGTACCTTGTGTGCCACTAAAACATGGTACTAGTATATAGCCAGTTAATTGTGTCTATTACAGTTCTTTCTCTGAGTTTCAAATACACAGACTATAGTACACTTGGTGTAAAGCATTGGCGGTGCAGGGGGGTTGTTTTGTTATGTAGTTGAGAGTATATGAAGTGATGAGCCATGGCACTGTTTAATGGGCCACGAAACTGTACATATTGCTGTAAACAATACAATTCAGCACACCAGTGTATACAGTATGAGTACTCCTTTATGCAATACACACACATATACAATACAGTACACATATACCGTACAGTATTAGATTGTCACAGCAATGTTGCCTGTATAAATAGAGGAGGAATGTTGCCTATGTTTGGAGCACCTTGATACTCCCAAATGAGACCTGCCAATCTGCAGTATAACTGTCTGATGGGTACAATAGAGTTTACCAGTCAATGGGGCATTTCGATTCTATATGGGAACTCAACCAAATGCTTCACTAGGCCAAATGCCTAAGTCAGATGTTGTATGTAGTTAGCTAGCTTGACTTCTCAAACCACAGTACTAACAATGCTGTTGGGCAGATTGAGTCGTCCTGCACTGGGCCACTTTTGACTTTGGCACTTCACCTTACGTCACATCACGTTATTACCATCGTAATTACTTATACAATCTTCACTCACCAATTCTGCTGGAGTTTTCACAGAATACTCCAAAGTAGTTGTTCACACACACACAGTCACTTCCATTGTAATATCCTCCATTCAGGCAGAAGCAGGGAGGAGCTACACCAAAGACAATTGATGCACCCACATGCATAACATTATGATCACACAAGCTTCAACCAAGATGAAGTAACCTGCACTTGTCTGTCATCTGTAGCGTGATATATACTTCCTCTCACTTACCTAACATAACAGCTGTAGTGTTGAAGCACTCCTTCTCACTGTACACCCCATATCCTCCAGAGGAAACAGCTCTGACAGAGACACAGTAATGTGTGCCGGGTTCAAGGTCCTCAAAGAGGAAGCTGGTTAGGTCTGTGTCCATGATGCTTTCAGTTCCTCTGTCACGGTCCTCCAACAAGAGGTAGTACCACAAGGCATACTGCTCATGGAGGCGCTCATAGCCCAGCGGTGGTTGCCAGGACAAGGAGGAGTTCAGTAGCTCAAAAGTGAAACCAATTGGTGGGGATGTGGGAGCTGTACAAGGATGTAGGAAACACGTACAGTGCAACATTGCTCAATGAGGCTTGAGATTGATTCGATATAAAAGGTCAATGTGTATACGTAGGAGGAACAGTGATTGAGGATACAAATGGGCAATGAAAGCTGAGAAATTGACAAACTGCATACACAAACTAAATGCTGTGTTTAAGCTATTTTGGACCCATACCTAGTACAGTTTCACAGTAAACACCAGTTGTGTTCTCAAAGCATGTACAGGAGCCATTAATGCAGTCTCCATACACACAGTAGCCATCTCCACAGATCTCGGCAGGTTGAAAGCAGTCACCTGCAGACCAGCACACAGTCAGACAAAAGGAGTAAAATAGACCACATTGGCTGCAACTGCATGTGTGCAACTTACCGTCACAGGCTGTATCATTGGCCTCACATTCTGTGATATCTACACAAACACAGTCAGTTGCACAAAAAAGTTAAATGAGATTTTTTAGAAAGGAAGTTGGAATTATGCAGTCATTGAAAGTTTATATTTGCATTGTATAATTATATGAACACTAGTCAGAAATGTATAAGTATGCTTAAGTGCATAAGTACCTAAGCATTCTGTGTATACACAGTTATCTATGCTATTCTACTGCCTTGCACAGACTGTTAGTTCACACTCACTGTCCAAACAGTAGTCCCCTCCAAATCCCTCAGCACACAGGCAGGTGTTATTCTGGCAGATTCCTTGGTTGAAGCAGTAGTAATTGCCACATTCCACATATGCCACTACACACCAATTAGAAGGATAGGGCATACACACTACAGCCAATATAGAATGGATTTTTAGCACTGTACATATGCATATCTGTATATCAGATATTACCTGAATTCACTAAAACCACAAAACACACCTACACAGTACTAGTATGGAAGGCTATGTATTCAGCAGTGCTACACGTCACTGCTGAATTTACATAATTTTATGCAATCGTGCAATGAACTCTAAAAATGTGAGCAGTCATTGCTGTACCTTAGACACAGACTGATAGCATGCACTACCATTCGCTGATGTGCCAGTATCCTTAAATAGCACTACCCACAGTTTACAAAGAGGTTTTGTCAAAAACCAGCAGTAGCATACTGAGTTGAGTGGTGAGTTGAGTTGAGTGTCACAGCTCTACACATGGTGCAGACAAAATGTAACCCGGAGCAACTGTCAGTGATAAAATATATCTCAAAAGAGGCATTAGGACTCTCTCTGAAGCTCTCTGAATTAGAGACAGCCTTGACCATATACAGAACCTGGAATGTCTGTTACTCACCACATATATACACAGAAATGATATCACTCAACCCCTCAACTGTACTCACCCTCACTGCAGTTCTCTCCAGTATAGGCAGGATGGCAGTAACAGGTCCCATTGTCACAGTATTCATTCGGCAGGCATCCAGGAGTGCCTGCAAATGCACCAAGAGGCATGAGGAGTACCAGTAGGTGCCAAGGACACTGCTCATGTGCGATTTAATGCACGCTAGACAAGCTTTTGTAGGCATGGAGACTTGGTGCACATATAGGGACTAGAAACATGTGAAGATATGCCGTACCCAATGAACAACAATGCACATTTCACATCTACACTACATACCCAACCATGAACATGCACAGTTCACATGCTACTCATGCTGCAATAGTACCAGTACCAATAGCAGCACTGCCCCCACTGCATACATGACATTCCTGACATTCCTCAGGCTCAGCCACCTGTACTGGACTCACAGATCTCAGATTCACAATGCTCTCCCGTGTAGTTCTCCAGACAGGTACATGTCCCGTTGACTGTGTCATTGTCACAACCAAAGCCACCATTCAAGCAGAAGCAGGCTGTGTGGCAGAGGATGCTAGTAATAAACATTTTGCAGACAGAATGTAATATTATAGGTCTACAAAGTAGAGAGTATGCTCACATTCACTCTGTTGCAGGCAGTATTCGCCATCATACTGTTCCCCGCACTGACAGTGACTGTTGCCATCTGCATCCTCCACACACTCACCACCATTGAAGCAATAATAGCCAGCACATGGGGTAACTGGAATACAAGATGTGGAATTGTATACAATATGGTGCATGTGACTGCCATGTGAGTTGTTGCATGCGATTATAGCACTCACTCAGAGTTTCATTGCAGTACTCTCCAGTGACAAAGGGATGGCAGACACATGTACCACAAGTGTAGTCACAATAGCCATTGTTGCAGAAATCACCACATGGGATGTATGGCTCAGTGGCTGGGGTGCACGTACACAATACAATACGTACATAAGGTGAGTACAGGGCAGATACAGTGCAAGTACACATACAGTAATTATTCAGTAGCATCCCAATTGGCTACACGGCAACACTGGATAGCCTCGGGACATTCTGTGCTAAAGCTTAACACACCTTCTACTTCACAGTATGCTCCACTGAATCCCTCGGCACATGCACAGGCATCACCTAGGAAGGTCCCACCATTCAGGCATTCCTCACAACCCAGTTCTGTTTGAGGTTCTGGTGTGAATGACAAGCATGACAACTACTGTATGTGTTAGCATGACAAATGACAGCTGTGCACAACCAGGCTACACTATACACTAGTACACAAAGATCTGTGCATGCAGGAATTTCAACTAGCATACAGTGGTTTCGTTGAAGTATGCATATTATCCACTACTCATAGCATACACATCCACATTAAGTACTGCCTCCATACAACCAACTTAATGTATACTAGCTGCTGCAAATGATATATAGTAACTCCATACACACTAGACACAACACTTATGAACAGAACATGTGAGTTTCAGCTATAACTCCATAACTATACATGTGCACCTTGTTAAATGACATATTGTGTGTGCTGCAGTACAGGATCATGCATTTGAGCCCAGCCGTATACTGAACACTGAGGTTACAATTTTGATTTTTGGGCGAACACGTAGCCTGTAACGTGTGGGAAAGTCACGTGCGCGACCACAAGCCACAGGTACGCACTACACGTTTACTACCTGTAGACCAGCTTCGACGCGTAGGCGAATTACCTGTGTGTGTACTTGGCGGATAGCACAGCGTTCCCACGTATGGTCTTTCTTATAGTACAGCCCAACGTCTGCTCCGACCCTTCGATCGACGAAAGCGCTTTCAGATCCCTTCTGCAACTTGTTAAGCTGTTTTTTAAAGAAGACTTGGAACGTGCCTCCATTTTGGTGGCTAAAAATGAAGCACGACCTGGCTCTTGCCCGTGAAGTGATCTCCTGCCGTCGCAACAAGCTTCAAGACTGGGTAGATATTACGACACCAAGATTTTGGAGCGAAAAGGAGTTTCGTTCGACGGGGACCTGGGCGCGTGCAAGGCATTCCAGAAAGACTTGAAACGTCTTCCTCGCCGCCGCTGTCTCCACTTTTATCCTATAGGAAGACTTGCAACTTGTCTTCTACATCTCATCTGCAAGAGATACTCCTCTGTTAGCTTTATAAGCCAAGTAACCGAATTGCCGGATGCATTACAGGTTACGCGCGCGGGACGATCTTAATCGCATGAAAAGGTGACCTGTACACGCCTAACCGCGATTAGAGGTTACGCGTCATGCGCTATAAGAAATTTTAATCTCTCATGTTCATCGCTCGACCTGTACATGACCGTGATCCTACTGTTAGCATCACAATGCATCAGGATGTGCTTATCATTCTCAGATTAGGAACTGATAGTGATCACATAATTGCAACAGTCAGTTCCTGCACACCTGCAGAGTTGCAGTAAATAAGCCTAATTACGGTACCTTGCACTGAATGGAGTGCAATGCATGGTATTTGAGGAGGTGTGCCCTCCACCTTAGGTCAAGTTACGCTGTCAGCTATAAATGGTGCAGAGTGATATAGATCATGTAATGTGACTCTTTTATTGAAGAGAACTGCATTGAAAGTGTGTATGACGTCATGTTTCGTTTGAATGGGTTTCCAGAGCATGAGAACGTGTTGCCCCCCCAACTATGTCTACACAGCCATGTACAGTTCAGGAGGGGGTGGTACTTTAGTGCACAAAATCAAGTCATTGTAATAACTTTCAGTATACAGTTACAGACATACAGACTCGCATACTATGATTATCTACACAGTGTCATGATAAAAATACATTAGGTGCACCAGATGTTAGCATACACTAAGTACATTGACCATGAATGTGCACTTAGTCTATGAAAAAGCTTATATTTATTGCGCGTGAGATGCACTATACAATGTCCTTCAGTGACAGCTTTATCCAGAGTTGCACCTCCAGAACATTAATTAGGGCCTGCCCTTAAAATGTGTCAATGCACGTACTCTTCTCCAGCTTACATGCAAGCAATTTATCTAGTATATACAGTAGTACACCATCAGCTTGTTCAGTAATCCACTGGTCAACATGTGGGAGTGTTGCTTAACAATGCAGTTGTATCGTCAGGAGAATGGTAGATAGTAGTCCCCCTTTGAGAGACCCCTCAAGTGAAGGACCCCCGTGTATAAGACTGGCTTTTCCAGTTACGGATGCAATGACATACAGTACACAGTCATGTACTAGACACCTCCTATGAGAGACCACCCTTTGTGAACGACAGTCATCCACTGGTCCTTATCGTGGTCTCTCAAATGGGGACTAATGCATACAACACTGCATGCACTTAAACCCAGGAATAGAAAAAGTTATAATAGCGTAGCTAATATAAATGAAAGGAGATAGCCCAGCTAGGTATCATCCTCACGGGGGAGGCAATTTACAGAGTTCACATATGCAGCTATGGTATCACTAGCTGTCACCTCGCTTATTCAAACTCTGACAATCTCCTATGTTGTAAAGCCATACCAGTGAAGAAGGCAGCAGAGAGCTGCCGAAACACATGTCATAATCAAAACCCATGGCTAATGAACTATGTGATTACCTTCTGTAGTCGGCACAATGAAGAAGGTTGTGTATTCAATCTGAGGACAGCCAGCCAGCCTTTACACAACTGTATTACGTATTTTAGCAACAAAGTAATTATAGACGTACGTAACTGCTAATGTGTACTTACAGGCCTGTGGTGGTCTATAATATAGCTGACTATCACTGTATCTAATGATGTAATGTCGCATGCGGGCGGAGTACAGTCACAGCACGGCGCACATCAGAAAGTCGGAGACGCCTGCGAGCGCAGTATGAAACGCCAACGAGAGCAAACGAAAATGGGATTGTTGCTGACTACTCGCAAGGCACCAAGTATAAATTCCGACATCGAAGGTCTTCATCGAAGACTGTGACTGACGAAGACCCCTCGAGGTTGAATTGCCTCCATAATTTATCCCTTTTTTGCACGTAGTGCTCAACAAAAAAACATCTCTGTTCAGGCCAAAGCATGAGCATCTACCATAGCTACCAGTAAAGAATAAGACAACACAGACTGCTTACTTCATGGCCTAGGGAACTTACCCTGAGCTTGCGACGCGACTCCGCTTAAAAGCGCTGGGAATAGACGGGGAGGAAGCGGACGGGAGTTTATTAATCATTAGCTCGTGTGTGAGGACTGATTTTCTAGCTACTCATCTTCAATAAACACGCAAGCAAAGGAAGCGCTGTTACAGCTTACTGGAGGTGACAAAGAAGAGGAGCGCGACAGACCGCATCGTCCTCCTAGGCTTGCCGGTTCTGAAAAGGCTCCTATTGCGACCTCCGTTTGGGCCCTATCCTATTATGTCCGCCGCGCAGAGGGAATGCCTGCCGGAAGAGCCACCCCCACACACAACTTTCCTAATGGAGACCATCATACCCCCTCCCCCTGGTTCAGTAGCAGACTATGGGAATCTGGGACGTCGCGAGTAGTTGGTACTTGCATCCTTGAGAATGATATGCCATGCATGCAATTTACCGTGCACGAAGGCGTGTGCCTCTGCTTTCGATGCGCAAGACAAGAGTGTATTTCTGTACTGTGACAATCACTGCCGTATTATCTTTATACGTAGATTCCGATCCGGCTTGTAAGACACTAGAACGGTGCATTTCTGGTCATCCCAGGCCCAAGGGATGTCACCATTGCTCCAAGCAACACATCGTCATTCTCGACAAGGCACAGCACGACATCATCAGGCATTCACCTTCCTCTGTCCTTCGATCGACGATCTCTCCGAGAGGGCCGACGGAAACAGGGTGGCGATACTAGGTCATCTTCTACCGGGGAATCCTCACAAGGGAAGCGAGTGTTTACGCCGAACCTTCAAGCTTTTACTTCGAAGACACATCTTACTTATTCAGTTAACGTTGCTTTATAGTTACCACAGTGGGACTCTATTAACTACATAATGGTCATCCGTTACACATGCATCAGTTTTAATTTGTAGTGACAGGCAGGTAACGGTAACCAGTAAGCCTTTCCCTTGGCTGAGCAACCTCTTCATCCATGCATGCTGTTTTCCCTTCATGTATAGGCTTCAAAGCTCATAGGCTCTTAGAATTGAGGTGAATCTCAAGCTGAAGTCCCGCCAAAAGTGTTCACACAGGAGCACTTGAGGAAGGAAGGACATGAACTTATACGTACACACAGTCACATTGTTATGTTAGCATGTATGGTATTCGGGTATGTAAGTATGTCAACTCACACAGCGCAATTGACAGTATTATTTAGTATCGTTGCGTTCAATCTTGTGCATATCAACATATGCACTCGTGCTACAGGAATAAAATGCCATGCACAAGCAAGTTGCACAGTGATACAAACATGAGTGAACGTGAGCCAGCTAGTTGATAAAGAATATACACTGGTTGGGGGTGAGGAGGTCAGCATGGTTAACAGGTAGTGTACATATAGGAGTGGTGGAAAGAGTGAGTGGCATCAAGATGACTTCCATAAGTGCACAGCCATGCACTACATTAACGTTTCAACGTATGGGCATATAAGCCGTACCTCTGAAATGCGGACACCCCTATAATCAGGACACTTCTCTTGTTCCGAAGGGTGCCCGCATTATAGGGGTTCCACTGTATAGTAGTTATTGCATGCATTCTTATTCACCCTACTGTATTGCACAATACTCTCAACACATTATACAGTTGCTGCCTATTGTTGCATTTGGCTGCTCTCCATGTCTGTGTCAGTGTTTCTGTCAGTATCGTCTGTCAGCACACATACAGTATGTGTGGGTCATGTAGCTGATACTATGTTATGGAATCTCTCTCTACACTATACGTAGGTTCACACCTGGTTTGAACTTCAAGAAAAGGCACTTTCTTACATTATGGACTGTCAGTCTGAGAGTGGAAAGTTGGTTTGTTGGTAGTTTGTATTTCTACAACAAAGGGAGGGTCTCTGTTTATCCACAGTAACATGACTGTATTGTTATAATGGATGTTTTATTGTGCTTTCTACAGCATACATTGAGTAAAGGTATATATGTTCTGTAACAGGTGTTGGGGTTATGAATGATGGCTGGGACACCCTTTTTGCCATCAAAAAGCTGATGTTGCACTGTCTAGCTAGGTGACCTGCCTCAACGGCGACTTGTCTCGTCTCATCTGGCCTTTCCTGCTTGAATTCCCACAATTGCACTACCCACACTAGATTGTGTAATTCCATGGACAGAGCATATAGTGGAACCTGTCTAAGAAAGCCACCTGTGAGCCAGTTTTAACTGACCTATATAGAGAGGTGGCTGCTCTACAGAGGTAGATTGCAATGTTTAAGTCATATTTGGGGAGAGGGAGGCTGGCTGTTTTAGAGATGTGGCTGTTTCACACAGTGACCATCTTAGACACGTTCCACTGTATTATACAACTTACTAGTCAGACCATTCCATGTAGCACCATGCAGGTTGCATTTACTACGCGGGTCTGTGTCAGCGTTTCTGTCAGTATCTTGTGTCAGTACATGTATAGAGTATGTGTGAGTCATGTAGCTGATACTATGTTATGGAATCTCTCTCTACACTATACGTAGGTTCACACCTGGTTTGAGCTTCAAGAAGAGGTACGTAGTATTTCTTACATTATGGACTGTCAGTCTGAGAGTAGAATGTTGGTTTGTTGGTAGTTTGTATTTCTACAACAAAGGGAGGGTCTCTGTTTATCCACAGTAACATGATTACAGTGCTATAACGCGTGTTTCATTGTGCTTTCTACAGCATGCACCTGAATAGAATGTGTGTGCCTGCACCCACTGTCATGCTTTATCACTTTCAATTTCATTCTTTACTTATGCCTGCAAATTGCTTGCATGCCTCACGTACACCATGCACAGCTAGAACAGTAATACTATATAATATGGTTCAAACTGTGTACAGTACCTCACAGTGTATCTGTGTGTGTGTGTGTGTGTGTGTGTGTGTGTGTGTGTGTGTGTGTGTGTGTGTGTGTGTGTGTGTGTGTGTGTGTGTGTGTCTGTATGTAGGTGTGGCTGTGGGTGGGTGTATTTGCAGGTATCTGTGTTCATGTATGTATTCTCTGTAGTATAAATTGTATATGCGCATAACATATACACTTTCAGCAGTGTTGAGTCAGCACTTCCAGTGTGCAGGTCCATCTCTTCCAGTGATACGTCGGGCATAGACAGTAAGATGGGTGGGACACCACCTGCATTTGGTAAGTTGTTACATGAGTGTAGCAAATGTGTCACTGTATGACTTGTATAGGGTGAGTGTTTGGCTGTGCACATATAAAATTTTGAGAGGGGGTGGTTGCTTGCAGTAAGCCATTGCATAGGCTAGGTCAGTAGATGTTAATCACTAAATAATACACATTCAGTTAAGTATACTGCATTGAGTGTTCATACATAGTCCCTGTGTATGTGTGTGTTCTCCACAGAATAAACATTCAGCACATACACTGCTTAATCAACAATATACATGCATAGCTTTTGAGCATATTCCACCTTTGCAAGTTGCACATGGTATGTAAGTAGCTGCAGGACAAATAGAATTGTTATTTTCTCATCATGTAGTGCTGCTTCAATTGCAAAGCCCAAATTCTAAGGACTTTATAATTGCCGAGCCGAAAGGCGAGGCAAGTAATCGTGATGCGTTGTCGTCCCTAGTTTGTATGTATGTATGTATGTATGTATGTATGTATGTATGTATATCCGTCCCAGTCAACCCGAGACACCTAGATTGCGCAATAGCCCGGTGTCACAGTATATTTTACCCCCCGTATGAAGTATCCCCCGGGTATAATCGAAGGTTGGTTAAACGACACAGAGATGCTGATAGAAGCTAGTAAAATGCACCCTGTTGCAGAATGAGACTTACCACTACCAGAAGAGACTGTTAGGTGACGATATCTGCGAACCCTGCACTTCCTTTGCAGTCCTTGCAGAAGACCACATCAATCTTGTTAGCTGACGACCGCGGTGAGGTTTTTGTCCTTCTACCATGGCTGGGATGCTTGTGTAGTCCTCTGGGTTCTCGACAAATGTCAATAGGGCACTACTACAACGAGCAGAAGTGCTTGAGTAGCAGCATGGCGTGTAGTTTCGCAAACTGGTGGACATCGATGTGCAGGTACATCGACGCTACAGCCTGAGCATGTGAGGAGCATGAAACGGTCTGAATCTTAGCTACTGCTTGTCAATGCAGGGTTGATGGATGTCAGAACAACCCCTCGAGGTGAAACACACCAAAAAGAGTTAAGAAATACTCAGAAATTCGAAGTCGGGGGATAAAGTATCCTAGTTTATTTTACCCGGGGGGGATACAAAACTGGGGGGATGGAATAAACCACCGTGACACCGGTGTTCTCCGCAGGCGCTCACGACAACAAAACGCTCTACTTGGCCACCATCGGCCAGGAAACTGCTCAACACTCCACTTCATCGCTGCACGCTGCGTTCAGATTGTTGTTTACGTCGCTCATTGCTCCAGCGAGGGCTACACGCCTGTTGGCGATTCCGCCATATTGGCTGACGTCATTTGCCCCGCGTGGCCGGGAACACTTCCCACTGTTCACTCGGGTGAAGCGATAACGAGCACTGTGTTAGCACAGCACGGACGGGCTTCCCTGCGCAGCTCCAAATATGTAGGTGTCGATTGCCAAGCTGCCATCCAGTGCTTCGTCGGGCTTGCTACCCCTTCTTTCTGACAGCCAGTGAAAGCAGATTACAGCTCTATTGCCCAAAATGTACTTGCCCTGGCCGAGTTATGCTCATGGACTGTACTTTACTGAAATAGCTAGCCATATACATTCAAGCGAGACTGGTTGCATTTTAATGTATGCCCTAGTTATATTGATTCAGAAGGGCAACTCAGTCTTACTAAGCATAATGTACATCAGCATATTATAAAAGTATAAAAAATTTCATACAAATTAATGTCAGAATCAAAGCATATCAACATGCATTTAAAATGAACCTTGCTTAGCAGTTTAATTAAGAGTTACAGAGGAATGATGTCAGATCCTTCAGTCTTCTTGTTCTCAAAAATGTAGCAATCTCCTTCTGTACCAGTTAGACTCGTGTCTGACTGGGTGGAAAATGCATTGTAGCTCTGCAAGGAGAAGTTGTCATGGAAACTCATAGTTTCCATAATGGATTCACTTTCCACGTCCACTTTCACTGGCAATTCAGAGGGAGAAAGTGGTCTTGGGCTGGCTTCCTCATTGTTGGACTGTCCATCTGGATCTGCTCTGCGAACCAGTTCAATTTCCACTACCCCTACAGTGTTCTCTATCACAGAGGATGGTTCTACATAGGAGGAGTTGATGTCTACCATCCTTCCCGCAGTATTGGTGAAAGAATCCGGATTGGCCGAAGACGAGGGCGGGTTTCGAGTCAGGGTACTGTTAAGTGCATTGGAATTATTCCTACTACGCCGTAGCTTGTTTATTTTCAATGTTCCTCCCCAGGATCTGACAGTGGAAGATAAAGTTCCCCATCTTGTCCTAATGAGAGCGTTTGTGCTGGTTGAGGGTGCATCTTCCTTCTCCTTCACACATGGGCAGATCCACTTCCTCCAAAATTTGCGTGCTTCTGGAGACCTAAGAATATACAGTACAAACAGGTACACACCCAGGAAGGCAGTAGTCAGGGTGAAGACCCACTCAGCAGGGTAGCGCACTCCAGCAGTAAGATCACTGGTGGCTAGCAGACCAATGGCCCAGCTCATTCCAAAGAGAAGAGACAGTCCCAAGGCAATCATAAAGTTCTCCTTCAGTTTGCGAAGGTTCCCATTGTTGCTGGTCTCCTTCCTGACATTGGGCCTACGCACCAGATTGGTAAAAATGAGGATGAATAATATCCAGTTCATAATGTAGATGGCACCAAATGGTACGAGCAGACCAATCCAGAAAGAATAGCCATATACACGGCAGCTGCAATCGGGAGCAGGAGAAAGAGAGTATAACTACTGACAATGTCATTACTTGTTAGTATATAGTCCTTACAATTGTGGGTGGATGTAGTTCTGATATTGTGGAGCTAAGGAGAACACCACAATAAATGCTGGAACCACTACAAGTGCAAAAAGGGAGGGAAATGGAGACATCATTCTGCACCTGTTACCGCTCATGCAGTCAGGCAATGATGAATCTGACAACATTCATTCCATGCACTTCATGCCAACCTACCCCAGCATATTGCTATGGCAATGGTGACATAGTCCTGGATCTCTAGTTTGAACACAGTCACCAGCAACCTGTGCAAATGGATGGCTTCTGCTGCCATCCAGAAGAACACAGCCAGGAAGAAGTAGTGCATGAGAGCAGAGACCACTCCACAGAGCACAGGTACACCAGTTGAGACAGTGCTGATGATGAAGATGACATACAGCCCCAACAGAGCAAAGCAGAGGTTGATCAGCAGCTTTGCATGGACAGTCTTCCTTAGACTCCTGAATGGAGCATGTGTGAGATCTTCATAACAACAGGCAAACTTCACTGTAACTGCCTAACTGTCTGATTCTAAGAGTGATGTCTGTCTGTTGAATACTATATGCATACTGTCAGGACCTGGACTCTGAAGCTAGTCTGGTGTATATACTTATGGCTGTGCCAACAGTTCAAAGTCATCAAGTTGTTCTCTAAAATGTATAATCCACTGCAAGTAACACTTTTATTTGCATCTGATGAAGGAGATGATTTGCACTCTGTGCATTTGCACATTCCATGCTACAATTACTATACTCCATTGGAATACCTCAATTTTGGCCTCTGTACCATACAAGTATCAAAAGTACATCAACATCTTTATCTACTTTAGCTTTTCTGTTTCTAACACATGTAGCACTCACCCCTCTCCAAGATATGTGATGATAATGATGATGAGGCCAATGATGGAGAGTATAGTGCCAATGTAGGACACCCCAGTGAGGGCAAGCTTATTACCATTACCATTACCATTACCATTACCAGGGTTGGGATTGATGTCCTGCAACAGATAGTCAGAAGTGTGTGATACAAGTACTTTCCAATGAGAATGAGTACACAACATACACATTCTACTCATGCTTGCATTATATTGCATTCAGATACACAACACATGATAGCTCAACCTTATCTTAAGGAAATCCATGGAAACGCTAGCCAAATCACACAAATGAATCAGACGTTTCGGCAACCTACGGAGGGTCGGTAACTGACAGTAGGTTGGAGCATGCTCAAACATGCTCCATTGTATCTGTATACCTGTTTGTACTGTATATTCTAAGGAATAGGTATAAAATTGCCAGTGCATACACAAATGAATCAGACGTTTCGGCAACCTACGTAAGTTGCCGAAACGTCTGATTCATTTGTAATTTGGCTATGTGATTTCGTCTGATTCATTTGTGATTTGGCTAGCGTTTCCGTGGAATCCCTTAAGATGAGTCTTCCTAGCCACTCAGGCCTTTATCATATAGATAGCTCAACCTGTAATGTAGCAGCCTGGACCCTCCTTCAAAGATGTCACTCACCAGGAGAATGGCAAAGTGAGTGAGATGATCAAAACCACACTCCACTTCCTCTTCAGTTTCATTGAGCACTCTGAAGCTTCTGCTGTCCCATGCACCAAAGCCCTCTACGTACATTATGAATGGAACAGCAGATATGCACTGGCAACTTTATACCTATACACAATGCACTGTTAGAATATATAATTGTACGCATTAATCTGTTCCATGACATGCCTAACACTGACTAAAACCAATAAAAGATTGGAACTTCGAAAAAATGGCGGATGGTCCTTGATTCGTGTGAAGAATAGCGCTGATTGTGTCTGATCGCTGCCCACAGTGCTCGCGATGTCCTCGTGCTGCCGCTGTACCGGTAGTGGACGTTGCAGTAACTGTCGCTGCAGAAAGGCAAGGAGACATTGCTCTGACTGCCTCCCCAATCGGATGAATCAATGTGAAAATCAACCGATGTCAAGTCGATCCAGCCCAGGTGAGCCAGCGCTGATACACCCGGCAGATAATACAGCTGTGAGCCGCAGAGACGTTGTTCTGACGCCCTTGAGTGTAGGGTCATGTGAGACAGTCGATCCTGTCGAGCCACCTGTCCCTGATCTCCCACAACCTGAAGAGCTCGGCCCGCCCAATTTTCGTTGGGGCAATCTGGACGGGAACTCCTTCTCCAGGGCTATCGACAAAGCCTACGAGGAAACTGTGCACTGGAAGTGTAACCTCTTCGATGTCCCCAGAGGCAATGCAGGCACACTCTTTGTTCAGGAGATAGCCCGACTTCTTGATGCCTACAGTCATGCCACCGCGCTGGAGGGTATCGCGCTGAAGGCAGTAATGGTCCTACCAGCCCTACTGCTCCAGAAGCCCCATCCAAAAGCGAAAAGCAAGGATCTCTCTGTGCGATTGAATGACAGATTTGTGAGGTGGCAGGATGGAGACATTGACTCCCTCCTGCACGAGGGTCGCACCATTCAGAGCCGACTTAACACCTGCCAGCAAAGAAGGCACGATGGTGCAAAGGTGGCACGATCCTTTGAAAAGCTAGTGGCAGCTGGCAACGTGAAGGCTGCCCTAAGATTGGTCACTGAGCAGAGTAACACTGGATGTCTTGGCCTTGACAGCCTTCAGCCCGATGGCAGAACAGTCAAAGATCACCTGCTGGACAAACATCCACCAGGCAACCTAGCTGCACCCTCTACCATCAGTGGGACACCATCAGTCCCTGAACCTCACCCCATTGTATTCGAGCAGATAGATGGCTCCTTGATTCGTTCCACAATCCAGCGATTGTCTGGGTCTGCTGGACCATCAGGCATGAATGCAAAGGGCTGGAAGCGAATGTGCTCCTCCTTTCATAGGACATCCAATGAGCTTTGTGAAGCAATCGCCAGGTTGACCAGAAGGATTTGCTCGACTTATGTGGACCCCCGCGGGATTTCTTCCCTAGTTGCAAGTCGTCTCATAGCTCTAGACAAGAGCCCAGGTATCCGACCTATCGGTGTGGGAGAGATATTGAGACGACTCATTGGAAAGGTGGTCCTCCACATTGCTCAGGAAGACATTCAGCGCACTGTCGGTAGCCTTCAACTATGTGCAGGGCAAGATGCAGCATGCGAGGCAGGAATTCATGCAATGAGAAGGGTGTATGAGGACGACAACACTGAAGCAGTCTTACTAGTGGATGCAAGCAATGCTTTTAACTCATTGAATCGCCAGGCTGCTTTGAGAAATGTGCACATCCTATGCCCCATCCTTGCCCCAGTCCTAATCAACGCCTACCGGAGTGAAGCCAAGCTTTTTATTGGTGGAGACCACATTCGATCTCAGGAAGGCACCACCCAAGGTGACCCCCTCGCAATGGCTATGTACGCCATAGGTACACTCCCATTAATTCAAAGCCTTAAAGAGGGAGTGGTACAGTCATGGTACGCCGACGATGCATCTGCTGGGGGGACACTGGCCCCTCTTCGTAGATGGTGGGACAGGCTCCAAGCAGAAGGCCCACAGTTTGGCTATTTCCCTAATGCAGAGAAAACCTGGCTGATCGTAAAGCCTGAACAGGCCAAGTCAGCAGAAGAGCAGTTCCAAAGCACAGGGATTAGGATAACAGCACATGGAGAAAGGCACCTGGGTGCTGCACTGGGATGTAGAAGTTTTGTGAAAGAGTACGTCCGGGGCAAAGTGGTTGGCTGGGTCTCTGAAATTGAGAGTCTGTCTAGAATTGCAATGTCCCAGCCTCAGGCTGCGTACGCCGCCCTAACCCATGGCCTGACAGCTAAATGGACTTTCATCATGCGTACCATACCAGATATTGAAGATGAGATGCAACCACTGGAAGATGCAATTCGGTATAGCTTTCTACCAGCATTGACTGGAAGGCAAGCCTTCAGTGACACCGAGCGAGATTTGTTGGCTCTCCCGGCCCGGCATGGGGGCCTTGGGATCTCAAATCCAACCAAGTGTGCCAGCAGCCAGTTCAATGCCTCATCCAGAATCTCAGAGCCTCTGGTAACCCTGATCCAACAGCAGTGCACCAGCTATCCAGCACAAGCTCAGGCTGAACAGAGAGAAGCTAAAGCTACTGTCCAGTCGAGCAACCGACAGACTGTCAACGAGGAAGCAGACAGTGTCAAGGCAAAGCTATCAAAGCCACAACAGACAGCAATGGAACAAGCAAGTGAGAAAGGGGCATCTGCATGGCTGACAACCATCCCTATTGCAGACTATGGATTTAGTCTGCACAAGCAAGCCTTTAGGGATGCTTTGTGTGTCCGGTATGGATGGCAGCCTGCACGACTACCGTCACACTGTCCATGTGGTGAAGCCTTCAGCGTTGGCCACGCCCTAAGTTGCTCAAAGGGGGCTCTGCCATCCATCCGCCACAACCGGATCAGAGACCTGACCGCTGAGCTCCTGACTGAGGTCTGCCCCAATGTGGCAGTCGAACCAGTCCTCCAGCCGCTGACAGGGGAGGGATTCTCCCTCAGAACAACTAATGTGCAAGATGATGCCAGGCTAGACATAAAAGCACAAGACTTCTGGGACCACAGTAAAAGGAGCGCATTCTTCGACGTGAGAGTTTTTAACTCCCATGCCCCATCAAACTGTAGGACAACAACGGCAGCTTGCTACAGAAGACATGAGCAGGAGAAGCGCAGGACATATGAGAGGAGAGTTTTGGAAGTAGAACACGGCACCTTCACCCCCCTTGTGATGTCTACAAGTGGGGGCTGGGGCCCCTCGGCAACAGTTGTGTACAAGAGGCTTGCCAGTCTCATCTCCGCCAAAGTGTCACAGCCGTACAGCACCACTCTGTATTTCATCCGCTGCAAGCTGGCCTTCTCCATCATTGATTCTACAGTCATGTGCCTACGCGGAGCCAGGTCTTCTTTTCACCAACCAGCCAGGGAACTAAACCTCAATGAGCAGCCATTGGACCTCGTTGCCAGCGAGGCTCGATGGTAGATGAGACACAGCTCATAGCATGCAGACTGATCTCTTATTACAATGTGCATGTTGTCATTTGACATTTCTCGGATGTCCTTGGTATTTATGTAATATTATGTATATTGACACTGTTTTATGAACTGTTTTTCATTTATCACAGGCAGTGCGCATGTGTGCCTTATTGTAATCACTTCACTGTTTAATTTGTTTCTCCACTATATACTAAAACCAATGAAACAGCATGAGATGAGCAATAATCTCCAGCACATGCAGGCAACCCACAGCTTGGTGCTGTGTAAATGCACACACAGTAAAATTGAACACTCTGCACAATACAACTAAATTCCAGTTACCTACCATCAGCAGTAAAGTTCCAAAACTGACATTTTGTATTGTTACCCTTATCTCTCGCAAGCTGCATGTCAGAAGACCACCAGCAATGCTAGAACACACAGTCTGCATATTGCAATGTTCATTCTCTCAAACTGCACAAAGTCTCACCATTGATTTAGTGAAAGTTGGACGCACTACATTGCTGTTTGGAGGGAGATCAATATTCATCACTTTTCCATTCAACCTCAACGTTATGTCAAGCACAATGCCTCCAACCTTCTCTTGCTGAAGCTTATTTCTGATAATGAAGCTACTCCGCTGCTGAAATAGAGAATCGCGCCCAAATATGGACATTGATATACTTGGTCTACTTCCATTGTTATCTTGATTCAGCAGAGTTGAAGCAAGAGTCACCTTCGCTGGTGGCAGTTCTGGTACCTCTTTCATTGGCATGTTTCCAGCTGTGCTGCTCATTATATCATTCAACAAGCCTGTTATGTTGGGAGTGAAGGACTCCTCTTCCCCCAGGTCTTCAGGAGGGCCCTCCACTCGAACACCAAATTCGGGAGCAGCAAACACAAATGGAGTCTCAGGAGTCACTTCCACAACATTCAGCACATCTTCCACAGCCCCCAAGAGTCTATGAATGAGATGAATAAGAATGCTGTCTTTGACCATTACCACATGTACAGGTACATCTGGTGAATTTCATTGGTCAAAATTATGTGAGACATTTGCCTACTCCCAACAATTAAAGGAGACAACTGAACTGCACTATATCCACCATTCAGCATTTAGGTAGTTATTTAGCTGTCTAGAAAACACATTTATACTGATTTAGCAAAGATAAATAAGTTGGCTAACTAAAGTAGCTACACAGTCATGAATGTGGTATACAGATATACCAGTATTGCAGGCATGTTTGCATGGATACTACCTGGCTACATGATGGGGTTGCTATGTACATACTGTATATGTAGGACATGTTATTTAAACCTGCTACATAGTGCACTGCCTTCTGTACATGAAGGCAGCTACTGCTGTAATAATTTCTTTGTTTCCTAAAGCAGCATATGCCACATACCATTTGATAACCCGGTTACTCCTATTTCCAATACTACATAGATACATGCAAAACATTTCTAACAGGACATATGCACCATAACTTTCACATTTTTCTCGTTTTTAAATTTGCGGGTGCTGGGTACAGTAGTGTTGAAATATTTGCGTGTGAAATATTCACGGATATACACCAGGTATTTGCCAGGTATGCCATTTTCAGTGGCGATCTTGGCATTCTGGGTCTTTTTATGGTCTTGTCATATTGGTGCATTTTCATCGACCCCATGGCCACTGATCCACTTTGCACAGCTGCAACTATGCTCATATTGCTCTCCGCTTCTTTCCATACAGCCTTCACCATTGAGAGGAAGAATAATTTTTCAACTCTGGAGCAATGTCACATTTGGGTACTAAGGACGAATAGACATGTTTACTGGCAGCAAGAACAACGACTGGACAACAAAGGAACTAGCAAAAACAAGAAGAAAAAGGAAGAAGCACGTAGCTACCATAAGCAAATACAAACCTATCTGATGACCCTGTCCATTCCTGACTGGCTGCCAGCTCTTCAACAGGTACTTGCTGCACATTGCTCACAATGGAGAGGACATCCATCTGAACCTGCACAGAAAGGATAGTAAATGCAACCAGTGGCTACATTACCATCTGAACCTACACAGAGGGAATAGATAATGCAACCGGCGGCTACATTACCTGGGTCTTATGCATTAGAGAAGCTACTTACATCCTGCTGTTGCAAGTCTTCAGTGGAGTTGGTGACAGTGTCCAGCAGCCCCACAGTGAGGGAGACATCTTCACTCTCAAATTCCTGATTGTTAACTGTTACATTAACAAGGACGTTGGCAAGCTGGGCTGGGCTGTCAATCTGAAAAGTTGCAACACATGAAAGAAAACGTCAACAGGATTATGGCTATGTACATAGATGGTCATGAGGAGCTACATTATCTTGATTTTACACATATCCACAGCCACTCCTAGCTACTGAATATAAATCACCAACCTCAAAAAGTTGGCAAAGGGTTAATCTTGTGTTACTGAACTGGCAGCTGTTACACTGTGGCTCCTCCCACACTCCTCCAGTTACAAAGGTCCCACCACACCTCCGAGTGCCTCTCAGTTGTTGAATTAGTGGGTCATTCACCCCACATGGACAGGGGACTGAGGCTACCTGGCCTATCTCAGTCTCAGGCCAAGTCACAGGACCAACATTACTACAGAGTGAGTCTTCCTCTTTGGGACAACCATCTTAATGAGAGAAGAAAGGAGCTGATTGAGGCTCTTATTGCTTGACTACACAGCACATCTAACCATAGCCAAATTGTACATTCCACAATATCAACATTTACACAGCAATCAGGATCCGCTCATTTAACCACCATTCACTGGACACCGAACAGTATGCAGCAACTTGGGTGAATCGTCCTAGTTCACAAATGCACCTACCATATCTCTCAGTGGCCACTATGGCAAATGAGATTTGCTCGTTGATGTCCGTAACTTCTTCCAGTGTTTGTTCAAGAGGCTGTGTCAGCTGCTCAGTGAGATTTGCAGGAGATTCAGAGCTGTTGGTTGCCAAGGTGATCACAATGTCAGTGGTGTTGTCCCCAGCAGGTTCCACTGAATACACAGTGGCTACATAGTCTCCTTCCACTGCTAGAGGTTGGTTCACTGTTTGCAACTGCAACTATTATAATAATAGAGAATGCAAAGGTGCAAATATAACAATCGAATGTATTCTATTGATAGAAATGAAGCAATTGCATAGTACTGCATAACATATATAATTTCACTCTCTCTCACAATGCAACTCACACTTTCTATAATATCTTCATTGGAAATAGCTTGACGCTTCCTCCTTGTAAGGTCTCCCTCCACCTCAAGAAGAAGTTGAATGCGAAACTGGACAATACCTGTATTGTACATAATTCTGTTAATCAAATTAGACACTGTAGAATTGTGTGTATGTTACATTGCACCAACCTTGAATTAGAATAACTGCTTCCACAGATCTTGGCGATGTGCCAAAGCTGCTGAAAGCTTCACATTGGTAGAATCCCCGTTCATTTGGGCTTGCTTCTGGGAACACTAATTCAGTCCCTATGGCTTGAGGGCCCTCAATTGCAATGCCATCTTTGTACCATCGAATGTTTGGAGTGGGGTTCCCAGTGGCAGTGCAGCTCAGGGTAACCCTGTCATTGAGTCCCACCATCTGACTTGTGGGAGGTGTCGTAACAGAGGGGAGTACTAGTACACGATTGTCAACCACTGTAGATTAGAATCAAAGGGAAGTATGTACAGTAATGCATTAATCCCATGTGTACTTACTTACTGTATATAATTCTCCTTCTCACCTGTACTACAGTTCCTTCCTGTGTAGTATATCCGTACACCATCCATGAATGAAGCACAATTGCATGTGTAGTTCCGCACTCCATCCACACACACGCTATCATTCAGACAGGGGTTGGGATCACACTCATTCAGTTCTGAAAAAATATGACACAAAATAGCAACACAAGTGAAGAGAGCAAAGTGGGAAGTAACCAAACAAGTACAGCTTAGTTAAAGTACATTACAACCTAACAACCAGGGTCAATGACTCACCAGTGACTGCAAACAAGAATGTCCATGTTGTGGTACCAGGGATGGGGGAGACATTGCCACTGATTGCTCTACAAGTGTACTCTCCTGCATCAGATAGCTGCACCTCTGAGAGTCTGAGAGTGGAGTGTGTGATGTTACCCAGTTCACCAAATGATCCTCCATCTTCAACTGTGATGGTTCTTCTGTTCAGAATGTTCTGCAGAGCAATGCCATTATTCAGCCAGACAATTTCAGGTGGAGGAGTGCCATAAGCTTCACATGTCAGCTCAAGCTGGGGAGTGAACTCATCTAATGTCAACATCCCTTGATGGAACAGAGCTTGTCTTTCTACACCACCAACAGTTTGATTAATACTGGTAATGTTTGGTCTCACTGCATACAAAGAAGTGTAATGTATAGCATCAGAGCTAATGCAATTTCTTTGGCAAAGGCAGAAAACAGTTAACAGTCTGTTTACCAAGCCACCATTGACAGAAATTTGGTATAGCCGACTCACCAATTGTATTGACTTGAAATGACCTAGAATCATTCCCCAGACTGTTGATGGCTACACAAGAGTACACTCCTTCCCCTTCAGATGTGATCCCAGTAATAGTGAGCTGGCTGCTGGGAGTCATGCCTTCAAAGTTTTGTGATATTGATACATTTCCTGAAGATTGGTCTCCATCATTAAGCATCTGGTCTCCTCTGAACCACTGAATCATTGGTGGTGGATCAGCATTAGCTCGACATGAGGCAACCAAGTTTTCTCCCCTCACAACATCACGGACAGCAGACGGGGAGAAGACAATAGTTGGGGAAACTGAGAAACAAAGTGTAAAATAATAGAAGGCGATGAGGATTGCAGATGTACACTAATACATTGCAAGCATATCATGACATCACACACACGTGTACACACACAATGCATAATAAGTACTAGAACCACAAATCCAATCTCCAAATCCCAACCCAAACACACCTTGCACTGTGAGTACAGCTGCAGTGCTCACACTTCCATATCTGTTAGAAGCAGAACAATTGTAGGTCCCTTCATTACTGCCTTGTAGGTTGAACACAGTCAGAGTGCCATGAGTGCTGTTGGTGACCAAGGCATACTTGGCACTGTTCAACGTTATTCTCTCCCCATTGAAGCGGAAGACAAACACAGGCCGAGGATCAGACACTACTGCACACACAAACATGTGAGAGCTTCCCTGGGCCCGTGTGGCATTCATCAGAGAAGTCACTAGCTCAGGTGGACCTGCAGTACAAATAGCACATGAAGATGGTGTTATGGTTTCAGTGGCTGTAGAGTAAAATGTTGGCAAGGAAGGAAATACAGTCTTCGCCTGTAATGAGAGACATCGATTCTTCACTTGAGAAAATATTGTAGGCTGGCTGATCATGAGTGAGGGGCAGACCGAAACCACCGCGACTAATGCGTTTGGAAATCGATCACATGGCAAGTGCCGCTTTACCTACTAGCTATATCCTGGAGATATCATCGAGCTAGGCACATGCAGCCTTGCCATGCACGAGCGGCGTCTCGGGCTGCCCCCACTCGGTCGCCCCTTTCTGTCAGTGCATAACATTACCGATAGAATGAACGGTTGGGAGCGTGCTGGATCTGTTGGCATTGCCCAGTCCGACCTCAAAGCAGCTGAAAAGACCTGTGTAATAAATTCGAAATACTGCAACGTTAGCAAGAAGAAAGTAGAAATGTCAAAAAGCTACATGCAGCGATCGAAGTAGCCACCACGCAGTGCTTTGATTAGCGCTCACCTGCTAAGGTGATGAGGAACAGGAGGTCCATCTTGTAGGAAGGAGGAGAGTTTCCGTTTATAATTACACAGCGGTGGCACGTGGTAGTAGAGAGGAGCTGTATAACTGCAGCAGACGCTGCCGCCGCATCAGGAAAGGCTCTACTGACCACACAAGCGATGTCTAGACGTTATAAATATGTTTTGTTTCGAATCCAACGGAAGTGCTTCAGTCGGGCATCCCCCATGGCCACATGAGCTACATTGAGCTACATTTCCGGAAACAGTGCATGACTGACAAGTCCCAGCGTCGGTCCCATGATTTGACAGCTCCTATACCGTCATTGACTCTATATACCTAGCTTAGGTTAGCAAACTGATTACGAGCCAGGCCCAGGGGCTGCCTTTGATATTGGCCTCAATCAGAATTCAAAATGTGCCTACACATACGCACGTAGTATAGATTACTTTTTATCACATGATAATCACCGCTAGTCCGGATGGAAGGAACTACGTCCGAAGACCGATAACCAGCGTAAGACACGGTAAGGGCCACGACTGAGCATTGATTGATCGGACACGTTGCCTATCGGCCTTCCTTCGGGACTAGCTGTGATTTCGCTTAAGATTCAATTCACAAATGTTAACTCCTGTATAGCTTCATGACTGTAGCTAGCCGCCCACATTTATGTTATTAAAACTGAGATCCCTGCTATATTTGTTCCAAAACTCATGTACTTAGTCTAGTATAATAGACTAAGAAGTGTGGCTCTCGACTGGTCCATAAAGGAATACACTGTGTTCCTAACAGATCTGTGAATGTGATTGGGATCACATAGCCCAGTATGGAAGAATACTCATTTATAGCCATCCATTCTTGTTGGTTCAATGCTGTATATGCTAAATAGTTCATATCATGTGGAGAGTGTCAACACCAGTATTACCTGCTAGGGGAATGCTTGTTGCCAAGCCCACTCCAACTGCAAGTTGATATGTGCAGTTGTATGGTGGCATCATGCCCGGGACTCTACCTAAAAACTAAGAATGTTAGAATACTAATGATGTCATTCCTATACAGCATGTGGCACATGCGTCCTCAGTGTAGTGCAGTTGAGCACTGCACTACACTGAGGACGTGTTAGGTACGTGACCAGGGAATTACCAGAAGTCTGCTGAAGCATGCTAGAATTGCTTTGAACAAGTTTGCAGTGTAACCCAATCTGTATGTAACATTCCTATACACATCTCTTTCATGCCTACACACCCATGTGTGCTTGTGTGTGTGTGTGTGTGTGTGTGTGTGTGTGTGTGTGTGTGTGTGTGTGTGTGTGTGTGTGTGTGTGTGTGTGTGTGTGTGTGTGTGTGTGTGTGTGTGAAGGGCCATCCTAACATTTGGATTACATTAACATCCATTCATGTTCATCCAACTATATGTATCTGGCAAAAAGTACGGGGTATATGTGACCAGGGAGTTACTAGAAGACCTACCTGCCATCCCCATGCTGTGGGGATGGTATACTGCTGTATGTATATTTGTGTGCATATAGTAGACTGAGATTATTCTGTGAGGTATATATGTTACGCGCAAACCTCCAACCTGCGCAAACCTGTTATGTTATATAATACTCCTTTGTATGTTGTTCTATATAACCTTATATATGGGCAAGGGCAGTACCCATGGATCCCACTGCGTCCCTGTTGTCTGCTGCATGCCACAACTATGAACTGCTATCTATCATTGTATGTATGTGGCATGCAAGGTTTGGGTAACACTACTGCAGGTTCATGAGTATTCATTTTGCCTGTTATGTGTAAGTGCTGCATGGGGCCAATCTGTGCCCTAGTGCCAATGGGCATGGTGCACTTAAATATTGATTGATTGATATATGCATCCTGGTTTCCAAGGTGATACCGCTAACAAGGTCCACCACAGCTATGGTGTGCAGGTCCACCAAGTAGGCCACACACTTGAGGTCAGAGAGGCACGGCGCTGGAGCTCATTGGCACCAACACTGTCGAGCCGAAAAGAAAGGCAAATAATCGTGATGCATTGTCATTGCGTGGGCATGCATGCATGTATGTATGTATGTATGTATGTATGTATGTATGTATGTATGTATGTATGTGCGGTGCGATTCTATGCTTGTATATGTATGTCCACAGCACTTGTGCAATACACCCCCATGTCCGCATATGTATTATCCATGCCACTTTGGCAATGCTTGCGCAACCCAAGGCCATAACGAGCCCAGGGGATGAGTGCGGGCTGTCTAGAGGTAGGTTCACACAGCAATTGACAATTGCAAGTTATTAGGCCGTTTGCATGGCTGCTTATACAGCTCTTACTGCCACACTGGAGCACTATGCTAAGGACAATGGAGCTGTCATCACCACAAGCCACAGCGAGTATGTACACGGATGCTACGTGTTAACTTGCCAGGCCAGCTTCCAAGTTAGCTAAGCTAGCTATATACATATGTGTGCCTGTTAATGGTGTTCACCATTTTAAAGTTACAAGGCCATTTAAAAGTGCATTGTAACTTGCACTGCATATACTAAGTTCTCCATGTGTATGTTCTCTCTGCACTGTGTGTGGGTGTTCGCCAGCGAGGCTTCTTACATTTCTATGTATGCCCTGTTATAGTATACATAGTACATGGCATGAGGAGGCAGGCATGAGAACAGAATGAAGGGCATTTGTGTACAGGAAACTGATAGTGAAAAGGAATGACACGTACAGCAGATACAGCCCACTTAGTTTGGAATGGTTGTAAGGTAGCTATTGCTACTCAAGGTTTATTTCATGTACAATGAAATAAGACCAGCAAAGAACATCTGAAGCCCATAGATAGTCTTATGTCTCAAACGTATACTGACCTGCATGCAAGGACCTGCACATGCAGTACAACTCCATGGTTGCATATATACCTGATCAGCAATAGCTACCTTACAACCATTCCAAAGTAAGTGGGCTCCATCCACTGTCATGCCTTTTCAATATTGGCTTTAGTTACTGTACACAAAATGCCTCCATTCTGTTCCCTTGCCTGTAAATTGTTTCCAAGCCTCACATGCACCGTAGCCAGAACAGTACTATACAATATATATGTGCAGACGGTTATATAGAACAACATACAATGTTGCATATATACCTCAATATATTATATTCTCATTCTACTATAATTTTATGTACACAAATGTACATACAGCAGTATAGTAGCTTAATTCATGAGCTTGCATGTGTGTAGTGACTGCTGCATTCTAGTTTTGCATTCTAGTACTAGTTCTTCTACTCATTCGGTAGCTTGCAGAGATCAGCAATATACATGATATGTGTATGCATGCAAACACAGAAGCACACATGTACACATTCCTGAAGTCTAAATGCATGCATGGTGTGCATATAGGCAGCTGAATGTCCACTGTTTGGTTGATGCTGGGAGTATGTGCAAAGTGAAGTGTTTATTCATCTTGCAGCATGCAAGCCAAGATAGGAGCAATGGGCAGTCCTTCATCTTGCTCCAGGGTGAAGTGATTTCCAAAACATTTTGTTCCTAGCTTCATTATGTACTGGAAAGTCTACAGTACATTTGTACAGTTTGTATATGGCACCATGAATATCAATATTGATATTATGAATATGATTATACATTCATCACTTGGGTTAACAGTGTTGAGTAAGTCTGTTAACTCACAACTCTGTTAAATCATGTTAAGTAAGCTGTTATTGCAAGTTAGCAAGATCTTTACAACTCTGCTAACTAAGGCAGTTGGTACAGTGCTAAGATGTGCAGTTGTATGGTGGGATCATGCCCGGGACTCTACCTGAAAACTAAGAACGAATTGTTAGAATACAAACGATGTCATTCCTAGACCACGTTGTACTTCTCTTAGCACAGTGGCACAGTTGTGCACTGCACTACACTGAGGACGTGTCAGGTACGTGACCAGGGAATTACCAGAAGTCTGCTGAAGCATGCTAGAATTGCTTTGAACATGCCTGCAGTGTAACCCAATCTATAGTACGTGACATTCCCATACACATCCCTTATATGCCTAAACTGTAATGTTTATGGAGTGTGTAAATCCATGTGTGTACAGTGTGCATGCACGTGTGTGTGCATGCATGTGTGTATGTGCAAGTGTGCATGTGCATTTGCATGTGATTCTCTGTGTGTATGCATAATTATGCACTGTTTGGTCTTCATCGTCTCTCACAGTTACGGGTGAGTTGCTGAAGTACAATATGGTGAAATATGTCTGTGGTGAGTGTAGATCCCAGTGAAAATACACCATCTTCCTCTGCATGTTTATAATAACCACTTTGCACTGATTCATACGTAGTTCCGCTCATTTAACTATTCCGTGTACTGTATGTAGGTTATATGAGTGGGCATGCACGTGTGTGTGTGTGTGTGTGTGTGTGTGTGTGTGTGTGTGTGTGTGTGTGTGTGTGTGTGTGTGTGTGTGTGTGTGTGTGTGTGTGTGTGTGTGTGTGTGTGCACATTTGCATGTGCTTCTCTGTGTGTGCATAATTATATATGCACTGTTTGGTCTCCATCATCTCTCACAGTAACGTACAGCAGAATAAAGGGATACAGGAAGCCACCATCAACTGCCTATTTGCCATCTACCAAGCAAACTAAGCAACAAGTCATGTAAACTACAGTTTGCTCATTGAAGAGTCGACCCTCCTGTGTGACTTGGTGTAGACCTTGGCAACTTGACACCTGCTGTATGTTCTGCATGTAGGGGCATCCTAGCATTGGTTTCCATTAACATCAATTTATCTGCGTTTGTCCAACTATACGTATCTGGCAACATTAAAGTATAGGTCATGCTATATGGATGGTATGATCACTAGCTGGCCTACGTGTGTGTGTGTGTGTGTGTGTGGGTGGGTGTGGGTGTGTGTGTGGGTGTGTGGGTGTGTGGGGGTGTATGCACATAGGTTTTTACTTTAGCTCCATCTCTTCCAGTGGTCTGGCATAGACTCTAAGGTGGGTTGGATCACCTACACTTGATAAGTTGTTGCTGCTGTCTTTGAACATATGCAACCTACAACTAACATCAATGTGTAGCAAGTGTGTGACTGTGTGAGCGTGAGAGTTTGCCTGCATGTGTATTTATAATATGGTGAGAGTGGGTGGTTGCTTGCAGTAAGCTACTGCAATGGCTAGGTCAGTTAATCACTAGATATTACACCTATATCTTGCTACAGTACATCAGTGCTGGTGCTTCACTATGCTGGAGTACCAAGTCATATTGATTGATGGCAATCAGTGATCAATTCACCTTCCAAGCATCCAACCAAAGATGGATGAGCGACAGATATAACTCTTTTTGCCTTTGTTGCAAATTGCCCTTGACATGATACCCAATGATTAAAGTCTGTCTGGTATAATAATTATGCATTTGGTATATGTACACATGTCTTGTACAGTACATTTATGTGTATTAACCAGTCCACAGTAAACACTTTCAGCATAAGCAGTGTAGAATCGATACCACAGGAGTACAAGACAATATTCAACATTTCAGCATCGGCCTTTGGCATATACGTAGCTGCAGAATAAATGGAGTTGTAAGTTTCTTATATACGCTCACTGCATCAGTTGCAAGGCCCATTTTCCAAGGACTGTATACTTCCTCAAAAATGACAAGGCAGACTTACTATAAGCACATTAGTATTACAAGCACATTATCAAGTATAATTGTTACTACATCTCAGAATCAAAGTATCACCATGCAATTAATATAACCCAACGTAGCAGTTAAGAATTACAGTTACTAGTTACAGTGGAATGATATCAGATCCCTCAGTCTCCTTGTTCTCCACAATGTAGCAATCTCCTGTACCGGTTAGACTCGTGTCTGACTCAGTGGAAAATGCATTGTAGCTCAGCAAGGAGAAGTTGTCATGGAAACTCATAGTTTCCATGATGGATTCAGTTTCCACGTCAACTTTCACTGGCAATTCAGAAGGAGATAACGGTTTGGGGCTGGCTTCCTCATTGTTGGACTGTCCGTCTGGGTCTGCTCTGCAGACTAATTCAATTTCCACTGGTCCACTGGTGTTCTCTATCACAGAGGATGGTTCTACATAGGAGGAGTTGATGTCTACCATCCTTCCTGCAATACTGGTGAAAGAGTACAGATTTGCTGAAGACGAGGGCGGGTTCCGAGTCTGGGTACTGTTAAGTGCATTACTATCCTTGCTACTACGCCGTAGCTTGTTGAGTTTCAATGTTCCTCCCCAGGATCTGAGAGTGGAAGATATAGTTCCCCATCGTGTCCCACTGGGATTGTTTGTGCTGGTTGAGGGAGCACCTTCCTTCTCCTTCACACATGGGCAGATCCACTTCCTCCAAAATTTGCGTGCTTCTCGAGACCTTACAACATAGAGTATAAACAGGTATACACCCAGGAAGGCAGTAGTCAGGGTGAAGACCCACTCAGCAGGGTAGCGCACTGCATCAGGAAGATCACTGGTGGCTAGCAGACCAATAGCCCAGCCCATTCCAAACAGAAGGGACAGTCCCAAGGCAATCATAAAGTTCTCCTTCAATTTGCGTAGGTTCCCACTACTGCTTGTCTCCTTCTTAACGTTGGGTCTACACAGCAGACTGGCAAAAATGAGGATGAATATGACCCAATTCATGATGTAGATGACACCAAATGGTACAAGCAGACCAATCCAGAAAGAATAGCCATATACACGGCAGCTGCAATCGGGAGCAGGAGAAAGAGAGTATCAATAGTATAACTACTGACAATGACATTACCTGTTAGTATATAGTCCTTACAATTGTGGGTGGACGTAGTTCTGATATTGTGGAGCTAAGGAGAACACCACAATGAATGCTGGAACCACTGCAAGTGCAAGAAGGGAGGGAAATGAAGACATCATTCTGCACCTGTTACCACTCATGCAGTCAGGCAATGATGAATCTGACAACATTCAGTCAGTGCACCTTCTGCTAACCTACCCCAACATATTGCCATGGCGATGGTGACATAGCTGGTGATGTCTGGTTTGAACACAGTCACCAACTTCCTGTGCAAATGGATGGCTTCTGCTGCCATCCAGAAGAACACAGCCAGGAAGAAGTAGTGCATGAGAGTAGAGACCACTCCACAGAGCACAGGTACACCAGTTGAGACAGTGCTGATGATGAAGGTGACATACAGCCCAGCCAGAGCAAAGCAGAGGTTGATCAGCAGCTTTGCATGGACAGTCTTCCGCAGTTTCCTGAATGGAGCATGTTTGAGATCATCATAACAACCAGCAAGTTTCACTATAACTGCCTAACTGTCTGATTCTGAGAGTAATGTCTGTCTGTTGGATACTATATGCATGCCATCAGGACCTGGACTCTAAACTGGCCTGGTATTTATATCCATGACTGCTAACAGTTCAAAGTTAGTAAGTGTATCTCTAAAAGGTGTAATCCAAGTAACACTTTTATTTGCATCTGATGTATGAGATGATTTGCACTGTATTCACTTGCACATTCCATATTTTCCATTTAGTATACTCCATTGGTCTATATACCTCTATTTTGACTACTGCATTAATACAAGCAAGCATCAGTAAAGTATATCAACATTTTTATCTACGTACTTCACCTGTCTCTATATAACACATGTGGCACTCACTGCTCTCCAAGATACGTGATGATGGTGATGGTGAGACAGATGATGGAGAGTATAGTGCCAATGTAGGACACCCCAGTGAGGGCAAGGCTATTACCATCAGGAGGTGGAGGGTTGGGATTGATGTCCTGCAACAAATAGTCAGAAGTGTGCGATACAAGTACTTTTCAATAAGAACGAGTACACAACATAGCTGTAGGGGGGGGTTGTACAGGACTGATCACATTCTACTCATGCTTGCAGCAGCATTCAAATATGCAACACAGATAGCTCAACCAGTAATGTAGCATCCTGTGTATACCCTTCTTCAAAGGTGTCACTCACCAGGAGAATGGCAAAGTGAGTGAGATGATCACAACCACACTCCACTTCCTCTTCAGTTTCATTGAGCACTCTGCAGCTACTGCTGTCCCATGCACCAAAGCCCTCTACATTATGAATGGAACAGCAGATATACACTGGCAATTTTACACCTATAGTCAATGCATTGTTAAACTATATAATTGTACGCATTAATCTGTTCCATTACATGTCTAACACTGACTAAAACCAATGAAACAGCATGAGATGAACAATATTCTCCAACACATGGAGGCAACACACACTGTTTGATGCTGTATAAATGCACACACAGTAAAATTGAACACTCTGTATAATACTACTACATCTCAGTTACCTACCATCAGCAGTGAAGTTCCAAAACTGACATCTTGTATTGTTACCCTGATCTCTCGCAAGCTGCATGTCAGAAGACCACCAGCAATGCTAGAACACACAGTCTGCAGTAGTGCAATGCTTATACTCTCACACTGTACAAAGTCTCACCATTGATTTAGTGAAAGTTGGCCGCACTACATTGCTGTTTGGAGGGCGAAAAACAGTCATCACATTTCCATTCAACCTCAATGTCAGATCAAGTACTATGCCTCCAACTCTCTCTTGTTGAAGGCTGTTGCTGGTAATGAAGCTGCTCCGTTGTTGAAATAAAGAGTTGCGCCCAAATATGGACGTTGATATACGTGGTCTACTTCCATTGTTATCTCGATTCAGCAGAGTTGAAGCAAGAGTCACCATTGCAGGTGGCAGTTCTGGCACCTCTTCCATTGGCATGTTTCCAGCTGTGCTGCTCATTATATCATTCAACAAGGCTGTTATGTTGGGAGTGAAGGACTCCTCTTCCCCCAGGTCTTCAGGAGGGTCCTCCACTCGGACACCAAATTCAGGAGCAGCAAACACAAATGGAGTCTCAGGAGTCACTTCCACAACATTCAGCACATCTTCCACGACCTCCAGAAGTCTGTGATGATTGAGAATGCAAAATTAATGTACAACCAAATCTTGCTTATTTCACTGGTCAAAAGTAGGTGAAACATGTAGAGACTCTTACTCTCAATTATGGAGGTGACTAATTTGCACCTTTACCGCCATTCAGCATTTAGTTAGCTGCCTAGACACATTGCTGTGAAGGTATAGAAATGAGGTAGCTAGGGTTACATGGTATATATAATGGTGAGCTAATAATTGCTAATGGCATCGTTAGATCCAGGCATGCATGCACAGATACAATCTAGCTACATGATGATATATTGCATGTGTGCCAGTAGTGGTCGGACCTTTCTTGAATTTAATACTATTTCTAACTGAATATCCATTTTTCCAGCTCATCATTTGCAATTTGAGCATTTATTAATAACTAATTAATTTAAAATGTGTACATTAGGAGCATTTCAATGGCTCCCTAAAAACTCATTAAAGATGCAAGAACTCAGACAGAACACCTTAAAAGCAAGTTTCATCTTGACCATGCTACTCTTGCTACGCCTTTCCACAGTCCTACCATGTCTGGTGGCCATCCATTGAAAAGCCAAAGGAGAAATTCCTGAATGTTAGCGTACATTATGATGTTACATCTACAGTATATACCAAATGATTCTACCAGCAGGCGCATACAAGTAACATATTAACTAATTCTAGAGTGTGTTTATCCCAGATACCATTCAGTCTTGCAATGTCTCAGTGCAGTTTCTACTTGTTATCCACATTTATGCATTAAAAGCATGCCTACAGTGCCATTTGCCTACAACAAAAGTCATTGTTATATATACTCAACTAGGTTGCCAGACAGCAATATACTCCAATCAGATGTGTGAGGCACTGATTAGTACATTTCAAGCCTGCCAGGCCAGTGCACTGTTTTTAATACACAAGGAATGCTAGCCTACAGCTACAATTATTCCTTTCAAATTGTGTTTCTGGACTTATTACATCACCCCTTTAATTTGTAACTCAGTTAGTTTCCACATCCATTGGTACATAGATATCACAGAAACAAGAAATATATTAGCTACTACAACCAAATCAGCCACTATCAACAAATACTAACCTATTTGATGACCCTGTCTGTTCCTGACTGGCTGCCAGCTGGTCAGGAGGCACTTGCTGAATGTTGCTCACAGTGGAGAGAATGTCCATCTGAACCTACACACCAAACATGGTAGAATGCAACCAAGGGCTATACATTAGTGATGACACTTCATCTTAATTAATGGACTCTAGGTGCTAATTACATCCTGCTGTTCCAAGTCTTCAGTGGAGTTGGTGACACTGTCCAACAGCCCCACAGTGAGGGAGACATCTTCGCTCTCAAATTCCTGATTGTTAACTGTTACATTCACAAGAACGTTGGCTAGCTGGGCTGGGCTGTCAATCTGAACAGTTGGAACATATGAGAGGATAAGTGAATATAATGAAGGATATAATTATTTGTATGCACTTCAATGTTTGTGCCAACTACGCTCCATAAACCTCCACAGATTAACCAACCTCGTCAAGCTGGCAAAGGGTTAATCTTGTTTTGCTGAACTGGCAGCTGTCACATTGTGGCTCCTCCCACACTCCTCCAGTTATAAACGTCCCACCACACCTCCGTGTGGCTCTCAGCTGTTGAACCAGTGGGTCACTTACCCCACATGGACAGGGGACTGAGACTACCTGGCCTATCTCAGATTCAGGCCAAGTCACAGGAGCAAGATTACCACAGGGCGAGTTTTCTTCTTGGGGGCAACCATCTTGATGAGAAATTTCAAAAGGAAGTGATTGAGGTTCTCAGCACAAGACTACACAGCACATCCAACCATAACCAAATGGTAGATCTCACAATATCTACATTCACACAGAAATCAGGTTCCACTTGTTCAGGCTTTACTCACTGGCCATTATTAACAGTAAGGAGCAATTCAAGTAAATTATCTTAATGCCAATATGTATGTATAAAACATACCATATCTTTCAGTGGCCACTATGGCAAAAGAGATTTGCTCGTTGATATCTGTAACTTCTTCCAGTATTTGTTCAAGAGGCCGTGTCAGCTGCTCAGTGAGATTTGCAGGAGATTCAGAGCTGTTGGTTGCCACGGTGATCACAATGTCAGTGGTGTTGTCCCCAGCAGGTTCCACTGAGAACACAGTGGCTGTATAGTCTCCTTCCACTGCTAGAGGTTGGTTCACTGTTTGCAACTGCAACTAATAATAGGGCATGCAAAGGTGCAAGTACAATATCACTGCACTTCTATTTATAGACATTAAGCAATTTTTTCTATTAACACAAAGTACATTCTCTACATGCAATGTAATATACCTTAGAACATCTAATAATAATATGTCAGGGCTTTGTAGACCCTGGGTAATATTCAGTGAGCACTGCTCATTCCTTTGACCATTCCTGAGTCTGTATCTGATGTGGTGGAGTCCAATCCACTGCTCCACTGGGGATTATTAGTTTTTGGTGCCACATTACCCAGTCCTTTTGAACACTACAGGTTCTGGTTCACATGGCAGGCCTAGTGAAGTTGGAGATGTCCCCTTATAGCGTGCAAACTACTGAGACAGTAACAAGCCGCATCCCATGAAAAGGGACCTTAGCAATTTTTTGCAATTTGTGCAACAGCCTGAAATGGGCAATACGGGCTACCCAGTCAATTTTTACATTTTTGGATAGAAAGATGAAGTACTTCATTTGGAACAACCTCGACTGTTTGTCTTCACCTACCCTACAGAAGGAATATCTTCGCTACATATGTCAAGACGCTTATTATCAGTGAATGAAGCAATCATCCTTGTTCTTGATGAAGCATTGGAAGGAGACCCAGGAGATCTGTCAGATGTAGGCTAGCCTTGTTCTGCTGCCAAATCTGAGGAAAAAGACTCAGAACTCGACAACGATAGCCCACCTAGACCAAAACAACGTCAGCTAGCCACAGACAGTTCAGATTCGCTTCCACCTAACTAACTTCTCTACGCTAATTCAAATTCTCACATTGTACTAGCTACGGGTGTAGACAAGGAAAAGTGCATTCTGTATTTTGTGCATAACGGTATGGCTCATATAATGGGCTGTAGATGCAAACAAAATGCTTGGTTCTTCATTCAGTTGCATCTAAAGTCAATTTAGATTACCAAGAACATTGAGGTCAATTTTCAGGCAAAACTAAGCACCCACAAAAATTGAACAGGTGAATTTTTATATGTAAAAACTAGAAATACTAAAATCAGTATCCACCAAATACTGGACTTCTCAAAGTGCTGAACTCAGATGATACTAAAATTTGTAGCCTTAAGATACATTTCTCTCACAATGAAACTCACATTCTCTATAATATCTTCATTGGAAACAGCTTGACGCTTCCTTCTTGCAAGGATTCCCCTGTTCTCAAGGAAAAGTTGAATGCGAAACTGGACAATCCCTGCAATGGCACAATTGAATATTTCCATTATTCAAATTTGGCATTGTAGAAAGTGTGTATATATATATTACGTACACTGCACCAACCTTGAATTAGAATAACTGCTTCCACAGATCTTGGTGATGTACCAAAACTGCTAAAAGCTTCACATTGGTAGAATCCCCGTTCATTTGGGCTTGCTTCTGGGATCACAAACTCAGTCCCTATGGCTTGAGGGCCCTCAATTGCAATGCCATCCTTGTACCACCGAATGTTTGGGGTGGGGTTGCCAGTAGCAGAGCAGCTCAGGGTAACCCTGTCATTGAGATCCACCATCTGACTTGTGGGAGGTGTTGTAACAGAAGGGAGTACACGATTGTCAACCACTGTAGAGGAGGGTCCAAAGGAAATACAAAGGTACAGTAGTGAGTACAGTATTTAATGCAATTATTAAGCTCATGGCTATTGATAACTCTCTCGCTCTCACCTGTACTACAGTTCCTTCCTGTGTGGTATATTAGTACACCATCCTCAATGAAAGAAGCACAATTGCATGTGTAGTTCCGCACTCCATCCACACACACGCCATTGTGCAGACAGGGGTTGGGATCACACTCATTCAGTTCTGAAAGGAATACAGTACAAAATAGCAATATAAGTGCATTGGTCAGAGCTGGAAGTAACGTCACAAGTACAGCTTGCTTTAAAGATTATTTGATCATCAGAGTCAACTCACCAGTAGTCTAGCACGCTAACCCCACATTGCCCCTGGGCGATTGTGCCCAGGGGCGAAGGGAGGTAAGTGGCGCAGAGGCGGAGTGGGTCTATTGCACTAGACAAACTCACCAGTGACTGCAAACATGAATGTCCATGCCGTGGTACCAGGGATGGGGGACACATTGCCACTGATTGCTCTACAAGTGTACTCTCCTGCATCAGATAGCTGCACCTCTGAGAGGCTGAGAGTGGATCGGATGACAGTACTCTGTTCACCAAATGATCCTCCATTTTCAACTGTGATGGTCCTTCTACCTGGAATGTTCTGCAGAGCAATGCCGTTATTCAGCCAGACAACGTCAGGTGGAGGATCACCGTAAGCTTCACATGTCAATTCAAGCTGGGGAGTGAACTCAACTAATGTCAACATCCCTTGATGGAACAGAGCTGGTCTTTCTACACCACCAACAGTTTGATTAATACTGAAAATTTTTGGTCTCACTGCATACAGAGAAAAGTACAGTAGCATCAGAGCCAATGCTAGGGCAGGACACAGTTGACAGTCTGTTTACCAAGCCATCATTGACAGAAATTTGGTATAGCCGACTCACCAATTGTATTGACTTGAAATGACCTAGAATCATTTCCCAGACTGTTGATGGCTACACAAGAGTACACTCCTTCCCCTTCAGATGTGATCCCAGTAATAGTGAGCTGGCTGCCGGGAGTCATGCCTTCAAAGTTTTGTGATATTGATACATTTCCTAACTGGTCTCCATCATTAAGCATCTGGTCTCCTCTGAACCACTGAATCATTGGTGGTGGATCAGCATTAGCTTGACATGAGGCAACCAAGGTTTCTCCTCTCACAACATCACGGACAGCAGAAGGGGAAAAGACAATAGTTGGGGGAACTGGGAAACAAAGTATGGAATATAGAAGGTGGTCAAGAAATGCTGGCATATGCTATATAATACATTGCAAGCACATCATGACATGACACACACATGCACACATATGCATATACAATGGCACCTGTCTAAGATGGTCAGAGAAGACAGCCACCTCTCTAAAACAGCCATCCTCCCAGGCACCACATAACACTATCATAGCACTAAAACATTGCAGTCTACCTCTCTATAAGGGCCAATTACAACTGGCCAACAGGTGGCTGCCTTGAACAATTTTCACTGTAGTACGAACACAAATCCAGTCGCCAAATCCCAACCCAAACACACCTTGCACTGTTAGTTCAGCTGCAGTGCTCACACTTCCATATCTGTTGGAAGCAGAACAGGTGTAGGTCCCTTCATCACTGCCTTGTAGGTTGAACACAGTCAGAGTGCCACGAGTGCTGTTGGTGACCAAGGCATATTTTGCACTGTTCAGCGTTATTCTTTCCTCATTGAAGCGGAAGACAAACACAGGACGAGGATCAGACACTGCTGCACACACAAACATGTGTGACTTTCCCTGGGCCAGGATGGTGTTCACCAGAGAGGTCACTAACTCAGGTGGACCTGCAGTACAAACAGCACAAGCCATCATGTTACTAAAGGCACAGAACTGTGGTAAGAGTATGTGCAGTCATGCATGCACTCGCGCGCACACACACACACACACACACACACACACACACACACACACACACACACACACACACACACACACACACACACACACACACACACACACATATGTACAGTCAAACACTAAGTCTTGTTTTTGCCAACTCACCTCCACTGATTGATATCCCAACTGCACTCATCCCTACTCCAGCTTCAGTTGTGATTGTTATCTGATACAGGCCAGCATCACTGCCCACTGTGTTGGTCACAGTGAGGTTGAGGCAGTCATTAGAGAAGGTGTACTTGAGGGTATTAGTGCAGGAGAGGTTGACAACACGTCCGCTTCCCATGAACACCCACTGGATACCCTCCCTTGTGATATTTGGGACTGGCTCATTCACAATAGTGAAGGAAAAAGTTACTTGGTCTCCCATGCTGATCAGCCTGTTGGTCACTCCATCAAAGGGAGCTACTTCAGGAGGCACTGCAGAGTTAGATAGTATCTAAGTTAACAGTTACAGAGACTGAATACACAGTACGTTCACATGAGACAGATTGGCCTACTCTGGACAGTGTATTGGCGCCAGTGCATGCATGGAAAGCAGACCAGTGCCGTGTTCTCTGTCTCAGCTAGAGCTATGTTGCCCTACATATCTCACCTCCCAATGTTGTAACATTCAAGGTAGCAATGTCGCCACATCCAATGGTGTAGGCACACACTTGGACTGAATACCCAGTGAAAAGTGCCAGGCCAGTGAAGGTGTATGATGTACTGCTAACATTGATGGGGCTCAATGCAGGCAGGTCTAGGTTGTTGACTGTGAACAGCTCCAATCGATAAAAGTCAATGATTATACTTGGAAACGTTGGAGGGGTCCACTGTAGAGTGAATCCATGGGGTCCAATACCTGTTGCCAGTAAGTTGTTTGGAGCAGAAGAGGCTGAAGGAAACAGATGTATCCATGCAAATGCCACATTAAAACATATTGCCATTCGCAACTCTGGGTAATAAGAACTTGTTAAACTATATTATATATACAGTTACCACATAAACCATGTTTTCTCAGGCCAAAAACTCCTAATTAGACATGCCATTGGTTTCCTTGATAACAGTTTATATATTATATATAGACCTCTTGAAGTGGCTGTATTGGTCCAAATACAGTCCCTTCAGAGGTCTATTTGTTATACATAGAGTCCATAAATACTGCTGAATGATATTCATTAATATGCCATAAAATTACGTGTATGCAAAATTACTCAATGGACTCACTGTTGCAAGGAACTTCTTCTATCTTGTCAACATTTCCACAGCCAAATGCCACTAGACCACTTGCTGGGACATCTGGACCATTTGGTGTAACAAAGTGTTTAATAATTATACAGTATGTACTGTATTTGTACTACACAATGTACAGTATATTATGCAAACATCCACATCTCATATAGATGCTGCAGTACTGTAGGGTTGATGTATGCAAATACAGTACATACTTGCATGCTAATACTAGTACTATGACATCTGCAAAATTAATTATTACAACATTTACCCAAAGACGCATGCATAAAATGACTCACTGGAGCACACCACTCCTGCATCTTGAGAATGGGAGCAGGCACTTCCAAAGTTGTAGTTGTATGAGTAGCAGGCAGCCAGACTCTGTTCTGTCCCATTACATCTCACATCACTGAACCATGATGGACCACTACCAGCTCCAAATTCAGAAGATCTAGGACTTCCCACGGCTCTCAAATATCCCAGTTCTTTGCACACGACAGTAGCATCTAATATGTCCCAGGTATTATCGCACACAGTGCCCCATTGGCCAAGGAAGTACACTTCAAGGCGCCCCTTGTGTGGACCAGAACTACTTACCAAGCGCACAGTGCCTTCACCGACTGTTTCATTTGAAGTGACATCTACAAAATTAATGCAAACCAT
The DNA here is from genome assembly GCA_964019415.1 of Ianthella basta. Taxonomy (NCBI): domain Eukaryota; kingdom Metazoa; phylum Porifera; class Demospongiae; order Verongiida; family Ianthellidae; genus Ianthella; species Ianthella basta. The sequence goes on along the minus strand of OZ025875.1, from coordinate 1,848,950 downwards.
GAATGTAAAAACATAGGGTGCAGAAGCTACATGAGTTTAATCTATTTATGGGCATGGCATAGAGATTATTGTTAGAAGCACTCTATGAATTGGATGCAAAGTAAGCATGAACAAATGTCAAGGGCAATGCAAACCCTACAACATCAATATAGAACTATATACACAATAATTATATGCAAAAACATGTGCATAATGTAGACAGGGCAGGCGTAAAATTAACTGATGCTCAATTACAAGATGTACATCGCACTGTAATATGCATACAATAGACATAGCTGCATTTAGTGTTATGTCAATAATGAACATAGCAAATGGTTTCACAGAGGAGACGGGAAAGCCACAGCAGTGTTGAGGACTCACTGGAACACACTGCTCCTGCATCTCGAGAATGGGAGCAGGCACTTCCAAAGTTGTGATTATTGTTGTGGCACTCACTCAGGCTCAGCTCAGTCCCACTACATGCTACATTGCTATACCATGATGGACCACTGCCAGCTCCAAAGGAAGCAGACCTAGGAGCACTCCTTGTTCTCAGGTACCCCAATTGATGGCACACAACTGTAGCATCACGTAGGTTCCAGCCATAGTCACACACAGTGCCCCATTGGCCAAGGAGAAACACCTCAACACGCCCTTCTAGTGGAGTAGCCCCTCCCACCAGTCGAACAGAGCCTTCTGCTGCTGAATCATTCAAGGTGACATCTAGGAATAGCAGAATTATGGTATATAGCGTAACATACATAAACACATTAACCCAAATAATGAAAGCAATGTATCTATGCAAACAGAACTGGTGTAGTTACTGTAGTACTAATTTTAGTGCTTGGTGACACAAATGCAAGCATTATACAGTATGTCACTTGATGCTGTACACAGAGGTTCGAAGTAGCATTGACAAATCAACCAATGATAGATACTTCTGGGCAGACTTGATCAGAACACAATTATCAATGACAACTCTTCCGCAGAATATTTCGACGCATAAAGGATGAAATATCCTGCATTGGAGCTGTTGTTAAAAGTTGTGTCCTATTCAGAAGTTTAACAATGCAATTATGGCCCTATAAAACCTAGTTGTTCTTGGCAGTACTTGGCAGTACAACAAAGAAATGGTTTCATAAAGGAGACAGTAAAGCCACAGCAGTGCTTTAGGACTCACTGGAACACACTGCTCCTGCATCTCGAGAATGGGAACAGGCACTTCCCAAGTTGTAATTATTGTTGTGGCACTCACTCAGGCTCAGCTCTGTCCCATCACACGCCACATAGCTGTACCAAGATGGACCACTGCCAGCTCCAAAGGAAGCAGACCTAGGAGCACTCACTGCTCTCAGGTACCCCAGCTGATGGCATACAACTGTAGCATCACGTAGGTCCCAGTTATAGTCACACACAGTGCCCCAGTGATCAAGGAGAAAGACCTCAACATGTCCTTCTAGTGGAGTAGCCCCTCCCACCAGTCGGACAGTGCCTTCTTCTGTTGTGTCATCCAAGGAAATATCTGGGAATAGCAGATGTATTGTATACCTATCTACCCAATAAAAGCAATATAGATATGTAGACAGAACTGGCCATGGTGAAGTACTATATCCCTGGTGCTAAATCACACAAATGCAAGCAATTCATGGCATGTGTCTATATACACCTACATAGCTGTATTTAGCATTATGCCAATGATGAACACAGCAAATGGTTTCAGAGTTTAGACAGAAAAACACCAGTGCTTTTTGACTCACTGGAACACGCTGCTCCTGCATCTCGAGAATGGGAACAGGCACTTCCAAAGTTGTGATTATTGTTGTGGCACTCACTCAGGCTCAGCTCTGTCCCATTACACCTTACAGTCTGGTACCAAGATGGACCACTGCCAGCTCCAAATGTAGCAGAACCATTAGCACTCACCGCTCTCAGGTACCCCAACTGATGGCACACAACTGTAGCATCAGCAATGTCCCAGCCATTATCACACACAGTGCCCCATTGACCAAGGAGAAAGACCTCAACACGCCCTTCTAATGGAGTAGCCCCTCCCACCAGTCGGACAGAGCCTTCTTCGGCAGTGTCATTTGCTGTAAAATCTAGAACTAGAATAATAAACGGGCTGAATTGTGCCAGAATACATTTAGAAATTCTGCAAATTGTTGAACATTTGAGGTATAACCTATGTAGATCTACTGTAGATTCTTAACTTACCCCCAAACCGAGTCATGTAAAATAAGGAATAGTTAAAAAGGAATGTAAACACAAATTTAACCATGCTGGGAGTGGACAACTGAGGTGGGCTAGCCAGACATAGCTCACACATAATTTAGTTCAAAATCTACAATAACAAATGAGTGACTGAGATAATTACAGTACACAATTGCCAGGTACTACTGTATTTAGGTGTTTAGATCCCAGTAGTCATATTGCATCCTCCTGCGGGATGTATGCACAATGAGACCAGCACACTAGATTAGCATCTGACATAGAAAGACACATAGAACAACAAATCAAAACTGACACCTAGAATAGAACTAATTTCATTTTGAGCTATGTAGCTTGCCACTTTAGGGGAAAAATATGACCTTGTGGCTGAGGAGACATTGAAACACATTAATGCATACCATTCTTGCACATTAGGTACATATAATTGAAATGCAACACATCATCTCGTCATGGCAAAACAGAACTACAAAGTGAATGCAGACCACTGGTAAACTATATACATAGCCATCCCTGCTGTTCATGTTTACAATTTTTTAAATGGGAAAAGTGCAAAGGAGTGTTGTTGGGCTCACTGGAACATACTACTCCTGCATTTTGGGTACGGGAGCAGCCACTTCCAAAATTGTAATAGTAGTTGCTCGGGGTGCGGCACTCAGTCAGGTTACGCTCAGTCCCTGCACACTCCAGATTGACATGCCATGATGGACCACTGCCAGCTCCAAATGCAGCATATCTAGGTGCTTCCACTGCTCTCATAAAGCCCAACTGATGACACACAACTGTAGCATCTGCAAGATCCCAGTTATAATCGCATGCACTGTACCACTGTCCAAGGAGAAAGACCTCAACACGCCCTTCTAGTGGAGAAGCCCCTCCCACCAGTCGAACAGCACCATCTTCTGCTGTGTCATTTAATGTGACATCTACAGATTGGCCAGAGAAGAGAGTATGCACGTATAAGCCTATACTCAAGGGCTGAAGTGAAGGAACAGTATAGATTTAGAATCACAAATAATTATTGTGCATTAATATTTTAATAAGTATAAACTAGCCCTAGGTTCTTAACTCTATCCCATTACATTGACCCAGTTATATGTTAAGGAACAGTGAAAATTAGAGTCACTAGTGAAAGCAATTCTATAGTTCAGAGAGTAATATGTATCCGGCTTAGAATGGCTCCTGAAACAACAAATTAAAAACTGACACCTCAAGTGGGACTAATTTCATTTGAGCTAGCTTGCCACCCTAAGGTAAGCGAAGAGAATGACCTCATTAAGGTGGCAACAAGCATTCATGCATATTCATCCCTGCAGAATGATACGGTAAAATGCTATGTATACAGCAGTGATGAACTGAACTACGACATAAACATAGAGTAGCGGTATGAATTTAATTTGCCAGCCCAGTTGATCAGTTTAAGCATGTCTATGACAATTAGTGATTCTAATATCACGGAGGAAGTGCAAAGTAAGTAGTGCTGTTGGACTCACTAGAACACACTACTCCTGCATACTGGTAAAAGCAGACATTTCTATAGATTCTATAGTAATAATAGTAACTGTCACTGTAGCTGCACTCTGTCAGGTTACGCTCAGTCCCTACACACTCCAAATTGCCTTGATACCATGATGGACCACTGCCAGCTCCAAAGGAAGCAGACCGAAATGCTTCCACTGCTCTCACATAACCCAACTGATGGCACACAACTGTAGCATCTGCAAGGTCCCACTGATAGCTACACACAGTGCCCCACTGGCTAAGGAGAAAGACCTCAACACGCCCTTCTAGTGGAGTAGCCCCTCCCACCAGTCGAACAGAACCTTCTGCTGCTGAATCATTCAAGGTGACATCTAGGAATAATAAAATGTATGATATATTATATCAAACCTGACTGCAATACTTAAAATCCTATCCTGACGTTACAACCATAATGTGATATAACACTATTGCTGCATCTAGCAGTATGTCAATGAACACAGCAAAATTGTTACATAAAATGAGTCACAGCAGTGCTTTAAGACTCACTGGAACACACTACTCCTGCATCTTGAGAATGGGAGCAGGCACTTCCAAAGCTGAAATCATCCTTGGGGCACTCTGTCAGGCTCAGCTCTGTCCCAATACACCTTACACTGTGGTACCATGATGGACCACTGCCAGCTCCAAAGGAAGCAGACCAAGATGCCTCCACTGCTCTCACATACCCCAACTGATGGCACACAACTGTAGCATCACGTAGGTCCCAGCCATAATCACACACAGTGCCCCATTGGCCAAAGAGAAAGACCTCAACACGCCCTTCTAGTGGAGTAGCCCCTCCCACCAGTCGGACAGTGCCTTCTTCTGCAGTTTTCGTTAGTGCAATATCTAGAAATTGAGCAGAATAGAGCTAACACACATCATATACGTATTTAATGCATACGGTGTGAAGCTATGTGAGAATAGTGTGGCTTCTCATCCAGCTCAGTCATGTCAGATGAAAGTTCTCTGTAAACCAGTACTTATACCCTAAAGAGGGCCAAAGCATCTTGGCCAAACATTGGCAATTATCACTGCTGTATAAAGCTGGTATACTCAAGTCAAACTATAGCTTTCCTGGCAGTCTAAGTGATCATCACCAGCAACAGATTAATCACAGGTTTGCATCACAAACCCACTCAATACAAAAAGCTATAGCTACATGCATTACACTCTCACTACAGAAGTACATACTGAGATGTATCTGGGAATGGGTGAACACAATGTGCGACTTCCCATCCAAGAAGCTAGAACTTAAACACATCCAAGGTATCTTCAAAGCCAACAGCATCCCAGATAGTGCTACTGGCTCTCACCCCTACCTCTGAACCTCACCGTGAATGAGAGCACTGAACCACTGAGGATTGTGTGCCTACCCAACATCCAAGGCCTCAGTGAGATGCTAGAAAACGTATGCCTTTGTACCCTGCTTGAGGTACAGGCAGTCTTTAAGTCTAGCTGTAAGGACACAGAGGCAGACCCAGTTTAAGGTCAAGAACCATATTCCAGAGGAAAGGAAGAGAAAACGGGCTATGAGCACATGAAAGAAGTGCCATTGAAACTACATTGGGGAAACCAAGCAGACCCTGAAGGGGAGGATCCCCAATCCAGCCATAACAGGCAGCATTGAAGCAAGAGTACCCCAAATGATATAGCTGCATGTCCTTGCTCATGAATCCCAGCATCCCATCAACTGAGATGGTGGCAAGATGAAAAGAATTGTAAGCAGATACTGCATAGAGGAGTAAGACCACCAGTAGACATACAAGGGAACAATGAACTTGTACACTGTTAAAAATATGGTCCATATATGACCATCACACCAGTCAGTGTTCACAACAAGACTGTGATCAGTCACACTGTTACTTTAGTGTGACATTCACACTGACACCAGTATTCACACTGTCACACCATTTCTGATAGATTAAGAGACTTTGAAGTAATTCATAACCAAAATTAAAGATGACAAGAGTTTATTTGTAGTGAGTGTATTTGCTTGAGACATGCTTGAAGTCCACCTATTTCTGCTACGGAGGAGAGTTCTATGAGCAACGGGAAGGTGCAGCAATGGGTTCCCCTGTCTCAGCGGTTGTGGCGAACCTGTACATGGAGTTCTTCGAAGAACTGGCACTCAGGTCCGCCCCAACCAAGCCCCGGCTCTGGAAGAGGTACGTGGATGACACCTGCTGCATCGTGAAGAAGGGCACAATGGAAGGACTCCTGAGCCACCTCAACAGTGTGCGGCCATCCATCAAGTTCACTGTGGAAGTGGAGAAGGAAAGGAGCCTCCCCTTTCTTGACGCCCTGCTCCAGAGGAAAGATGATGGCAACTTGGATGTCACTGTCTACAGGAAGCCCACACACACGGACCGGTACCTGGACTTCCGGTCTCACCATCCATCTCACGTCAAAAGAGGGCTGGTCAGATGTCTGTACGACAGAGCAAGGAGCATCACCACCAGGCAGGAGGACTTACAGAAGGAAGAGTGCCACCTCACCGAGGTGCTGAGACAGAACGGTTACCCCAGTAGCTTCATCTGCTCCTCATCCTTTCCTTCCAGGCGAGATGTGGAGACCACTGAGGAGCCACTGCCGGAGGAGGGACGCAGACCCCCACTGGTGATGCTTCCTTACACGGAAGGAGTCAGTGAGGACATCAGACGGGTCTGTAAGAAGTTCGGCATGAAGGTTGTCTTCAGGTCTGGACTGTCTCTACGTTCCATGCTAAGCAAGGTGAAGGACACACTGGCGCTGGAGAAGAAGTCCAAGGTGGTGTATCAAGTCCCATGCAGCTGTGGCGAGATCTACATTGGGGAGACACTGAGGAGGCTCGAGACAAGAATGAAAGAGCACCGGGATGCCTGTCAGAAGGGGACACTGGAGAAGTCAGCCCTTGCAGAACATGCGTGGGAGAACCACCATCCAATCAAATGGGAGGAGACAACAGTGATCGACCAAGCCAGGACCTCCAAAGAACTGATGCTCAAGGAGGCAATCCACATCAGGCTGAACCACCCCTCCCTCAACAGGGATGGTGGGCTGGAGCTGCCTGGATGTTGGATGGCCGCCTTGAGGAAGACAAATCCCGCAACTTCCGGTGACACCCCTTGATGTGGCTTCCGGTGACAGCGCATGATGAGATGCTAGGCTATAAATATGATCCGTGCTTGCGCTAGCCTATCTTCGCCCTGAAGAAGACCAGAGCATCTGGTCGAAACGTCGGCAAGGTTTTCAACCCTGTTGTGAAGCTGGTATTAGAGAACAACCCTTTCTTTCCAGTTTATTTGTAATTCTATACAATCATAGACAAACGTTTGTCTATGATACAATCTATCTAAGTACGTAGCTACCCAGGACACAGCTAAGCCCTACGGTATATATGTTGTGTACAATGGGAGGACCTCCTCAAACCAAGTATACACCATTTGTGCATTTAAATTGTACCATTAGGTACTTTGTGTTACAAGGGATGCCATATTCCTCGGTGAAGCTCACTGGGGTACCAAATGCCCAATGTTTGCAGGGGATACTGTATTCCCCAGTGAAGTTCACTTGGGCACCAGATGCCCAATGTTTGCAGGGGATGCCGTATTCCCCAGTGAAGTTCACTGGGGCACCAGATGTCCAATGTTTAATTGCAGGGGATGTCGTATTCCCCGGTGAAGTTCAGTGGGGTACCAGATACCCAATGTTTGCAAGGATTCGGATGCCATCACCCACAAACTATCCTGCCAGTTGTTATGCTGTGTACTACGTATAGTCAAATCCTTAAAGTAGTGTAGCATATATATCTGTATATAGTGAAATGTACCATTAAGTGTTTACTCTCTTACAATTAAACTGTTCCCATTATGATAACAATATGTTATGTACTGCATGGTTGGAGTGAACATCACACTACAAAAGGGTGTGCTCACTGTACATGTGGCAACCAATTCACACCAATTTTGGGTGTGATCATCACTCCCTATTTTAACAGTGTAACAATGGCTTACAACACCCTATACAATGTGGAATCCTACCAAACCCCAATTAATTTTCTATTTCACCATAATTATTTCATTGCGTTTTCAAAAAATTTGCTCAATCATCTCCTCTTATGACTTTTACCTCTCCAAGACAAAACCACACTTACACTGTCTTAAGCTGCCCAGTCGCACCTCTAACTGCAGATTTGTAGCTAATGACTTAAGACCTTTGTGGTCAAAACATTCTACTGCTTTTCAATCTGATTCATTGCTACGTATGTCACTTAATGTTCCCAGCTAGACAAATGGTGTCACAACAGAGACAAGAATTTGCAGCTGCAGTGCTGTAGGGCTCATCGCACTTACATAGGCTCATATGGCTTACTCTGCATGCATGCATATACAATTAGTTCGCGTAATTTACTGTGACAATGCAACAGCATGTATATAATATATAGGAGCTGTAACTTAAGTAAGGGGCACTACTTACCATCTGCTGAGCAGAGCACTCCTACATCTTCAAAGTGAGAGCAGTCTGAATCTCCAATAGGATTACTGCCACACTCAGTCAGGTAAGCTTCTGTACCATTACAGTCTACCTCATCCAGCCAAATTGGACCACTACCCGAGCCAAAAGGAGTAGCAACAAACACCGCTAGAACTTGCTGATAGCCCAGCTGTCGGCACACTACCGTGGCATCATGAGTGTCCCATCCATCACTACACACTGTACCCCATGATCCATTAAGTAATATTTCAACACGGCCCTCATGTGGCCCACTCCCTCCCATCAGTCTGATTGAGCCATCAGAAGCTGTGGAGAAGAAATAAATACATTTACATGTTAATTACAATGCTACTTCGAACTCATTATAAATACTCTATACAACTGAACTCTATTATAAGGAGCAGTATATTCATTATAAGGAACGCACATAGGTGCTCATATTCTTGTGCTTATGACATAAATGGTGCAGTCCAGAAATAGTTACACTGCAGTGTCTTTGAGGCTTCTAATAGTATGACATTCAATAGGGCAAACCACCTGATTGTCCTTTACCATGACTGCTCAGTATGACAGCAACCATGCACAATTCGTTTCCACTGTTATACATCTGATGTAAACTTGGTACATAGTTACTACATGCAGTGACAGATTGGTTGCTTAGATGTATAGGTGCATGATAATGTGTACATCCCACTTACTGTGTGGTGAAATAGTAGGTGTAATTGAGACATCCACCTGCTGTGTAGCCATAGATAAAACAGTGATCATTGAACTTGCTGCTGAACCTGAAGTAGTGTCCGTGTTAAGAGCTTCTGAGCTATGGCTGCTGCTGGTAGTAGCCACATGGCTTCTCTCTATTGCATGGATGTATCAGAAAAGGAATATGCAATAACCAGAAGTATTGACAGAAGTAACCATACACATACATACATACATGCATCTGCACATTTATATATTATGTCAAATGGTCATGTCCACATTCACAATCATGAATGCACATAAATATAGGAAGCAGGTCTATTAAGGGCAAGGAGAAGTCAAATTCTTAATCCATGTAGTGTAAAATTAATAGTCTCATCCCCAGCCCACTTCTGGCTGCCAATTTTAATTGGCATGAGGCCAATAAAATTGGTGGTTGGGAGAGGACTGGGGGGAAAAACTGTAGTGTAAGAACCATCAACATCATTAAATTATTGAAATCAATAGTATATATGTTATACATGCATGTGTAAACAGAGAGGAAGGATTGGGGCAGCAATCAGTTTGTTTCTGGATGACATGCCCATTATAAGATAGCTCATTGCACAAACACAGTCTAGTACAATAGCTAAGTACATTGTACTTAATGTGGACCTCAGCCTCTGCAATCTATGCTGTAGCTGGTGATGCTTTTCAAGTAAGTTGATACATTTGCTCATGCTTAGAATGTGATAGGCAGCTATAATTCTATCATACTTGCACTGTGTGGCGATGGTGGTGGACCAAGGTGTTATAATTATGTTAGTGTACTTTGCATTTGTACGCTATACATTAAAATATATCGCATGTCCAACTACACAATACAGCAAGCAATATAACTTGCATGAAGGGCATGCAGAAATTGTTCAGTATGACATAAAATTTAATAGTGCTGTAACTTCGAACAGCACATGTACATGTCATTGCATGCCCTATTGTGCAGACAGTGCACAGATATTTGAATTTAATGTCAAGTGGATCAATTTCCTGCTCTGTATGCTAGCTACTCTACTTGGACTATAAGCACTACCTCCGCACCTGAGAGGGAATTGTAGTAATCACTGGATGAGGGAGCAATGTCTTCTATTGAGTTAAGAACATCACCAGAGTCATAGGTTGGAGCAATGTCTTCAACAGAAGATGGAGTTATGGTTTCAGTGGCTGTAGGGTAACAATGTTGGCAAGGAAAGAAATACAATCTTCACCTGTAATGATTGAGCCATCAGAAGCTGTGGAGAGGAAATTCACAAAATATCTTGGAATTAAATGACTGTGTTTGGCAGGTATAAACAGTGACATGTTAATTACATGTAACTTCAAAGCGGCGGGGAAATGTACGACGCAAATGTCCTTCAAACGGCGCGCAAGCTAACTGCTGCAGCTAGTCACAATGCCACCAGTCACTCTGGTGTCATCCAGTTGTATTAAGTCATTCAAAATGGCGTCGGCCCCTTTGGCCAGCACGGCGACGAGGGAGTGGTGGCAAGCGTAGTCTTCCGCACTACATTGCGCCGCCTTCTAACCTAAAAGGAATGCAGCCAGCCAAAAATGATGCAATGTGGTGCGAGAAGTAATCTTCTGGTCCTTTTGGTTCGTCCGCTACGGCTGTCACAGAAGAAGTAGAAGACAGTTTTCCGCCCACTATTCCTTTAATGTCTGTTCAATAGGTCGCAAGACCGTTAGATGTCCGTTCGAAGGCGCATACGAGACAAGCTTCGTTCGAAGTTAGCTTGCGCGTCGTTTCAAAGGGCATCCGTGGTCTTATCGACAGTCGGTACTATGCGACTAGTACGTGGCTACGGAAACCGTTCACGTGACATTTAAGTGCCGCTTTACCAGCACTCTGACCGGGATATCGTCGAGACACATGCAGCTCTGTTCTGCGTGAACGGCTGCTCGGGCTGCCACCACTCAGTAATCGTAATGCTTCAGTGCATAACATTACCGATAGAAGGGAGCGTGCTGGTGCTGGTGCTGGTGCTGTTGCCCAGTCCGACCAGGAAGCAGCTAATAAGACCTGCATGTTGAATACGAAATGATACAATGTTGACAAGAAGAAAGTAACTGCCAGTACATAGCAACATACAGCGATTGAAGCAGCCACCAGTGATTAGATTAGCGCGCACCTGCAAAGGTGATGAGGAATAGGAGGTCCATCTTGAGTTTCCGTTTATGTACCGACTCCACGCGCCAGTAGAGAGGATATGGGTGAATGCAAGAGACGCTAGTACTAGTAAGACTCTACTGGCTAAACAAGCTATGTTAAGACGTTATAAATAAGTCTTCGTCGACCTACCGGAAGTGCCTTGGTTGATGACGGTTATGCTAGCTAGCTGTACTTCCGGAAGCAGGAGTCTTGAATACCTTGTGTGTGAGAGAGTCTTGAATACGTTTATGTGCTTTGTGTGTGTTTGAGAGAAGAGTCTTGAATACGTTGTGTGCTTTGTGTGCGTGTAAGAGAGAGAGTCTTGAATACATTTGTGCCCTTTGTGTGTGTGTAAGAGAGAGAGTCTTGAATACATTTGTGTGCTTTGTGTGTGTGTAAGAGAGAGAGAGTCTTGAATACGTTTGTCTGCTTTGTGTGTGTGTAAGAGAGAGAGTCTTGAATACGTTTGTGTCCTTTGTGTGTGCGTAAGAGAGAGAGTCTTGAATACATTTGTGTGCTTTGTGTGTGTGAGAGAGAGAGTCTTGAATACGTTCGGGTCCTTTGTGTGTGTGTGTAAAAGAGAGAGTCTTGAATTCCCTGAGCAGCTTGAATTTATACAGCATTTTGCATGAAAGAAACGTTGTCAGTGGCTGATTTAAAAAACTAATGTAATAAAATGGCATAAAGTGAAACCCCTAGTATAAAATAACTATTGCTAGGTCACAGGGAAAAAATCCATATCAATCAATCAATCAATCAATCTTTATTTAAGTGCACCATGCCCATTGGCACTAGGGCACAGATTGGCCCCATGCAGCACTTACACATAACAGGCAAAATTAATACTGATGAACCTGCAGTAGTGTTACCCAAACCTTGCATGCCACATACATACAATGATAGATAGCAGTTTATAGTTGTGGCATGCAGCAGACAACAGGGACGCAGTGGGATCCATGGGTACTGCCCTTGTCACTGTGTCGTCTCATCCAGACCTCCAGTAGTACTCGTTGGGCTCGCACCTCATCAACCAATGTTCTACATCTTCCACTTCACCACTCAGTCTGTCACATTCCTTACACACTCTCCTGTCTGGTCACCCCCCTCCATCTTCCCGTCTCAATTTGAAAACCTGCCGTGCCTCCCCTCAGTTTCATCATCCTCCTGTCTGCCCTTCTCCCCACTCTTGCACACTCCGACCACTCTCCCAACCTTACAATCCTCTTTAGCATCTCCAACTTCGGCTTCGTCTCCATCTCCTGATCCCATTCCTTCCGTACTTTCCTCCAAGTAATGGCCTCCAGTACCTCCCTCACTTCCACATCCAACAACTCCTTAAGTACCTCCACATTAACATCCTTCCACCCAAACTGGCCCCAACTCACACTCATCTTACCAATCCAAGTACCTCTGCCAAACCTCACTGCTTCCACAGCTATCCTTCTCAGCAATCGACCATCATATGTTCCGCTGGTCAGGACCTTACTCCAGAACATCACACACTGCATCCTCGTCAGCCACTTGACCGGTAGGTCCCCCATCTCCGCCAAAAGTGAGACTTTCTATATAGCAAGAAAAGAAAAACAGCTGCACAGATCATATATATTGCTGCTTGTTTTATATTTCTGCTGGTCATTCCTAAATTCGTTGAATTTTTATTATACCAACTAGCTGAATGCCCGCCCTTCGGGTGGGTTCCCAACATTAGTCAGGCGTCGCGTGACCCCTCCTCACGGAAGGGTCAGGTTTAGTCTAATACATTGACTTGTGCAGCACGCCACAATGGTTGCGTGCCCAATCAGACTGCAGGAAAGGTGTGAAATATTAATCCCTCGCGTGTCCGCAAATGGCAGCAGACCAGAGCATGGACCAGAGAGTGTCATACGCTGCGACGGAAGCCATCCAGCGCCTAGGTTATTCTACTGTGCAGCCGGAGCAACTTCAGGTCGTGTCTGGCATCGTTTCTGGAAGGGATGCTTTCGCTGTTTTGCCGACCGGCTTCGACAAGAGCCTGTGCTACGCGTGTCCGCCGACAGTGTTCGATCTGGTGGTGCCGGTCGAAGGGACATCGATAGTCCTTGCTGTCGCTCCTTTGACGGCTATTATGAAAGATCAGGTAAGTGTCGCGAGCCGTGGCGCGTACTTGCGGCCACAAGTACAAGCGAGGCATAATGTTGCGCAATAATTACATTCCACATCGCATAATTGCATTCCGCGTAGACAAGTCAATGTATTAGACTTAACCTGACCCTTCCGTGAGGAGGGGTCACGCGACGCCTGACTAGTTGTAGAGTGCGACCAATACATAGAGTACACAACATTCCGATACATACTGTACATGTCTCGTAGCACAGTGTTGCAGTTTTGCACTGCACTGTATACACTCAGGCATGTCCAGTACGTGACCAGGGACTTACTAGAGCTGTACTGAATTATGCTAGAATAGCTTTGAACACACTTGCAGTAACGCAATCTATATATAGTACACAACACTTCTATGCATAGACTCTAAGATGGGCGGGACACCACCTGCATTTGGTAAGTTGTTCTATGAGTGTAGCAAATGTGTGACTGTATGACTTGTATAGGGTGAGTGATTGGCTGTGTACACATGAAATGTTGAGAGGAAGTGGTTGCTTGCAGTAAGCCACTGCATAGGCTAGGTCAGTACATGTTCATCGCTATAGATCATACACATTCAATTAAGAATAATATTAATGCATTGAGTGTTCATACATAGTCCCTGTGTATGTGTGTGTGTTCTCCACAGTATAAACGTTCACATACACTGCTGAATCAACACTACATGAATACAGGATTATAGCTTTGAGTGTGCTGTGCCTTTACACGCATATGCATGTCATTACTTGTTAGTATATAGTCCTTACAATTGTGGGTGGATGTAGTACTGGTAATGTGGAGCTTTATAAGGAGAACAGAAGAATGAATACTGGAACCACTGCAAGTGCAAGTAGGGAGGAAATGGAGACATCATTCTGCACTTGTTACCGCTCATGCAGTCAGGCAATGATGAATCTGACACACTCATTCCATGCACCTTCTGCCAACCTACCCCAGCATATTGCCATGGCAATGGTGACATAGCTGGTGACGTCTGGTTTGAACACAGTCACCAACTTCCTGTGCAACTGGATGGCTTCTGCTACCATCCAGAAGAACACAGCCAGGAAGAAGTAGTGCATGAGAGCAGAGACCACTCCACAGAGCACAGGTACACCAGTTGAGACAGTGCTGATGATGAAGATGACATACAGCCCCAACAGAGCAAAGCAGAGGTTGAGCAGCAGCTTTGCATGGACAGTCTTCCGCAGTTTCCTGAATGGAGCATGTTTGAGATCATCATAACAACAAGCAAACCTCACTGTAACTGCCTAACTGTTTGATTGTGAGAGTGTCTGTGTGTTGGATACTATATGCATGTCGTCAGGACCTAGACTCTAATACTAGCCTGGTGTTTAGTATTTACGTATATCCATGACTGATCCATGACTGATCAATGACTGAAATTAGTGAATAATATACAGCTGGCGTGCTTTAATTGTGTGTGTGTGTGAGAGAAAGAGACAGAGACACAGTCTTAAATACATTTGTGTGCTTTGTGTGTGTGTGAGAGAGAGTGTTGAATACATTGAGCAGCTTGTTTTTATACTTTTGGGGGACCTTTAATTAGCAATGCCCCCCCCCCCCCCCCCAAAGCGCCTGTAGCAAGATGAAATGCTCTGCAGGTGCAGGTGTGTGTGTGTGTGTGTGTGTGTGTGTGTGTGTAGTCTTGAATACATTTGTGTGCTTTGTGTGTGTGTAAGAGAGAGTGTTGAATACGCTGAGCAGCTTATGTAGCAAGATGGAACGCTCCGCATGTGTAGGTAGCTTGCACTTGTGCAGGAGAGGAGCCTTATACATACCACAAAAATTTGTACACAGTGCCATGCGTGGAGCGTACTCTACCTTAAAACTGAAAACAAATTGTAGAATGCTAATGATGCAACCAATGTAGAAGTACACAGCATTCCGATACATACTGTACATATCTCGTAGTACAGTGATGCAGTTGTGCACTGTGCTATGCAAAGCATGTCCAGTACATGACCTGGGACATACTAGAGCTGCACTGAAACATGCTAGTCTAAGAATAGCTTTGAACACACTTGCAGAAACACAATCTATATATAGTACACAACACTCCCACGTACATCCCTTTCATGCCTGCATTCTATATATAATGTTGAGCTTTATTACATGTGCAAATCCGTATGCAAGCATGTGTATGTACATGTGTGCATGTGTGCATAACACCAACAGCCATGTTTGCATCTACTCAGTGAACTAAGCAATAAATATTGCAAACTGCAGTTCATATATTGAAGAGTCCTAGCACTATAGGCTCCTGTGTGATTTGGTGTAGACATTAGCAGATAGACATCTTCTGTACATATGTTCTGCGTGTATAGGGGCATCCTAACATTTGGTACACCATGCATGCATGTATATAGACTTCAGGAAGGTGTACATGTGTGCTTCTGTGTGCGCATGCATACACCAATCATGTACATTGCTACAGCTACAGAATGAGTATAAGAGCTAGTACTAGAATGCAAAACTAGAATGCAGCAGTCACTACACACATGCAAGCTAATCAATTAAACTACTATACTGTATGTATATTATTGTGTGCATGTAGTAAAATGAGAATATACTGTGAGGTTTATATATATATACACCTTTGTATGTATGTATGTATGTATGTATATCCTCACTTGCACAATGCAATTCTATGCTTGTGTATGTATGTTCACAATGCTTGTGCAATACACTCTTATGTCTGCATATGTATAATTATCCATGCCACATGGGCAATGCTTGCACAACATCGAGGCCAAAATGAGCAGGTGGACGACAGCTGCAGGCTGTCTAAGAGGCAGGCTCACACAGCAATTGACGATTGCAAGTTATTAGGCCGTTTGGCTACTTATACAGCTCTCACTGTCGCAATGGAGCACTATTCTAAGGACAAAGGAGCTTTCATCACCACAAGCCACAGCGAGTATGCACACGTATGCTACGTGATAACTTGCCAGGCCAGCTTCCAAACTAGCTATGTAGGCTAGCTATGTACATATGTACCCGTTAGGGCTGTTCACCATTTTAAAGTTACAAGACTATTTGAAAGTGCATTGTAACTTGCACTGCATCTACTAAGTTCTCCATGTGTCAGCTTCTTAACTTCTCTCTGCACTGTGTGTGGGTGTTCGCCAGCGAGGCTTCTTACATTTCTATGTATGCCCTGTTATAGTATACACAGTACATGGCATGAGGAGGCAGGCATGAGAACAGAATGAAGGGCATTTGTGTACAGGAAACTGATAGTGAAAAGGAATGACACGTACAGCAGATACAGCCTACTTAGTTTGGAATGGTTGCAAGGTAGCTATTGCTACTCAGGGTTTATTTCAAGCACAATAAGTGAGGTATTAAAAGAACATTTGAAACCCATAGATAGTTTTCTCTAAACGTACTGACCTGCATGCAAGGACCTGCACATGCAGTACCACTATGGCTGCATATATACCGGAGAAACTATATAGATATAGATTTCTGAAAAAACTTGTTCCTAGCTTCATTATGTACTGGAACACCTACAGTACATTTGTGCAGTTTGTATAAGGCACCATGAATATTCTACCTTACAACCATTCCAAAGTAAGTGGGCTCCATCCGCTGTCATGCCTTCTCACTATCAGCTTACTGTACACGAAATGCCCTCCATTCCGTTCTCTTGCCTGTAAATTGCTTGCATGCCTCACATATGCCATAGCCAGAACAGTGCTATACTGTAGGTGCATAAGGTTATATAGAACAACATACAACTGTGCATAATAGCTAGGGCATACATTAAAATACAACCAGCCTCGCTTGAATGTATATAGCTAGCTATTTCAGAAAAGTACAGTGCATGAGTGTAACTCGACCAGGGCAAGTACATTTTGGGCAATAATAGAACTGCAATCTGCTTTCACTGGCTGTCAGAAAGAAGGGATAGCAAGCCAGACGAAGCACTGGATGGCAGCTGGGCAATCGACACCTACATATTTGGAGCTGCGCAGGGAAGCCAGTCTCTGCTTAGCTAACACAGTGCGCGTTTTGCGCTTCACCCAAGGGAACAATGAAAGTTATGTGGATGGTATAATCACTAGTTATACGTACTTGCTATGGGACCCATACATACTTGCTTTGGGATGCATGATACCAAGTCCATTGTATGTAGGTGCATGTTTATGTGTGCACTATATAATATGTTTGGGAGTGCTTATGGGATTCAATCTTACAATGAAGGAGTTTTTAGAATTGTTGCTCTTGTCTAATACAACGATATAACTCAAACTAGTGTACACAAGATTCCTATATGTCTTAGGCCAGTGGCACAGTTGTGCTGAGGACATGTCTGGTACGTGACCAAGGAGTTACTAGAAGTCTGCTGAAGCATGCTAGAATCGCTCTGAACATGTTTGCAGTGTAACCCAATAACATGCAATACTCCCATGCACATTCCTTTCGTGCATAGATTACATTCAGCATATACCGTTTTATTGTGTGTGCCAATCTGTGTGTGCAGGTGTGTATAGTGTGCAATGCCATGTGCATGAATATATGTATGCATGTGTGTGTGCATGCGTGTGCGTGCGTGCGTGTGTGCGTGTGTGTGTGCATAAATGCATTACTTTAGGTCCATCTCTTCCAGTGGTACATCGGGCATAGACTGTAAGATGGGAGGGACACCACCTGCATTTGGTAAGTTGTTACATGAGTGTAGCAAATGTGTCACTGTATGACTTGTAGAGTGAGTGTTTGGCTGTGTACACATGAAATGTTGAGAGGGGGTGGTTGCTTGCAGTAAGCCACTGCATAGGCTAGGTCAGTACATGTTCATCGCTAGATAATACACATTCAGTTAAGAATACTGCATTGGGTGTTCATACATAGTCCCTGTGTATGTGTGTGTGTTCTTCACAGTATAGTTTCAGCACATACACTGCTTAATAAACACTATACATGCATAGCTTTTGAGTATGTTGTGCCTTTACACATATGCATGGTATGTGCAAGTGTAGCTGCAGGACAAATGTAATTGTTACATTTGCATTCTCACTGCTTCAATTGCAAAGCCAAAGTTCCAAGGACTGCACATTGATTCAGAATGACAAGGCAGTCTTACTAAGCACATTAATGTACATCAGCATATATATATATAACAAACATGCGCGTAACATATATACAAAATCATATGCATATTACAAGCATATGTTAGAATCAGAGGACCAGCATGCATTTAGAATATATACAAATCCCACATAGCAGTAAAAATTAATAGCTACAGTGGAATGATATCAGACCCCTCAGTCTCCTTGTTCTCCACAATGTAGCAATCTCCTTCTGTACCGGTTAGACTAGTATCTGACTGGGTGGAAAATACATTGTAGCTCAGCAAGGAGAAGTTGTCATGGAAACTCATAGTTTCCATGACAGATTCAGTTTCCATGTCCACTTTCACTGGCAATTCAGAAGGAGATAATGGTTTGGGGCTGGCTTCCTCATTGTTGGACTGTCCGTCTGGGTCTGCTCTGCGAACCAGTTCAATTTCCACTGGTGGCATATAGGTAGGTGATACCCCTGCAGTGTTCTCTGTCACAGAGGATGGTTCTGCATAGGAGGAGTTGATGTCTACCATCCTTCCCGCAGTACTGGTGAAAGAGTACAGATTGGCTGAAGACGAGGGCGGGTTGCGTGTCAGGGTACTGTTAAGCGCATTGGTATCCTTGCTACTACGCCGTAGCTTGTTGAGTTTCAATGTTCCTCCCCAGGATCTGAGAGTGGAAGATATAGTTCCCCATCGTGTCCCGCTGGGATTGTTTGTGCTGGTTGAGGGAGCACCTTCCTTCTCCTTCACACATGGGCAGATCCACTTCCTCCAAAATTTGCGTGCTTCTTGAGACCTTACAACATAGAATACAAACAGGTACACACCCAGGAAGGCAGTAGTCAGGGTGAAGACCCACTCAGCAGGGTAGCGCACTCCAGCAGTAAGATCACTGGTGGCTAGCAGACCAATGGCCCAGCCTATTCCAAAAAGAAGGGACAGTCCCAGGGCAATCATGAAGTTCTCCTTCAGTTTGCGAAGGTTCCCATTGTTGCTGGTCTCCTTCCTAACGTTAGGCCTAAACAGCAGACTGGTAAAAATGAGGATGAATAATATCCAGTTCATAATGTAGATGGCACCAAATGGTACAAGCAGACCAATCCAGAAAGAATAGCCATACACACGGCAGCTGCAATCGGGAGCAAGAGAAAGAGAGTATAACTACTGACAATGTCATTACTTGTTAGTATATAGTCCTTACAATTGTTGGTGGATGTAGTTCTGGTATTGTGGAGCTAAGGAGAACAGAACAATGAATGCAGGAACCACTGCAAGTGCAAGAAGGGAGGAAAATGAAGACATCATTCTGCACCTGTTACCGCTCATGCATTCAGGCAATGATGAATCTGACAACATTCAGTCAGTGCACTTTGTGCCAACCTACCCCAGCATATTGCCATGGCAATGGTAACATAGCTCTGGATGTCTGGTTTGAACGCAGTCACCAACTTCCTGTGCAAATGGATGGCTTCTGCTGCCATCCAGAAGAACACAGCCAGGAAGAAGTAGTGCATGAGAGCAGAGACCACTCCACAGAGCACAGGTACACCAGTTGAGACAGTGCTGATGATGAAGATGACATACAGCCCAGCCAGAGTAAAGCAGAGGTTGATCAGTAGCTTTGCATGGACAGTCTTCCTCAGTTTCCTGAATGGAGCATGTTTGAGATCATCATAACATTAAGCAAACTTCACTGTAACTGCCTAACTGTAATTCTGAGAATGATGTCTTTGTGTTGGATACTATATGCATGCCGTCAGGACCTTAGACTCTAAAACTGGCCTGGTATATAATTATATCCATGACTGTGCCAACAATTCAAAGTTAGTAAGTGTATCTCTAAAATGTATAATCCACTGCAAGTAACACTTTCATTTGCATCTGATGAATGAGATGATTTGCACATTCCATGCTACATGTATACACTTAGTCACCCTATTGTACTACCTCTATTTTGGCATTAACACACCAAACAAGTATCAATAAATTATTGCATCAACATCTTTATCTACTTTAGCTTTTCTGTATCTAACACATGTGGCACTCACTGCTCTCCAAGATATGTGATGATGGTGATGGCGAGACAGATGATGGAGAGTATAGTGCCAATGTAGGACACCCCAGTGAGGGCAAGGCTATTACCATCAGGAGGTGGAGGGTTGGGATTGATGTCCTGCAACAGATAGTCAGAAGTATGTGATACAAGTAATTTTCAATGAAAATGAGCACACAACATAGCTGTAGGGAAGGGTTGTACAGGACTGATCACATTCCACTCATGCTTGTATTAGCATTCAGATACTCAACACAGATAGTTCAACTGTAATGTAGCAGCCTGTGTATACCCTCCTTCAAAGATGTCACTCACCAGGAGAATGGCAAAGTGAGTGAGATGATCACAGCCACACTCCACTTCCTCTGCAGTTTCATTGAGCACTCTGCAGCTACTGCTGTCCCATGCACCAAAGCCCTCTACGTACATTATGAATGGAACAGCAGATATGCACTGGCAATTTTACACCTATAGTCAATGCATTGTTAAACTATATAATTGTACGCATTAATCTGTTCCATTACATGTCTAACACTGACTAAAACCAATGAAACAGCTTGAGATGAACAATATTCTCCAACACATGGAGGCAACCCACACTGTTTGATGCTGTGTAAATGCACACACAGTAAAATTGAACACTCAGTATAATACTACTACATCTCAGTTACCTACCATCAGCAGTGAAGTTCCAAAACTGACATCTTGTATTGTTACCCTGATCTCTCGCAAGCTGCATGTCAGAAGACCACACACAGTGCTAGAACACACAGTCTGCAGTAGTGCAATGCTTATACTCTCACACTGTACAAAGTCTCACCATTGATTTAGCAAATGTTGGCCGCACTACATTGCTGTTTGGAGGGCGAAAAATATTCATCACATTTCCATTCAACCTCAATGTTATGTCAAGTACTATGCCTCCAACTCTCTCTTGTTGAAGGTTGTTGCTGATAATGAAGCTACTCCGTTGTTGAAATAGAGAGTCACGACCAAATATGGATGTTGATATACGTGGCCTACCTCCACTGTTATCTTGATTCAGCAGAGTTGAAGCAAGAGTCACCATCGCAGGTGGCAGTTCTGGAACCTCTTCCATTGGCATGTTTCCAGCTGTGCTGCTCATTATATCATTCAACAAGCCTGTTATGTTGGGAGTGAAGGACTCCTCTTCCCCCAGGTCTTCAGGAGGGTCCTCCACTCGAACACCAAATTCGGGAGCAGCAAACACAAATGGAGTCTCAGGAGTCACTTCCACAACATTCAGCACATCTTCCACAGCCCCCAAGAGTCTATGAATGAGATGAATAAGAATGCTGTCTTTGACCATACCACATGTACAAGTACATCTGGTGAATTTAATTGGTCAAAATTATGTTAAATATTTGCTTACTCTCAACAATGGAGACAATTGTACTGCATTTTAGCCACCATTCAGCACTTAGTTATTTATTTAGCTGTCTAGAACACATTGGAATTTATTTAACAAAGATGGAAAAGAGATGGCCAGCTATGCACTGCTGGTACAATGAGGTATGTATGTAGATCACTTCAGCTAACATTGCAGGCATGTTTGCAGGGATACTATCTGGCTACATGATGGGGTTGCTATGTGCGTACTGTATATGTAGGACATGTTATTCACACTGCAAGCAGTTTATGCCACAGTTACCATTTGGTAACCCAGTTATTCCTATTTCCATTAGTACATATATATACATACAAATAATGCTAACAGGAAATGTGGTGCGTACTATAAAAGAAGAATGCAGCCACCATAAGCAAATACAAACCTGTCTGATGACCCTGTCTGTTCCTGACTGGCTGCCAGCTCTTCAACAGGTACTTGCTGCACATTGCTCACAATGGAGAGGACATCCATCTGAACCTGCACAGAGGGAATAGATAATGCAACCGGTGGCTACATTACCTGGGTCTTATGCATTAGAGATGCTACTTACGTCCTCCTGTTGCAAGTCTTCAGTGGAGTTGATGACAGTGTCCAGCAGCCCCACAGTGAGGGAGACATCTTCACTCTCAATGTCCAGATTGTTATTCGTTACATTCACAAGAACATTGGCAAGCTGGGCTGGGCTGTCAATCTGAAAGTTACAACACATGAAAGAATACGTTAACAGGATTATGGCTATGTACATAGATGGTCATGAGGAGCTACATTGTCTGGATTTTTACACATAACCACAGCCAATCCCAGCTACTGACCTCAAAAAGTTGGCAAAGGGTAAATCTTGTGTTGCTAAACTGGCAGCTGTCACACTGTGGATCCTCCCACACTCCTCCAGTTATGTAATTTCCACCACACCTCCGAGTGCCTCTCAGCTGTTGAATCAGTGGGTCATCCACCCCACATGGGCAGGGGACTGAGGCTACCTGGCCTATCTCAGTCTCAGGCCAAGTCACAGGACCAACATTACCACAGGGTGAGTCTTCCTCTTTGGGACAACCATCTTGATGAGAGGAGACAGGAGCTGATTGAGGTTCTCAGTGCATGATCGACTACAAGCACACCCAACCATAGCCAAATTGTACAACCCACAATATCAGAATTTACACAGCAATCAGGATCTACTCATTTAAGCTCCATTCACAGGACACTGAACAGTATGCAGCAACTTGGGTGAATCGTCCTAGTTCACAAATGAACCTACCATGTCTCTCAGTGGACACTATGGCAAAAGCGATTTGCTCGTTGATGTCTGTAACTTCTTCCAGTGTTTGTTCAAGAGGCCGTGTCAGCTGCTCAGTGAGATTTGCAGGAGATTCAGAGCTGTTGGTTGCCACGGTGATCACAATGTCAGTGGTGTTGTCCCCAGCAGGTTCCACTGAATACACAGTGGCTACATAGTTTCCTTCTACTGCTAGAGGTTGGTTCACTGTTTGCAACTGCAACTATTATAATAATAGAGAATGCAAAGGTGCAAAAATAACAATCGAATGTATTCTATTGATAAAAATTATGCAATTGCATTGTACTGCATAAACGTATGTACGTAGCATATTTTAAGCTCTCTCACAATGCAACTCACACTTTCTATAATATCTTCATTGGAAATAGCTTGACGCTTCCTCCTTGTAAGGTCTCCCTCCACCTCAAAAAGAAGTTGAATGCGAAACTGAACAATACCTGCAATGACAAAATTGTATGACTGTACATATTCTGTTAATCAAATTAGACACTGTAGAATTGTGTGTATGTTACATTGTACCAACCTTGAATTAGAATAGCTGCTTCCACAGATCTTGGTGATGTGCCGAAGCTGCTGAAAGCTTCACATTGGTAGAATCCCCGTTCATTTGGGCTTGCTTCTGGGACCACAAACTCAGTCCCGATGGCTTGAGGGCCCTCAATTGCAATGCCATCCTTGTACCACCGAACGTTTGGGGTGGGGTTGCCAGTGGCAGAGCAGCTCAGGGTAACCCTGTCATTGAGATCCACCATCTGACTTGTTGGAGGTGTCGTAACAGAGGGAAGTACACGATTGTCAACCTCTGTAGATGAGAATCAAAGGGAAGTATGTACAGTAATAATGCAATGCATTAAGCCATGTTTACTTAATTTTTCTTCTCACCTGTACCGCAATTCCTTCCTGTGTAGAATATGCGTACACCATCTTCAACAAATGAAGCACAATTGCATGTGTAGTTCCGCACTCCATCCACACACATGCCATTGTTTTGACAGGGGTTGGGATCACACTCATTCAGTTCTGAAAGAAATATAACACAAAATAGCAATACAAACACATTGGACAAAGTGGGAAGTAACCACACAAGTACAGCTTAGTAAAGTACAGTACATTAGAACATAACAACCAGGGTCAATGACTCACCAGTGACTACAAACATGAATGTCCATGCTGTGGTACCAAGGATGGGGGACACATTGCCACTGATTGCTCTACAAGTGTACTCTCCTGCATCAGATAGCTGCACCTCTGAGAGGCTGAGAGTGGATCGTATGATGGTACTCTGTTCACCAAATGATCCTCCATTTTCAACTGTGATGGTTCTTCTACCTGGAATGTTCTGCAGAGCAATGCCGTTATTCAGCCAGACAACGTCAGGTGGAGGATCGCCATAAGCTTCACATGTCAGCTCAAGCTGGGGAGTGAACTCAACCAATGTCAGCATCCCTTGATGGAACAATGCTGGTCTTTCTACACCACCAACAGTTCGATTAATACTGGAAATTTTTGGTCTCACTGCATATAGAGAATATAGTAATGTACAGTAGCATCAGAGCCAATGGTAGGGCAAGACACAGTTGACAGTCTGTTTACCAAGCCATCATTGACCGGAATTTGGTATAGCTGACTCACCAATTGTATTGACTTGAAATGACCTAGAATCATTCCCCAGACTGTTGATGGCTACACAAGAGTACACTCCTTCCCCTTCAGATGTGATCCCAGTAATTGTGAGCTGGCTGCTGGGAGTCACGCCTTCAAAGTTTTGTGATATTGATACATTTCCTGAAGATTGGTCTCTATCATTAAGCATCTGGTCTCCTCTGAACCACTGAATCATCGGTGATGGATCAGCATTAGCTCGACAAGAAGCAACCAAGGTTTCTCCCGTCACAACATCACGGACAGCAGAAGGAGAGAAGACAATAGTGGGGGGAACTGAGAAACAAAGTGTAGAATATCATAAGGCAGTCAGGATTGCAGGCATATGCTAATACATTGCAAGCATATCATGACATCACTCACACAATGAATATACTACCAAAATGCAACATAAATCCAATATCAAATCCCAACCCAAAACACACCTTGCACTGTTAGTTCAGCTGCAGTGTTCACACTTCCATATCTGTTGGAAGCAGAACAATTGTAGGTCCCTTCATCACTGCCTTGTAAGTTGAATACAGTCAGAGTGCCATGAGTGTTGTTGGTCAACAAGGCATATTTTGCACTGTTCAGCGTTATCCTTCCCCCATTGAAGCGGAAGACAAACACAGGACGAGGATCAGACACTGCTGCACAAACAAACGTGTGAGAGCTTCCCTGGGCTAAGGTGGCATTCATCAGAGAGGTCACTAGCTCAGGTGGAACTACAGTACAAATAGCATATGATAGTGTGTTAGTAAAGGAACTGAGCTGTGGTAATAGTACACACATACACATTCACTCTCTCTCTCTGTCTCTCTTTTTCAGCTTGTCACCATTATTATTCAAAATTGCAGGTAAATACATACATGTTTTTGAATGCATCAAAGGGGACGGGTGGGTAGAGGTGACCCCAACACTGCCAAATAGAATGTTCTGAAGACAAACATGCACAGTTAAAGTTGGGCCTCAAAAACATAAGAAAAAGTAGATGGAAATATTATTCAGGCATGCAATTAAGTTAGGTTAGGTGAGAGTAAGGATAAAGTTAAGCATGCAGATTATCAAGGTAGTCAGTTGTCCATATCTCTCTCTCTCACACACACACACGCACACACACACACACACACACACACACACACACACACACACACACACACACACACACACACACACACACACACACACACACACATAGGCAAACATTAAACCTTGTGTTTTCTTCACTCACCTCCACTGACTGATATCCCAACTGCACTCATCCCTACTCCAGCTTCAGTTGTGATTGTTATCTGATACAGGCCAGCATCACTGCCCACTGTGTTGTTCACAGTGAGGTTGAGGCAGTCATCAGAGAAGGTGTACTTGAGGGTACTAGTGCAGGAGAGGTTGACAGCACCTCCACTTCCCATGAACACCCACTGGATAGCCTCCCTTGTCACAGGTGGAACTGGCTCATTCACAATGACAAAGGAAAAGGTTACTTGGTCTCCCATGCTGATTGGCCTGTTGGTCACTCTGTCGAAGGGGACCACTTCAGGGGGCACTGTAGAGTTTAGATATGTGCAGTTAGTTATACAGACTGAATCCATAGAGTGCTCACATGAGACAGATTGGCCTACTCTGGGTATCGCACTGGCACCAGTGCATGGAAAGAAGACCAGTGCCATGTTCTCTGTCTTTGCTAGAGCTATGTTGCCCTACATATCTCACCTCCCAATGTTGTGACATTCAAGGTAGCAATGTCGCCACATCCAATGGTGTAGGCACACAATAATTCTGTGAAGCTATATGCCACAGCAACTTGTATGTTTTTTTAGTCAGTTAATACTGCTGGATAATATGCAGTACAATAATTGTTGTAACCATAATTACCCAATGGACTCACCGTTGCAAAGGACTCCTCCTATCTTGTCAATGTTTCCACAACCAGTTACCACAAGACCACTTGCTGGGACATCTGGAGCATTTGGTGTAACAAAGTGTTGATATACGTGCTTTATTTGAACTGCACATTGTACATACTGTAGTATGATATTGTATATATGTGCAAGCACATATATACATATTTGCACGAGAGTACTGTAAAACATCTGCTAAGTATTACATTTGCCAAATGACACATACATGCAATGACTCACTGGAACACACCACTCCTGCATCTTGAGAATGGGAGCAGGCACTTCCAAAGTTGTAGTTGTATGAGTAACATTCACCCAGACTCTGTTCTGCTCCATTACATCCCACATAGCTGAACCACGATGGACCACTACCAGCTCCAAATTCAGAAGATCTAGGACTTCCCACTGCTCTCAAATACCCCAATTCATTGCACACAACAGTGGCATCAGCAATGTCCCAGCCATTATTGCACACAGTACCCCACTGGCCAAAGAGGTACACCTCAAGGCGCCCCTTGTGTGGACCAGAACTACTTACCAAGCGCACGGTGCCATCCTCAGTAGTTTCATTTGAAGTGAAATCTACCGAATACAACCATGAATAGGGCACAGATAGCTAGCTATGTAATCTTAATCCCTTTAGATATGGCATAGAAATCATTGTGAGAAGCACTGAATAAAGTGGATGCAACTAAACATGTGTTATGGGCAAAGCCAACCATATAGCAACAATATAGACCAGCCCAATTGCCTGAAGGTTATTGTCAACTGCTCACAGGAATTCTGTAAGCAGTTGATGATGACCTTCAGGGTGAAATGCCCTGCAAATGAGTTGTTAACCAGGGTCCTGCTCAGACATTTGTCAGTGAATTCATTGCACTATACAATCTAGTTGTATCCAACATTATGTCATCAAAGAACACAGCAAATAGCTTCATATAGAAACAGTGAAGCCACATCATTGCTTTATTACTCACTTGAACACACTACTCCTGCATCTCGAGAATGGGGGCAGGCACTTCCAAACCTGCCATAATTATTCATGTGGCACTCAGTCAGGCTCAGCTCTGTCCCATTACACAGTACACTGTGGTACCATGATGGACCACTGCCAGCTCCAAAGGAAGCAGACCGAGGTGCATCCACTGCTCTCATAAAGCCCAACTGATGGCACACAACTGTAGCATCTGCAATGTCCCAGTAATAATCACACACAGTGCCCCATAGACCAAAGAGAAAGACCTCAACACGTCCTTCTAGTGGAGTAGCCCCTCCCACCAGTCGGACAGCGCCTTCTTCTGTTGCATCATCCAAGGAGACATCTGGGAATAGCAAATGTATGATACATACCCATATATTAAACAAATTGTGGAGAAGACCATTGAGAATTAAGGACAAGAAGGCATACATGGAATTTGTGGATCTATATAGAGAAGGCATATGGCAGTGTAAGTAGGGAGAAGTTCTGGAAAGTGCTAGATGAGTATGGGATAAAAACTTAAGGAAGTTACTTAGGGCGATCCAGGCACTGTAGGTAGATGGTAGAGCAAGGGTGGTAGTTGGGAGAATCAGAGCTGTTTGGTGTGTACAGAGGTGTGATACAGGGTTGTACCCTATCACCATGGCTTTTTAATGTGATTATGGGCAGGGTGACAAGGGAGGCAAAGTTTCAGAGTGATGTGAGGTTGTCTACAGGGGATGTAGGAGTACTCCTCTTGCAAACGATATGGTGGTAATGGCAGAATTGGTGAAGGACTTCAGCATAATTTGCAATTAATGAGTGATGTGTTGAGCAAATGGGAGTTGAAAGTGAATTGGAGGAAGACTAAGGTGATGAGGGTGGCCATGAAGAGTGAGGATTGTGAAGTTAAAATTGGTGACGAGGTAATAGATCAGGTAGAGGAAATGAAGTACTTGGGTGTGATAATTAGTAGTGATGGGAGGATGAAGAAAGAAGTGGAGGCAAGGATTACATGGGAGTGGAACATGAGAGGTTGTAGCAATGAACAAAACAGTGTTGAAGAGGAAGGAACTGAGCAGGAGTTTGGAATTGAAATTGAAAGTGGTGAATGCGACAATGATCTCCACATTAATGCATGGTTATGAGACATGATGCCTGGCAGCTACAATCCAGGGTACAAGCCACTCTGATGAATGTCTTGAGGCGGATCGAAGGATAAACAGACTGGATAGGGTAAGGAATGTGGACATCAGGGAGAGACTACGTGGCGAGTATTTTAGATATGGTAAAGACCAGGCAGGAGAAGTGGAAGGCTAGAATGGAAGAGATGGGTAGGGAGAGAACAACTAAGAAGATTATTAAGGCAAGATGGCAGGGAAAAGGCCTAGTGGAAGACCCAGAATGAGATGGACTGACGATTTCTAATAACCATAAAGACACCTTATATAACATTCCCTAACTGTAATTTAACGTGTATAACATATGTAAGGATGACCTCCAGTATTAGAGAAAACATCTGTACTGATTGATTGATTGATTGATTATTGATATATATTGAGGATATCATGTGGGTTCGGTTGGAGCATATATAGAGAGACCTCGCATGCAGTATTCATTGCAGTGTGCTACCTTCCTCCAGCTGGTTCCAGCCGAGAAGTTAATACGGAAGAACGTTTTTAGATCTAGGAAGAGCAAGTTAACCACTTCAAGATGGAGGGTCAGGTGGTTGTGTGTGGGGACTTAAACGCAAGATTTGGTGGGCTAAGCAATGTGGACGAAGAATCAGCTAGATGTTGTGTGGATCTGGAGAAGAATGGCCAGGGTGAACTGCTAGTCCAGTGTATGAGGAGCTCAGGGTTGGTGTTTGTCAATGGTCGTCAGGGTCAGTTCACATGTATCTCTAGCAGAGGCAGTTCGGTGGTTGATTACTGTTTGGTGCCAGGAGATGAGCTGACGGGCATCCAGAATTTTGTTGTCAAGACAATGTCACAGTGTGAGGAAGAGCTATGTGTTGGGGAGGAAGGTTACAGGATACCCAATCACTCTGCCCTTATGTGGGATATCCTAGTGGATGGTGGACCGGTTCTTTCCCCTTGCCTATATACAAAGGTCCATGAGGTGCGCCCATTGAAGAAGCTTGTCGTTCCGGAGGACTACATGCATGACCAAGAGGACTTTATTGCCGATATTGTTGTTCGCCTGAAAGGCTTGAAGGATGATCAAGAGGACCTAGATAGCATATACTGTGAATTGCTGGAAGGTCTGAAGAGTGGGCTGAAGGAAATCAATTGTGATGGTAGAAGGGGCAAGGCCAGGTATGGTTCACCAAGGAGCTCAAGGAGTTGAGGAAAAACATGCACAGAAAGGAGAAGAGTTGGCTGGAGGAAAAGGCTACTGCAGAAGCTAAGCGTTTGAGGAACAAGTATTTGAAAGCCAGAGCAGGGTACTCCAAGGCGGTAAAAAGTGCAACGAGTTCTCATCTTAAGAGAAGATGAGAACAGCTGGAGCAACATTTGCAGTGTCCAAAGACGTTCTGGAGGGCACTAAAGAAAATGAATGTTGGCAAAGTGAAGAAACAAGGTCGGAACCTAGTTTGTGTCTACGATGGAGGAGGCTGTGTGAAATCAGGCGAGGATGCATTGGCCGTTTGGAAGAGTCATTTTGAAACAGTTTTTGGTGGTGGCGGGGATGAAGGGAGTCTGGAGTCCAGTTGTAATAGGGTGGACACAGACAAGAGTATGCCTGAATCTAGTGAGTGCCTTGGTGAGCAGATCTCCAGAGAGGAGATTTCATGGGCTAATAATGTAGTGAGAAAGGATGCATCCCCAGGCATGGATGGTGTTGTGATGGACATGATGGGGTCAGAGAGGCTGTTTCAAGTATGGGTAGCTCTGTTTGGAGTTTGCTGGCAGTATGGAAGAGTGCCTTCCTTGTGGAGAGAAAGTGTCATTGTACCAGTGCCAAAGAAACAAGGGAGGGGGGTACGTGATGTGAATACTTCTTGTGGTATTTCTCTCACCTCTGTGGCTAGCAAGGTATTATGTAAGATCCTAGAAAGTAGACTGTCAAGTATGGCTGAGGAGAAAGGTCTCATTGCAGATGAGCAGGGTGGTTTCCACATGAGCAGAGGGTGTAGGGACCAAATACATACTGTTGTTGGCGTTGCTAGGCCAAGCAGAGATGGTCAAACGAAATGATGGCATGTTAGTAGCATTTATTGACTTTTCAAAGGCCTATGACAAGGTGGATCGGGATAAGTTGTGGTCTCTGGCCATAGGGGACCTCTATTAAGAAGCGGACTGCCATCATTCTGTCCGCAGCTTGTACCAATACTAGTATTATGAAATGCATCAGATCCATGTGGTGTGCCCGTTTTGGTCTATGACTCTATTATTCATGTAACAACTTCCTTCACATGTCCAGTTTAGTCTATGTACCTTTGTGATAGTGCTACACTGGACCTATCTGTGTCCTAGCACCTTCTGGTGCGGTGCACTCTAATAATGATTGATTGGTTGATTGATTGATTGATTGATATACCCAACAACCTAATAAAATTACTGCATTAGTGATATGAAATGTAGAACTGGTGTAGTACTATGGAATTGGTGCTTAGTGACATAAACACAAGCAAGTCATGGCACATAATCCCATAGAGGCTCATAGTTGCACTGGAAAATCTACTGGTACCATTTTTGATCAGGACACAGCTGTTAACCTTTTCTTTTTACTGATGAAGGTGGCTGAAAGCTGCTGAAATGTCTAAGACTGTTGTGAACCCTGGCTGGTGCAAATGAATTCAAGTACAAGTAAACCAGTTGTATCTAGCAGTATATCAATGACAAAAACAGCTAATGGTTTTATACAGGAGACAGTAAAGCCACATCAGTGCTTTTGGACTCACTTGAACACACTGCTCCTGCATCTCGAGAATGGGAGCAGGCACTTCCAAACCTGCCATAATTATTCATGTGGCACTCAGTCAGGCTCAGATCTGTTCCATTACACTCTACACTGTGGTACCATGATGGACCACTGCCAGCTCCAAAGGAAGCATACCGAGATGCTTCCACTGCTCTCACATACCCCAACTGATGGCACACAACTGTAGCATCTGCAAGGTCCCAATTATAGTCACACACAGTACCCCAATGGCCAATGAGAAAGACCTCAACACGCCCTTCTAGTGGAGTAGCCCCTCCCACCAGTCGGACAGCGCCTTCTTCTGTTGTGTCATTCAAGGAGACATCTGGGGAAAAGCAAATGTATGACAAATACCCAGCTACCCAATAATTACTGCAATATTGATATGAAATGTAGAACTGGTGTAGTATGGAATTGGTGGTCACTGACACAAACACAAACAAGTCATGGCACATGATGCCATAGAGGCTCATTGTTGCTTTGATAAATCCACTGGTAACAGTTTTGAGCAGGACACAACTGTCAATGACAACTCAACAGCAGGACCTTTCAGCCCAAAGGTCTATATCAACTGCTTACAGGAATCCTGCACGCAATCGGCAAAGACTTTGATCAGGTCAATATATCCTGCAATTGTACTGTTGTTAACCATTGCATGCCACTCAGAATTGCATCAGTGAATTCATGGCAGTACGTATATGTAAGCTACAAGTAAACTACTACGTTAACCTGTCCCTTTTCACTGATGAAGATAGCTGAAAGCTGCCAAAAGGTCTAAGACTGTAGTGAACCCTGACTGGTGCAAATGAATTCAAGTACAAGTAAACTAGTTGTATCTAACAGTATGTCAATGACAAACATGGCTAATGGTTTCATACAGGAGACAGTAAAGCCACATCAGTGCTTTAAGACTCACTTGAACACACTACTCCTGCATCTTGATAATGGGAGCAGGCACTTCCAAAGTTGTAGCTGTAGTGTCCACACTCGGTCAGGCTCAGCTCTGTCCCACTACATGCTACATTGCTATACCATGATGGACCACTGCCAGCTCCAAAGGAAGCAGACCGAGATGATTCCACTGCTCTCAGGTATCCCAACTGATGGCACACAACTGTAGCATCTGCAATGTCCCAGTTATAGTCACACACAGTGCCCCAATGGCCAAAGAGAAAGACCTCAACACGCCCTTCTAGTGGAGTAGCCCCTCCCACCAGTCGGACAGTGCCTTCTTCTGCTGTGTCATTCAAGGAGACATCTGGGAAAAGCAAATGTATGACAAATACCCAGCTACCCAATAATTACTGCAATATTGATATGAAATGCGGAACTGGTGTAGTATGGAATTGGTGGTCACTGACACAAACACAAACAAGTCATGGCACATGATGCCATAGAGGCTCATTGTTGCTTTGATAAATCCACTGGTAACAGTTTTGAGCAGGACACAACTGTCAATGACAACTCAACAGCTTTTCAGCATGAAGTTCTATGTCAACTGCTTACAAGAATCCTGCACACACTTGGCAAAGACTTTGATTGGGTCAATATATCCTGCAAATGTGCAGCTGTTAATCATTGTCTACTGCTCAGAATTGCATCAGTGAATTCATGGCAGTACGTATATGTAAGCTACAAGTAAACTACTTCGTTAACTTTCCCTTTTCACTGATGATGGTACGTAGCTGAAAGCTGCCAAAAGGTCTAAGACTGTTGTGAACCCTGACTGGTGTAAATGAGTTCAAGTACAAGTAAACTAGTTGTATCTAACAGTTTGTCAGTGATAAACATGGCTAATGGTTTCATACAGGAGACAGTAAAGCCACATCAGTGCTTTAAGACTCACTTGAACACACTACTCCTGCATCTTGATAATGGGAGCAGGCACTTCCAAAGTTGTAGCTGTAGTGTCCACACTCGGTCAGGCTCAGCTCTGTCCCACTACATGCTACATTGCTATACCATGATGGACCACTGCCAGCTCCAAAGGAAGCAGACCGAGTTGATTCCACTGCTCTCAGGTATCCCAACTGATGGCACACAACTGTAGCATCTGCAATGTCCCAGTTATAGTCACACACAGTGCCCCAATGGCCAAAGAGAAAGACCTCAACACGCCCTTCTAGTGGAGTAGCCCCTCCCACCAGTCGGACAGTGCCTTCTTCTGCTGTGTCATTCAAGGAGACATCTGGGAAAAGCAAATGTATGATACATACCCAGCTACCCAATAATTACAGCATTATTGATATGAAATGCGGAACTGGTGTAGTATAGAATTGGAGGTCAGTGACACAAACACAAACAAGTCATGGCACATGGTGCCATAGAGGCTCATTGTTGCTTTGATAAATTCACTGGTAACAGTTTTGAGCAGGACACAACTGTCAATGACAACTCAACAGCTTTTCAGCGCGAAGTTCTATGTCAACTGCTTACAGAAACAGGAGACAGTAAAGCCACACCAGTGCTTTAAGACTCACTTGAACACACTGCTCCTACATCTTGAGAATGGGAACAGGCACTTCCAAAGTTGTAATTATTGTTGGGGCACTCACTCAGGCTCAGCTCTGTCCCATCGCACCTTACACTGTGGTACCATGATGGACCACTGCCAGCTCCAAAGGAAGCAAATTGAGTTGCTTCCACTGCTCTCAGGTACCCCAACTGATGGCACACAACTGTAGCATCTGCAATGTTCCAGTTATAATCACACACAGTGCCCCACTGGCCAAGGAGAAAGACCTCAACACGCCCTTCTAGTGGAGTAGCCCCTCCCACCAGTCGGACAGTGCCTTCTTCTGCTGTGTCATCCAAGGAGACATCTGGGAAAAGCAAATGTATTGTATTCATAAGCCTAGCACTATTGATATGTAGACAGAACTAGTGTGGCATGGTGCTCAATGACACAAACACAACAGTTCATGGCACAATACTAATCAAATCTAACAGTATCTAGCAATGTGAGAAGGACGAACACAGCAAATGGATTGCAAAGAAGACCGGAAAGCCACATCAGTGCTTTTGGACTCACTTGAACACACTACTCCTGCATCTCGAGAATGGAGGCAGGCACTTCCAAAGTTGTAATTGTAGTGTCCACATTCAGTCAGGCTCAGCTCTGTCCCATTACACCACACACCGTAGTACCATGATGGACCACTGCCAGCTCCAAAGGAAGCAGACCGAGGTGCTTCCACTGCTCTCAGGTATCCCAACTGATGGCACACAACTGTAGCATCTGCAATGTCCCAGTTATAGTCACACACAGTGCCCCATTGGCCAAAGAGAAAGACCTCAACACGCCCTTCTAATGGAGTAGCCCCTCCCACCAGTCGGACAGTGCCTTCTTCTGTTGCATAATACATTGTGACATCTAGAAATTGGACAGAAAAGAGTAACACGTGTATAACCTATAGCTTATGCACATGGGCTGAAGTAATAATGATGCATGAATAGATTATAATTTCCACAAGTAATGTTTGTGTTAGGTAGAAGTTAGCACAGCCCCTTGGGTCTGAGACATAAGGAGCACTATGCTAGCCATAAGGCCTACTAACTGCAGTATGTTATATATAATATAATAGGGCAGCCAGGTACATTTCAATCATTATTTGACCAATTACAACTCAATAACGTGGTAGAAATACGTCACTGGTTCAAGGTAGTCAAGGTATCAGCTGCTTTGATCACACAATGATTACACTGCCTCCTCTTGTAGGGCAAATACACAATAAGAGTTCAACACTAAATTAAAATCTGGCTTAGAGTGGCAACTGAAACAGCAAATTGAAACCAGTTTGGTGAAGAGGATGACCTGGTTACTTGGGCATCAAAGCATTATAATTGCATAACTTTCTTCTAAACAAAATTAATTGCAATTGACAGAACTGGTGTAGTACTAACTGATTTTCAATGGCATCATGCAAACAATTCATGACACTATAGCACATGCAAGTTACAACAAATAGTTTCAATATTTGGTACATGCAGACTCATGCTGCTGCACTTGAACCTGTCTGGGGATCATTACCATCCAGCAATGATTGAATACTAGACTAGTAGGAGATAAATAAGACTATAGCAGGACATATCAACCACAAAGTTCTTCATCAGCTATAAAGCTGGAGAGGTTGGAGGGGGGCGGAGATCAAGATGGGTTCAGGATAGGATTCCACATTATGTGAGCAAACTCTGAAACATCTTATTGCTGTTCAATTAATGCTACATGTTTTACTCACATAACTTCCCATTTAAGTGGTTTTATAGACAGAGACAGGCAGTCACAGCAGTGGTGTAGGGCTCACTGTACTTAGGCTTATCTGGCTATCCCACTCAAGATGCATGCATGGAGTGCGTATTGTACTATGAAATTTAACAGGATAAGATACGTAGGTTTCATTCCTACATAATACTGTAGTTCATTAAGGTGCTAATAACAAAGCTAGTTACATATTTCCATGACTGCATGCTTTACCCCTTGGGTCTGAGACATAAGGAGAACTAAAGTAAAGTCCATGTATACTGTCTAATGTAGACCTACCATCAGCTAAGCAGAGCACTCCAACATCTTCATAATGAGAACAGTCTGAATTTCCAACAGGATTACTGCCACACTCAGTCAGGTAAGCTTCTGTGCCATTACAGTCTACCTCATCCAGCCAAATAGGACCACTACCCACTCCAAAAGGAGTAGCAACAAACAGCGCTAGAACTTGCTGATAGCCCAGCTGTCGGCACACTACCGTGGCATCATGAGTGTCCCATCCATCACTGCACACTGTGCCCCATGATCCATTAAGAAATATTTCAACACGGCCCTCATGTGGCCCACTCCCTCCCATCAGTCTGATTGAGCCATCAGAAGCTGTGGAGAGGAAATAATTATTTACATGTTAATTACAATGCTACTTTGAACTCATGATAAATACTCTATACAACTGAACTCTATTATAAGGAGCAGTATATTTGTTACACGTATTCATTATAAGGAATGCACATGGGTGCTCATATTCTTGTGCTTATGACATAAATGGTGCAGTCCAGAAATAGTTACACTGCAGTGTCTTTGAGGCTTCTAATAGTATGACATTCAATAGGACAAACCACCTGATTGTCCTTTACCATGACTGCTCGGTATGAATTAAAGCAACCACATTTTGTTTCCACTGTTATACGTCTGATATAAACTTACTGTATTGTTACTACAGGCAGTGACAGATTAGTTGCTTGTATGTATAGGTGCATGATATATATATGTGTACATCCCACTTACTGTGTGGTGAGGTAGTAGGTGTAATTGAGACATCCACCTGCTGTGTAGCCATTGATAATACAGTGATCATTGAACTTGCTGCTGAACCTGAAGTAGTGTCCGTGTTAAGAGCTTCTGAGCTATGGCTGCTGCTGGTAGTAGCCACATGGCTTCTCTCTATTGCATGGATGTATCAGAAAAGGAATATGCAATAACCAGAAGTATTGACAGAAGTAACCATACACATACATACATACATGCATGTGCACATTTATTATGTCAAGTGGTCATGTCCACATTCACAAGCATGAATGCACATAAATTTAGGAAACAGGTCAATTAAGGGCAAGGAGAAGTCAAATTCTTAATTCATGTAGTGTAAAATTAATAGTCTCATCCCCAACCCATTTCTGGCTGCCAATTTTAATTGGTATGAGGCCATTAAAATGGTGGTTGGGAGAGGACTAGGGAAGAAACTGTAGTGTAAGAACCATCAACATCATTAAATTATTGAAATCAATAGTATATATGTTATACATGCATGTGTAAACAGAGAGGAAGGATTGGGGCAGCAATCAGTTTGTTTCTGGATGACATGCCCATTATTAGATAGCTCATTGCACAAACGCAGTCTAGTACAATAGCTAAGTACATTGTACTTAATGTGGACCTCAGCCTCTGCAATCTATGCTGTAGCTGGTGATGCTTTTCAAGTAAGTTGATACATTTGCTCATGCTTAGAATGTGATAGGCAGCTATAATGCTATCATACTTGCACTGTGTGGCGATGGTGGTGGACCAAGGTGTTATAATTATGTTAGTGTACTTTGCATTTGTACGCTATACATTAAAATATATTGCATGTCCAAGTACACAATACAGCAAGCAGTATAACTTGCAAGAAGGGCATGCAGAAATTGTTTGGTGTGACATAAATTGTGCTGTAACTTCAGACAGCACATGTACATGTCATTGCATGCCCTATAGTGCAGACAGTGCACAGATAAATTATTTGAATTTAATGTCAAGTGGATCAATTTCCTGCTCTGTATGCTAGCTACTCTACTTGGACTATAAGCACTACCTCCGCACCTGAGAGGGAATTGTAGTAATCACTGGATGAGGGAGCAATGTCTTCTATTGAGTTAAGAACGTCACCAGAGTCATAGGTTGGAGCAATGTCTTCAACAGAAGATGGAGTTATGGTTTCAGTGGCTGTAGAGTAAAATGTTGGCAAGGAAAGAAATACAGTCTTCACCTGTAATGAGAGACATCTTCACTTGAGAAAATATTGTAGGCTGGCTGAGTGAGGGGCAGGCCGAAACCACCGCGACTAATGCGTTTGGAAATCGATCACATGGCAAGTGCCGCTTTACCTACTAGCTATATCCTGGAGATATCATCGAGCTAGGCACATGCAGCCTTGCCATGCACGAGCGGCGTCTCGGGCTGCCCCCACTCGGTCGCCCCTTTCCGTCAGTGCATAATATTACCGATAGAATGAATGATTGGGAGCGTGCTGGATCTGGTGGCATTGCCCACTCCGACCTCAAAGCAGCTGAAGAGACCTGTGTAATAAATACAAAATACTGCAACGTTAGCAAGAAGAAAGTAGAAATGTCAAATAGCTACACGCTGCGATCGAAGCAGCCACCATGCAGTGCTCTGATTGGCGCGCACCTGCAAAGGTGATGAGGAACAGGAGGTTCATCTTGTAGGAAGGAGGAGAGTTTCCGTTTACACAGCGGTTGCCCGTGGTAGTAGAGAGGAGCTGTATAACTGCAGCAGACGCTGCCGCCGCATCAGTTAAGACCCTACTGACCACACAAGCGATGTCTAGACGTTATATAGCCTCGTTTCTAAACCAACGGAAGTGCTTCAGCCGGGCATACATGAGCTACACTTCCGGAAGCAGTGATTGTTAAGTGCCAGTGTCAGTACACATTTGCCGGCCCCATGATTTTGATATCGATTCCGTCATTGACTGTAGCTATAGCTATAGACTATAGCTTAGCAAACTGCATGATTATGAGCAAGGCCCAGGGGTAGCCTCTGATAACATATTAAACCCATGATTGATTGTTGCTAGATTACAGGATAATTACTGTGTGCAGAGTCAGTTGTGGAATTAATCTTCAGTGAAATCACAGCTAGTCCCGATGGAAGGGACTACGTCCGAAGACCGATAGGCAGCGTATCCAATCAAGACACGGTATACGTAACGACCACGATTGCGCCTTGATTGAATGAAAACATTATTCATCGGTCTTCAGACGTATATAGCCCCTAGCTGTGATTTCGCTTAAGATTCATTCCACAAATGTTAACTCAACTCCAGTAGTTTAATTTTGGTGGCATCTTTTGATAGTATTGTGGCTGTGACATGCCTGCCATACATTCAATTGGGGCGAATCTAGTGTAATAGATCACTGGTTGTATTCATTCGTGTATTCTGACTGTAGCTAGCCGCCCACATTTATGTTATTAAAACTGAGATCCCTGCTATATTTGTTCCAAAACTCATGTACTTAGTCTTGTATAATAGACTAAGAAGTGTGGCTCTCGACTAGTCCATAAAGGAATACACTGTGTTCCTAACAGATCTGTGAATGTGATTGGAATCACATAGCCCAGTATGGAAGAATACTCATTTATAGCCATCCATTCTTGTTGGTTCAATGATGTATCTGCTAAATAGTTCATATCATGTGAAGAGTGTTAACACTAGTATTACTTGCTAGGGGAATGCTTGTTGCAGAGCCCACTCCAGTTGCAGGTTGATATGAGCAGCTGTATGGTGGCAACATCCCCAGGACTCTACCTGAAAACTAAAGACAAATTGTTAGAATACTAATGATGTAACCCAAGTGCAAACTCGAGTATATACATCATTCCTATACATACTTATCTCTTAGGCCAGTGGTACTGTTGTGAGCTGCACTACACTGAGGACATGTCTGGTACGTGACCAGCAAGAAGTGCTGAAGCTGTGTGTAGACCTCAGCAGCTTGACACCTGCTGTATGTTCTACATGTAGGGGCATCCTAGCATTTGGTTTCCATTAACATCCATTAATCTGTGTTCGACCAACTATATGTATCCAACAATATTAAAGTATAGTTCATGCAATAGGGATGGTATAATCACTAGCTGGACATACTTGCTATGGCATGCATTCTACCAAGTCTATCCCTGCTGCATGTTAACATGTGCACTATGGTAGGGAGTGTATATAGGGCTCTACCTTGCAAACTGAAGGAGTTGTTAAAATTGTTGTAGGTGTAGAATGCAACCAGTGAAACCCAAGCTAGTGTACACAACATTCCTAGTCACTGTGGCACAGCTGTGCACTGCACTACAGATCAGGGCTAGCCTAGTGCGTGACCAACGAGTTACTAGAATTGCTTTTACTATGCTTACAGTGTAACCCATCAATCTATATAGTGCACAACATTCCAATAAACATCCCTTTATTCTCATGTCTACATCTGTTAATTTTGATAGTGTGTACAAATCTTTGTGTGCAGGTGTAGTGTGCATGTGTGTGTACGTGTATATGCATGTGTGTGTGTGTGTGTGTGTGTGTGTGTGTGTGTGTGTGTGTGTGTGTGTGTGTGTGTGTGTGTGTGTGTGTGTGTGTGTGTGTGTGCATGTGTGTGTGACTGTGTGTGTGACTATGTGTGTGTGTGTGTGTGTGTGTGTGTGTGTGTGTGTGTGTGTGTGTGTGTGTGTGTGTGTGTGTGTGTGTGTGTGTGTATGTGTGTAAGTATATGTGTGTGTGTGTTCATAATCATTTGTATTGCTTTAGGTCCATCTCTTCCAGTGATCTAGCATAAACTCTAAGGTGGGTGGGATAACCTACATTTGGTAAGCTGTTGCTGCTGTCTTTAAACATACACAACCTACTCTATTATATATCTAAACATCAATGTATAGCAAGTGTGTGACTGTGTGAGAGCTGTGTACATATGAAATGTTGAGAGGGGGTGGTTGCTTGCAGTAAGCCACTGCATAGGCTAGGTCAGTAGATGTTAATCACTAGATATTACACCTATATCCTGCTACTGTACATCAGTGCTGGCGTTTCAGTGTGCTGGAGGACCAAGTCATATTGACTGATGGCAATCAGTGATCAACTCACCCTTCAAGCATCCAACCAAAGATGGATGAGTGACAGATAACTCATTTGTCTTTGTTGCAATTGCCCTTGACATGATACCAATGATTAAAG
Source organism: Ianthella basta (assembly GCA_964019415.1). Classification (NCBI taxonomy): domain Eukaryota; kingdom Metazoa; phylum Porifera; class Demospongiae; order Verongiida; family Ianthellidae; genus Ianthella; species Ianthella basta. The sequence goes on along the minus strand of OZ025875.1, from coordinate 1,807,978 downwards.
TCTGTGCATAGATCCATCTGTAAAGGATTCATTCAATTGCACTGCTACCATTCATTTTAGTTACACTCACACTGGTTGTTCCATTAATAATATCTCACACATTAAATATATTCATTCGTGTATTCTGACTGTAGCTAGCCGCCCACATTTATGTTATTAAAACTAAGATCCCTGCTATATCTGTTCCAAAACTCATGTACTTAGTCTTGTATAATAGACTAAGAAGTGTGGCTCTCGACTGGTCCATAAAGGAATACACTGTGTTCCTAACAGATCTGTGAATGTGATTGGGATCACATAGCCCAGTATGGAAGAATACTCATTTATAGCCATCCATTCTTGTTGGTTCAATGCTGTATCTGCTAAATAGTTCATATCATGTGGAGAGTGTTAACACTAGTATTACTTGCTAGGGGAATGCTTGTTGCAGAGCCCACTCCAGCTGCAGGTTGATATGTGCAGTTGTATGGTGGCATCATGCCCGGGACTCTACCTTAAAACTAAAGACAAATTGTTAGAATACTAATGATGTAACCCAAGTGCAAACTCGAGTATATACATCATTCCTATACATACTTATCTCTTAGGCCAGTGGTACTGTTGTGAGCTGCACTACACTGAGGACATGTCTGGTACGTGACCAGCAAGAAGTGCTGAAGCTGTGTGTAGACCTCAGCAGCTTGACACCTGCTGTATGTTCTGCATGTAGGGGCATCCTAGCATTTGGTTTCCATTAACATCCATTAATCTGTGTTCGACCAACTATATGTATCCAACAACATTAAAGTATAGTTCATGCGATAGGGATGGTATAATCACTAGCTGGACATACTTGCTATGGCATGCATTCTACCAAGTCTATCCCAGCTGCATGTTAACATGTGCACTATGGTAGGGAGTGTATATAGGGCTCTACCTTGCAAACTGAAGGAGTTGTTAAAATTGTTGTAGGTGTAGAATGCAACCAGTGAAACCCAAGCTAGTGTACACAACATTCCTAGTCACTGTGGCACAGCTGTGCACTGCACTACAGATCAGGGCTAGCCTAGTACGTGACCAACGAGTTACTAGAATTGCTTTTACTATGCTTACAGTGTAACCCATCAATCTATATAGTGCACAACATTCCAATAAACATCCCTTTATTCTCATGTCTACATCTGTTAATTTTGATAGTGTGTACAAATCTTTGTGTGCAGGTGTAGTGTGCATGTGTGTGTACGTGTATATGCATGTGTGTGTGTGTGTGTGTGTGTGTGTGTGTGTGTGTGTGTGTGTGTGTGTGTGTGTGTGTGTGTGTGTGTGTGTGTGTGTGTGTGCATGTGTGTGTGACTGTGTGTGTGACTATGTGTGTGTGTGTGTGTGTGTGTGTGTGTGTGTGTGTGTGTGTGTGTGTGTGTGTGTGTGTGTGTGTGTGTGTGTGTGTGTGTGTGTGTGTGTATGTGTGTAAGTATATGTGTGTGTGTGTTCATAATCATTTGTATTGCTTTAGGTCCATCTCTTCCAGTGATCTAGCATAAACTCTAAGGTGGGTGGGATAACCTACATTTGGTAAGCTGTTGCTGCTGTCTTTAAACATACACAACCTACTCTATTATATATCTAAACATCAATGTATAGCAAGTGTGTGACTGTGTGAGAGCTGTGCACATATGAAATGTTGAGAGGGGGTGGTTGCTTGCAGTAAGCCACTGCATAGGCTAGGTCAGTAGATGTTAATCACTAGATATTACACCTATATCCTGCTACTGTACATCAGTGCTGGCGTTTCAGTGTGCTGGAGGACCAAGTCATATTGACTGATGGCAATCAGTGATCAACTCACCCTTCAAGCATCCAACCAAAGATGGATGAGTGACAGATAACTCATTTGTCTTTGTTGCAATTGCCCTTGACATGATACCAATGATTAAAGTCTGTGCATAGATCCATCTGTAAAGGATTCATTCAATTGCACTGCTACCATTCATTTTAGTTACACTCACACTGGTTGTTCCATTAATAATATCTCACACATTAAATATATTCATTCGTGTATTCTGACTGTAGCTAGCCGCCCACATTTATGTTATTAAAACTAAGATCCCTGCTATATTTGTTCCAAAACTCATGTACTTAGTCTTGTATAATAGACTAAGAAGTGTGGCTCTCGACTGGTCCATAAAGGAATGCACTGTGTTCCTAACAGATCTGTGAATGTGATTGTGATCACATAGCCCAGTATGGAAGAATACTCATTTATAGCCATCCATTCTTGTTGGTTCAATGATGTATCTGCTAAATAGTTCATATCATGTGGAGAGTGTTAACACTAGTATTACTTGCTAGGGGAATGCTTGTTGCAGAGCCCACTCCAGCTGCAGGTTGATATGTGCAGTTGTATGGTGGCAACATCCCCAGGACTCTACCTGAAAACTAAAGACAAATTGTTAGAATACTAATAATGTAACCCAAGTGCAAACTCAAGTATATACATCATTCCTATACATACTTATCTCTTAGGCCAGTGGTACTGTTGTGAGCTGCACTACACTGGGGACATGTCTGGTACGTGACCAGCAAGAAGTGCTGAAGCTGTGTGTAGACCTCAGCAGCTTGACACCTGCTGTATGTTCTGCATGTAGGGGCATCCTAGCATTTGGTTTCCATTAACATCCATTAATCTGTGTTCGACCAACTATATGTATCCAACAATATTAAAGTATAGTTCATGCAATAGGGATGGTATAATCACTAGCTGGACATACTTGCTATGGCATGCATGCTACCAAGTCTATCCCTGCTGCATGTTAACATGTGCACTATGGTAGGGAGTGTATATAGGGCTCTACCTTGCAAACTGAAGGAGTTGTTAAAATTGTTGTAGGTGTAGAATGCAACCAGTGAAACCCAAGCTAGTGTACACAACATTCCTAGTCACTGTGGCACAGCTGTGCACTGCACTACAGATCAGGGCTAGCCTAGTACGTGACCAACGA